>JAOANR010000011.1:46830474-46844286 GCA_030278955.1 Hygrophila difformis
ATTGATAAAAGTACTTGCCGCCTCATCGACATATTGTTTGGCATTTGTAAGGTCTGCAAGACTTACCAGTGATAGTGGAGTGTAGAATCTATCATGGAATGCTCGTTCGAGGTCGGCCCAATTTTGAATTGAGTTAGGCCGCAAGGAAGCAAACCATGCGAAGGCAGGTCCAGTGAGGGATGAACAGAACAGTCTTAATTTCAGCCAATCATTGGCCGCTGCTTCCCCGCACTGAGTAGTGAACCTTCCAACATGCTCCACAGTGGACTTGCCATCATCCCCTGTAAAGATGGTGAACTCGGGCATCTTGAAGCCCCTTGGGTAGGGATGCATGGTGTCTACCCAGTCAGGATATGGCTTCCGGTACGTAGGCCGCTCCATCGGCTTTAACTGAATTCCGAAGTGCTGTTGTATCATGTCCGCGAGCAGCTCTGGTGAAATCACGGGTGCCTGCGTAGGAGGCATGGTGGCAGGTGGTGTGGGTATTCCACATGGTTGAGGAGCGTGTCCACCTGCGTGCATAGGAGTGGCGGTCGATGGCATGGGAGCCGCCATCATTCCGCTTGTCTGTATAGCCTGCCCCCCTAGGGTTGGTGGCATCCAACCCGGGTTGAGAGGAGCCGCCACATACGGTGTTGGGATGTTCGGCATCTGAGGTGCAGCCTGCCTTGGTGCCGTGCTAGGCCCGGCCGCCATGCAGCCTGGTGTAGGATTGGTTGCCATTAACGGATTTGATGGGACGTACACCGGCATGGGAGGTGCCGCGTCACCCAAATTCGGCAGGCTGGGTGCCGCTGGTGAGAAAGTATACGCTGTCTGGTACGACTGTGGAAACATATTGGCCACGCTTCCAGAATCCTGGAATGGCGGCTGGCCAGGTGTGTTTCCCCATACCCGCTGTTGTCCTCCTGACGGTACTGGGTACGGAGTGCTTGGCGTCATAGTAGTAATGGGTGTCGGGGGGCCTCCATCGCGCAAGGAACCACATATCTGGCTGGTTTGGTCGGCCATAGCAGGCCGCAGAACGTCCATCAAGTGCCTTGTAAGTAAAGGCATGAATTCGGCCATCGATTCAGTTATCGATAGCCGTATTTGCTCGGACAATGTAGGGGCCTGCATAAACCCATGTAACGGTTGAGAGGTGCTCGCCGTTTCACCGGCGTCCTCTTCCGTTCGCTTGATCGCCTGATCTTGTAGGGACATGTCTTCAAACTTCTGTGTCAAGTCAACAATAACTTTTCCGGATCTAAGACGCATACACAACTCGAAGCGGATATGGTCTCAAATCGAGTCCCACTGCGCGTGCCAATTTGTTAACGGTGAAATTCGGGATAAAAGATTTCTCTTTTATTGATGAACTTAGAGGAAGGATTACAAGAAAAATGGAGGAAAGATTACAGGAATTGAAAGGGAAAACTGTAAAGGAATCGAAAAGTACTGAAAGCTGTAAAGTGCAGGAAAGCAATAAAGAAAGTAAAGAAAAATAAAGACGGCTTCTTGAGAAGAATTGGAGCTGCCCCTTGCGTATGATGTTGCCTGCACTTATATAATGGGAGGTCTTAAGCTTGAACGCTCCATCCTTAACTTTGTTTCCTTAGGTGACGCGATTTGTTTACATAGTTGGTGATTCGTCTCCTTGGTTAGTGATTTACTGCTTCATTGTATGGGGTTCCTCAGCTTGAAGGTGTCTTGACGGAATGGGCTGTGGCTACGCGGCTTCCCTATTCCGGATATATTCTCCCCAACTGGGTCACTGGGCCACTGCTTGATTGGGCCACTGGGATTCTCTCTTGAGGGACTCAACTTGAAGGTGTCTTGACGGAATGGGATGTGTCTACGCGGCCTCCCTCTTCCGGATATATTTTCCCTAACTGGGTCACTGGGCCACTGCTTGATTGGGCCACTGGGATTCCTAATCTTGAGGGTATCTTGACGGAATGGGCTGTGTCTACGCGGCCTCCCTCTTCCGGATATATTTTACCCAACTCACGTGTCTTGACGGAATGGGCTGTGTCTACGCGGCCTCCCTCTTCCGGGTATATTTTACCCAACTCACGTGTCTTGACGGAATGGGCTGTGGCTACGCGGCCTCCCTCTTCCGGATATATTTTACCCAACTCACGTGTCTTGACGGAATGGGCTGTGTCTACGCGGCCTCCCTCTTCCGGGTATATTTTACCCAACTCACGTGTCTTGACGGAATGGGCTGTGGCTACGAGGCCTCCCTCTTCCGGATATATTTTACCCAACTCACGTGTCTTGACAGAATGGGCTGTGTCTACGCGGCCTCCCTCTTCCGGATATATTTTTGCCCGGGCCGAGAAATCTACAAAAAATAGTTGGGCCTCCAATATTGGACTAACAGATATGGACCTTAGTATTTTTGTTGGTGTTAACAATAGGTAAAGAAGTCAGAAGAAGAGACATTGAGAGCTGACGAATAGAAAAATAGTGACAAGTGAAATTCAGTAGGATCATTTAATTTAATTTTATTTCCACTAATTAAACAATACAAGTGAAAGGGTGTAACGACTAACGAACAACACAAAAGACATGTAAGAGAATTCCAATGTTGTTAAACTAGCCTTGGATCTGAGAAACACAGATTACTAATTAGCTGTTTAGGTAATTAAATGATGATTTAGCAATTGCTTGATAATTCTTTTTTTGTACCAACCGATCAAATATGATATTAATATATACGTGAAAAATAAGATCCGATTTGGTTTCAACGGTGTTAATTCCAAAGTAGTAGCATATGTTAGAAATTACATATGGAAGTTTTTTTTTTTTTTTTTACACAGTGTTGATTTTAATTAATGAATTTATCTGATTTGATCTGATATAGAAATTGTAGAAATAAAAATTACTATAAAATAAGTTGAAAAAGAAGTGATTTCATAGTTAAAAATGAGGTTATTAAAAAAAGAGGAAGATGTCATGAGGACTCGAGTGTCAGTCAACCAAGCAATTTCGTAGTTCCACGTGGAGGATAGATAGTCATAGAAAGGCAATGTGTTTGAAAAATCAAACTGTAACTACTACAGTTAGTACTTAGTACTAGTGCCATGTCATATGTAGTACTCCCTCCGTCCCGCGAAATATGGCCACTTTCTTTTGGATACGGTAATTTAGGTAATAGAGTTTAGTAGTTAAAGTGGTGTAGGCATTTTTTGTTTAAGATTCTAATGAATTTTGATACTGTTTATTGTTTAACTTTGACTTAATATTATGTAATGATACAATTAGAGAAAAATATTCAAGTGTGATCTTGTTAGAATCGTCTATTCGTGTAGTTTCATAATATATATTTTATACAATTTTTATTTGTACCAATTTTGAAATATTAAGAATTAAAGAAATACTAGGAACTTTGTGTAGAAAAGTAAAAGTGCATTGGAATTTGGGCATAATATTAAAAGTAAACACTTAATGTGATTTGAGAATAATTAAACTTCTAATCAAACTTATATTATTTTAATTTATCTAAAAATGGAAAGTGGTCAAATTTCGTGGGACACCTCAAAAAGGAATAGTGGCCAAATTTCGTGGGACGGAGGGAGTACTTCATACTTCGTCCGTTCTCATGAAATGCAACATTCCCCCTATGCACGCAGTTCGATGCAAATTTTTAATCGTTAGGTAAAAATTATAAAAATTCGATATTATAAAACTACAAGATGAGACGATTCTAACAAGATCTCACTTGACTATATTTTTTCTTCTATAACAATTGTATAAACGTGAATCAAAGTCGAATAATGAATAGTGTCAAAATACCAAACGCGTCACTTTCATGAGGACGAGAAGGGAGGTAGTATGCATATTCTTACAATTGCAACACATGGCAGAGCAATAGAAGTAGTTGACCACAAAAAGAAAAATATAAATCAAAACAATCTCAATTAATAATAGTAGAATTTATAGAAGAAGCTAAGCGGTTTCTGGTTTCAAGACATGGGCTGCTGCTTTCCCTTCAAAAAAAAAAATTGGAACAAGCTAATAAAACAACAAATCTGAAATATTCAATTTATATATGCATACGACATTGCACCTAATTAAACATTTTTGTAATGGGTCAGCAGCAGCAGGCTTACCATAATTCCATAAGTATATACTAGTACTTCACTATAAGTTGGGCCATCCCATCTTGTTGTACTTGTAAGTGTGCCACCATCAACAGCTTCATTGGGATTGGTTATGTTGCTGATTCTGTGCAGAAATGCTAATCAAAAACTTGATTTGTGCTAAAGTTAGTGGAATACATTATTTTTTCTTTTTGGTAAGTGGAGTACATTTATTAGGTGAATATTCTTTCTATTTTTATTATTCTCACTAATTTGTGCATTATCTATATGTTATTTAGGAAAGTTGTTTCTTTGGGTACAATTGATAAGGAAGGAAATCATTCGCCGATGGAATGTTCAAGTATGTAAATAATGATGTATGCTAATTTAGTATGTAATTAGTGCTATGTACTTTTAGATTGTGAAATCAATGATGAAAAACTCATTAATAATATGTACTATAGGAATAATATATGAATGCATGTGCTAATGAATCACACCTATAGTGCTATGTGCTAGTATATTATATAATTAGTGATATGTGCTGATTTAATGTGTATTTAGTTCTAAGTGAATGCTAAAAACATTTATGAATTCACTGATATTAATTTATCAAATTAGGAGAATAAATATTACCAAAACCATCAGTTAACCATCATGGAAACAAATTATAATGTTATGGAAACAAAATATCACGTTAACCAAATTAATAGTATCTCTTAATTGGAAATGACTTCAAGAATAATCCGATTAGCACATAATGAACTGTCTTATAGCAATTTCTGGACCTACATAATTTTGGGTTTCTGCATACTAACTAAACCCCTTTACAATAATTTGGACCTTTAATTATTAGAAGTTCTAATATGAAAGTATATAGAAATCGAGTTTGCCACTACTGCCATTGTAGCATGTCGAAAATTTGTGCTAGGATTCTAATGTTATTGTATGGGCCTACCATGGGGCAATTCTCGCAAGTTATAATGACAATATAACATACTTCTCTTTATACGATATAAATCATCCATGCATCTTTTAACATATAGTATGTACATATTATTGTAAGTACAATCAATTTATATTTCTAATCAATATTTATTCCAAAACCCCACACATATTTTAGATTTGAATCCAACAAGTCATCAAATTCAATAGCTTCGATCAAATTTTGGGAATAGGACTTAACCCCGGTGGTCATCTCCCTTCCCTTCCAACTATAGGTTGGGGGTTCGATTCCCCCTATCTATGGTTGGAAGGTTCGATTCCCACCCGGCCCTCTATTCCTCCCCTTTACTCCCTTTGTAATTTGTATGGTTTGGGCTCCCGCACACCTTTGCCAACACATAGGTGAATGTGAAATATAAATTTTGAATGTGAAAGGAAATATAAATATGTAACTCCTCTTTCTTTTTTCAAATTTTTCCGGGGAGAAAGGAGAGCCGAAGCCATTTATTCTAAGAATAGCATAGTATGGCACAGACCATGGTTTGCCATCGCGGGAACCGGTCGCGTCGTGGTCGCGGTAGTTCCACACCGGTCGCGGTGTATCATCACGGCGTATCGGACAAATATCGGCTCATTGCATTTAATAGCAAAAAATATTTAAATGAAATATCGGCGAAATCTCGAATGTCTCGGCGTACCGGGCGATTTCTCGGCGATATCTCGGCTATATCGCGAAGGTGAGTTAAAAATAAAACCGGGTATCGTTCTCGGAATGGTACCTGCCGTTCCGGTTACGACTCGCCGAGATCTTGGCCGAGATGGCGAACCATGGTACAGACCGACACAGAGTCAATAACATCGAGATGAACTCGGGGCCTAACAAAGTGTTGAAATAATGAAATTACTCTTTTTTTCAAATTTTAAATGTTTTATAAATATGAGTATTGATTACGAGGGAAAGCAGTACATAAATTGGGGGGGTGGGGAAGATGCGTAGAAAGCGCATTTCATCAATCATCACTTGCCGCAAAAACGTGTTTTTAATTCCGAGACAGTTCGACGAGAAATTGCGATTCAGATTTTGACCAAAACCATTTTTAATTCAAAATTGCCAAAAATTGTCCCCTCCGTCACCGCAGGCAGAGGCAGCAGGCCACACCCCCACGGTCCACGTCCACCCCCCCGCGGAGCGAACAACTCCACACCTCTCCACGACCACTCCTCTGATCTTCCGCTCCACTGGTACTTTCCCTTCCGTGTTTTTCTTGATTCTGTGTCAATTTTGCATTTCTTCATTGATGAACTTTTTGCCTCGTTCTGAATCGCCGCGCTCTTTCACTGCCAAAAGTTTGCGTGATTTTAGCTTTTGATTAGTTGGAATAGCGTCGGGTTAGATCTTGCTGTAAATTTCTTCGTTCCGTGTTTGATTGTGCTGCTGCAATTGCAGATCTGTTTTTGTGTTTGTGTTTGTGCGTACGATTTGCGTGGTGGCGGAAATGTAGTTCGGTACGATTGCGTGAATTGCCTCCTCACAATTTCACTTGAATTTCAAAATTGATCTGTATTGTTTCGCTAGGTAGCTTTTTTAATATGTTTTTTGTTTGTTGATTGACCGAATCCCACGGTAAAAAAAAAAGGGATTAGTTTGTTCTTAGCTTTGATGTATGTTTCTGGAAAACATTGTTTTGATTCAACAGTTGTAAATCTGAAAGCAGAATAGCAAAGAATGTAAGCGTACTCCAACAACTCTTAGGAATTAAGTATTCGTTGAGTCATTGAAGAGATTACAGTACTGGATCATTTGAGTACTTGTTAGCTCAAATCCTATAATTTAACTTCGGCTTGTCTGTGTACATTGATATTTTTTACTTTTGAATAAAATGTGCAGGACAATATTGAGCTGGACTGGAGGGGCCTTCATTGTGCATGAATTGTGTGCATACATTTTGTGATAGTATAGAAGCAAGATGACTGTGAATTATGTTGATCAGAAGGAAATCAATGAGTTGGTGGATCATTCCAACAGTTTGTTCAAGCCTTCTGGTGGAGCCTTTGCTTGCATGGTGAATTCAGAAATTGGTGCTGTTTTGGCTGTGATGCGGAGAAATGTGAGATGGGGAGTTAATTATGCCTCTGATGATGAGCAAATAGAGCATTCTCTCATAACCTCCTTTAAGGAACTCCGAAAGAAGATATTTTCATGGCAACACCATTGGCACACCATTGATCCAGTTTTGTATCTCCAGCCATTTCTGGATGTCATAAAATCTGAGGAAACAGGTGCCCCAATCACTGGTGTTGCTTTGTCATCTGTCTATAAAGTTTTGAATCTACAGGTACTTGATTCAAAAACGATGAATGCAAATAATGCTCTACATCTAATTGTTGATGCTGTGACAAGCTGTCGTTTTGAGGTGACTGATCCTGCATCAGAAGAAGTTGTGTTGATGAAGATTCTTCAAGTTCTTTTGGCTTGTATGAAAAATAAAGCATCAGTTAGTTTGAATAACCATCATGTATGTAGCATAGTGAACACTTGCTTCCGAATTGTTCATCAAGCAAGCTCTAAAAGTGAATTGCTGCAGAGGATATCCCGTCATACAATGCACGAACTTGTTAGATGTATTTTTTCACATCTTCCTGGTTTGAACCTTCAAGGACAGGAATTTTCTCATCAAAACAGTGCTTCTCCTGTAGTAGAGGTAACAAGATTTTATTTATGCAGATTATTTTACTATCATATGATCTTTTATATGCTGCTTCCTTCACCTTGTTATATAAATATTAGACTGTGATTTGCTCACAAATTTACTTATTATTTCACCTATGTTTATAAATATTAGACTGTTGTCTGTTTCATGAATTATATTATTTCACTCAGATACAAACACAAACTCTTGTAATCCTTTCTACTTTGTTAAAAGTTTAAAGTGTATTTTGAATACAGCCTTGCCTTATAAAGAAATTTACCTGAAGTTATCTGCAAAGCTGTAACTTTAAGTTTTGGCCTACAAATATTCTAGTACAATGGATAACTTCTTTAGAGTTGTTCGGTTTCTGTCTGTGTTTGGGGAAAAGAAAAGATATAATAAATTCATGCATGTCTGAGAAATGATTTTCATGCTATATTCTAGTAGTCATAAGTAAGTCGATCACTTCCTTGGTCCTACATGGTCATTGTTATGTTTTGTTAAGAAATTTTTGCACTAAATTCATTTTTGAAAAACTATTTCCTTTACAGGGTAATGTGGCAACAAAAGTTCTTGCTATTGAGGAGAAGCAATATGTTGATGGTTATGTTTCCATTGAATCTGACAATAGAATAATTGAGCCTGCTCAAGTGAATGATGGTACCTTCAATTCTGAATCTACGATGATGGAACCTTATGGTATTCCTGCTATGGTGGAAATATTCCATTTCTTCTGTTCTCTTCTAAATGTGATGGAGAACATAGATGTGATTCCAAGATCTAATCCGATAGCTTACCATGAAGATGTTCCTCTGTTTGCTCTGGGCTTGATTAATTCTGCAATAGAATTAGGCGGGCCTACTTTTGCAAATCATCCTAAGTTATTGACATTGATACAGGAAGAATTGTTTTACAACCTGATACAGTTTGGTCTGTCCATGAGTCCATTAATCCTTTCAACAGTTTGCAGCATAGTTCTGAATCTTTATCATCATCTCCGCACTAAGTTAAAACTTCAACTTGAAGCTTTCATTTCCAGTGTGTTGTTGAGGACTGCACAAAGTAAGTATGGAGCTTCTTACCAACAGCAGGAGGTTGCTATGGAAGCTCTTATTGACTTCTGCAGGCAGCCTATGTTTGTTACTGAACTGTATGCCAATTACGATTGTGACATATCTTGTAGCAATGTGTTTGAAGATCTTGCCAGCTTGTTATCAAGGAGTGCGTTTCCAGTGAACAGCCCTTTGTCTGCAATGAATACGCTTGCTCTGGATGGTCTGATTGTTTTAGTTCAGGGTATGGCTGATAGAGTAGGCCATGATTCTTTAGCATCCGGAGAAGCACCCCTAGAACTTGCGGAATATGAATCATTTTGGATAACAAGGTGTAATGATTATGATGATCCTAGTCATTGGGTCCCATTTGTGCATCGCATGAAGAACATAAAGAGAAAGTTGATGATTGGCGTTGATCACTTTAACAGGGATCCCAAGAAAGGCCTGGAATTTCTTCAGGGAATGAAGTTGTTGCCTGACAAACTGGACCCAAGAAGTGTTGCGCTGTTCTTTCGGTATACAATTGGATTAGATAAAAATCTAATTGGAGATTATTTAGGTAGTCATGATGAATTTTGTGTGCAAGTTCTTCATGAATTTGCTCGGATATTTGATTTTCGAGACATGAATTTGGACACTGCATTGCGCATTTTTTTGGAAACTTTCAGACTTCCTGGAGAGTCCCAAAAGATACATAGAGTTCTTGAAGCTTTTGCTGAAAGCTATTTTGAGCAGTCACCAACTATTCTGGTCAATAAGGACGCTGCTCTCGTGTTGTCATATTCTCTGATAATGCTCAACACTGATCAGCACAATGCACAGGTCAAGAAGAAGATGAGTGAAGATGATTTCATTCGGAATAACCGAAAAATTAATGGTGGGAATGATCTTCCTAGAGAATTTTTGTCTGAGCTTTATCATTCCATCTGTGAACATGAAATTCGTATGGTTCCAGAACAAGGTGGTGCTGTTTCACTTCTAACGCAAAGCCACTGGATTGGTCTGACTCACAAAGCAAAGCAGACACCGCCTTTCATTGTCTCTGGTGCTGGATCTCGACTTGACTATGATATGTTTTGTATTTTGTCTGGTCCTTCTATTGCTGCTATATCCGTGGTGTTTGATCATGCTGAGCAAGAAGAAGTCTTACGTTCATGTATTGATGGGTATTTGGCAATTGCTAAACTTGCTGCTACTTATGGTTTGGGTGAAGTACTGGATGATTTGGTAGTCTCTCTTTGCAAATTTACGACATTGTTGCATCCATCTTTAAATGAAAAATCCATTCTTTATTTTGGAGATGATGTAAAAGCTAAGATGGCAACAGTAGCAGTTTTTACCATTGCAAACCGGTACAGCGATCACCTTCGTTCATCCTGGAGAAACATACTGGACTGCATCTTGAGTTTGCACAAGTTAGGCCTACTTCCATCTCGTCTTGCAAGCGATGCTACTGATCAATTGGAGTCAGCTAATGATGGTGATCAAGCTAAGAGATCCGAGACTCATTCTTCAGCATCTCCAGTGCCAGTAGCTCTTCCTTCCAGAAAATCATCTGGCTTCATGGGCCGGTTTAGCCTGCTCTTATCTCTTGATGCAGAAGAGCCTGTACCACAACCCTCTGAAGAGCAGATTGCTGCTCGCCAGCGGACTATCCAGACAGTACAGAATTGTCACATTGATAGCATATTTGCCGAGAGTAAGTTTCTTCAAGCAGAATCTTTGACACAACTTGTTCGAGCTCTTGTCATATCTGCAGGACGACCTCTCAAAGGGAATAACTCCGTGGAAGATGAAGAGACAGCTGTTTTTTGTCTGGAGTTGTTAATTGCAATCACTCTAAATAACAGGGATAGGATCATGCTCCTGTGGCAAAATGTATATGAATACATTGCCAGTGTTGTTCAATCAACTGTAATGCCTTCCACTCTTGTGGAGAAGGCTGTTTTTGGGCTTCTCCGTATCTGCCAACGATTGCTTCCATACAAGGAAAATCTCACCGATGAGCTTCTCAAGTCTCTTCAGCTAGTGTTGAGACTCGATGCTCGGGTAGCCGATGCTTATTGCGAACAAATCACGCAGGAAGTGATGCATCTCGTGAAAGCAAATGCTATGCAGATAAGATCTCACATGGGCTGGCGGACAATTGTATCTCTACTCTCAATCACTGCCAGGCATCCGGAAGCATCTGAGGCAGGGTTCGAGACTCTGTCTTATATCATGTCTGATGGGGCTCACCTGTCGCCTGCAAATTATGTGCTGTGCGTGAATGCAGCAAGGCAGTTTGCTGAGTCTCGAGTAGGCCATGTCGAGCGATCCGTCAAATCGTTAGATCTGATGGCTGATTCAATGGGATGTTTAGTGAAATGGTTTTACCAGGCCAAGGAAGCTGCAGGCGAGGAGGTTGCGACGAAGATGTCCCAGGATATACTGGAAATGTGGCTGAGACTTGTACAGGCACTGAGAAAAGTATGTCTGGATCACAGAGAAGAGGTGAGGAATTGCGCGATCATGCTGTTACAAAGATGTTTGACTGGAGTCGATGGTATTCGCATACCAACCGAACTATGGCTGCAATGCTTTGATCTGATAATATTCACATTGCTCGACGAGCTTCCGGAAATGGCCCTGCAACAGTCTCCAAAGGATTATCGCAGCATTGAGGGATCGATTGTGCTGTCCCTGAAACTCCTGTCGAAAACCTTCCTACAATCCCTTCCGGACATCTCCCAAGCGCAGTCCTTCTGCCAGCTCTGGGTGAAAGTGCTGAATGCACTGGAAAAACACACGAAGATGAGATTCAGAGGGAAACGGAGTGAGAAGATCCATGAATTAATCCCGGAGCTTCTCAAGAACACACTGCTGGTAATGAAAACCAGCGGCATTCTTGTCCCGGTCGATCCGGTTGCGGGCGACAGCTTCTGGAAACTGACGTGGTTGCACGTGAAGAACATCGCCCCGTCGTTGCAGGTGGAGGTGTTCCCGAGTGAGGAAGTGGAGAAACATGGGAAAGCTGGGTGCAGCCCGATCCCGGATGGGAATGTGCATGTTTCACCAAATGAAACTGCGGCCTGAGAGGAGGATACATACACATATATGCAGCATACATGAAAAAGATGCCTTTTTTGGTTTTCATTTATGTGGTGTTCTTTTTTGTTACAGCGGGGGGATTTGATGATTTTTATCCACGGGCAGAAGAAATCCAAAAATCTTGGCGGCTGGATGTTTGTAGGATGGAGAGGGGTGATATATATAAGATATATATATATATATATATATATATTGAATTGTTTTTGCAGCAGGATACATGGATAAATTTGTTGAGAGCCCAATACTCTGTTTTGTATGATTACATGGAGAATTTCAAATAAGTATAAATATAGATTTTTTCGTGTTAAAAGTCATTTTGTCTAAACCATTACAACGATGCTTATAGTGCTAATTATACCTCGTAACATAAGGTATTTTTTTCTATTTTATACTACTATTTTTTATTTGTATTAAGTCAGGATTTCCTAAGTATTAGCTCTGTAATGGACACTTTTAATTAGGTAAACTGTGAGGAGGCAGTGATCATTGGGTTTTTGTGGGGTTTCTTCCCTCTGGTAACGATTATTAGTAAGTATTAGCTAAAGAAAAGCTGACTTCCTACAATGTGCAGTGATTCGGCGTTTAATAAGTCTATTGAATGGTGGTTTTGTAGTTTGGCATTTCTTCGAGGGGTGCCCACGTAAGGTACTTCACGGAAAAATAGCCACAGAAGTCCTTTTTCTTTTCATTTATCCAGTTTCATCCTTTACTAATTTTTAACCCCAAATAGTCCTCTACCTTTTCTAATAATATCCAAATTGGTCCTTTTCCACTAATCAAATCAAATTAGCTAACATAATCCATTTTACATGCCACATGGCACAAAAGAATCCCACTCACATGTCCAACTCATTGGTCAAAATACCCAACACCATATTTCATGTTAAAAGTTTGAACTTTGAATCCAACTTTCAATCATCCTCCTGCCTTCAACCCAAAATTCCTCTCCACAACAGAAATTCGCACACAGTGGAGAGCTCTAATTCGCAGCATCATTCCTCAAGAAACATAGTCTTAAAGAATAAAACACAAACATTTAAATAAGAAGGAAAACGAACCCCGACTTACAGTGGATACACTAGAGTGAGCAGACTAACCACGGGCTTGCAAAACAATAGAAGAGCAACAAACATCAAGTAAGCAAATTTGATTCCAATCTCCACAATTCAATATTGATATCAAAACTCCAATTCACAATAAAGTTGACCGCATTTAATCTAAAATGAACAAACCCTAGGTACTCAATTCAACTCCTAAAACTTCAAAACTCCATCAATCCAGAGACACCAGAGAGAAAATTGATACCCAGCAAGCACATCCAAGTTTGAGGCCACCAATTTGAGCAAACTCACAATTCCAGATCCACCCATCTCTAAAATGAAAGCAGAAAAATAAAAAATCACCAATCTTTAGAGAAAAACATGTAACCCAGAAACACCCTTACCTTATCGGCGAATAAGATCCTCAATGTGAAGTGGGTTCGGGCATACAGAAAAGCAGGGGTTAGGAATGCAGTAGAAAATCAAGTTTTGGTACCACATGAAACTTTGAAATGGAAAGGGAAAAGGGACGATGGAACCTTGACAAGAGCTTGGTAATGTGGTAGAGAAGACGCTGAGCAAGCACCAACCGATACAACAATAATGGAGGTCTCTGTTCAGTAATTTAGGGTTGAACACAGTGGATGATTGAATTTTGGGTTCAAACGCTAACCCGAAATATAGGGATTGGGTATTTTGACCAGAGGTAATAACTAAAATAAGCCACATGAAGGAGTCATTTCCATTTTTGGGCCATGATATTTTTATTTAGTAAAATAGGCCATTAGAAGGATTTCGGGCCTGAATTTAGGCCATTAGGCTGGAATTCGGGCTGCGATGGCCTATAAGTGGAAATGATTACTTCTGGTGACCTATTTTAGTTTTTTTCAATTATTATTTTATTTTATTTAATTAAAATAAATAA
>JAOANR010000011.1:46844786-46907542 GCA_030278955.1 Hygrophila difformis
TACTCATTATGTGTCATTATTTATGTCGTATTTTCTTTTTTTTTCTTGTTCCAAAATTTTTATTTCATCTTTATTGTAAAAAGTTTAAATATTAATCGTCAAATATATTATAAAATAAGTAAAACAAATACATATTCAAATAAATTATAAATTAAAAATAAACATATTTTATTATAAGTATTCCAAAATTTTCGGACATGGTATTTTTTATGTAGGAATAATTAGTATTAAATGCAAGAAATTTTTTGGACATGGGTATGTTTGACAATTAATGTTTAATTATTTTAAAATGGAAAAGAAATAAAAAATATGGAACAAGAAAGAAAAAAAGTATGACATAAATAATGGCACATAATTAGTATTATTTATTTTAATTATATAAAATAAAAAAATAATTCAAAAAAACTAAAATAGGCCACCAGAATGAGTCATTTCCACTTTTAGGCCATCGCGGCCCGAATTCCAGCCCAATGGCCTAAATTTATGCCCAAAATCCTTCTAATGACCTATTTTCCTAAATCAAAATATGGTGGCTTAAAAGTGGAAATGACTCTTTTTGGTGGCCTATTTTAATTATTACCTCTTTGACCAATGAGTTGGACATGTGAGTGGGATTCTTTTGTGCCATGTGGCATGTAAAATGGATTATGTTATCTAATTTAATTTGATTAGTGGAAAAGGACCAATTTAGATATTATTAGAAAAGGTAGAGGACTATTTGGGGTTAAAAATTAGTAAAGGATGAAATTGGATAAAATGGAAAGAAAAAGGACTTTTATGGATGTTTTTCCGGTACTTCACATATGATCTCCTTCATGCTTACACGTGTCATTACTCATTTACTATATGATAAACACGTATTCACGTTGTGGTGTGTCTTCCACACTATTTCATGTGTTGTTTTCTGCACCGATGTTTCAACTTTGAATTCGATTTTGATCTGAGGAATTGGTATTGTTGGCTAGAGCAGCAGCGATGAGTGAGGAGGCATTTGAAACTTACGAGCGCCAATACTGCGAGCTATCTGCTGATTTGTCCAAGAAGGCCTTTTCCGATGGAGGTTTGCTTGCTCTACTTCCCACCATCTTTCTATTTCTCAGAAAATCTGCTGTAACCAAAAAAAAAAAAAAAAATGTCAACACAATAGTTATCGGATTTTTTTTGTTCTACTTAATTCTTTTACTGTCTCATCATATCATATTCATATTTCTCTTTTATTTTTTTCAGCCTGTTTGTGCTTATCTGGTTTTTAAAAATGCTTAGGCTGTGTATGATAAAACTACTTTTAAGTTTGAACAGTTTTAAATTGGCTCGGGTCCTATGAGAGAATGGGGAGTTTAGTCCCAACCCTGATTAAAAGTACTGAATGCAAGCTATTTAATACGTTTGTTCTTATTTTAATTCTATGATTGTTTAAATAATTAAATGAAAAGTGGTCTTACTAAACACGCACATAGTTTATCATTTTTCTTTGTTTAAGTGCTATTATTGTTCTGGTAGCTACTGAAATTGCTCATGTAGATTAGATAATTTCTTCACAGAGCAAAGAAGCCAAAAGATTTCCCAAATCAAAGCTGGACTGGATGAGGCAGAAGCATTGGTACGGCTATCAGGATTATGATTATGATTATTACTATTATATCATCCTTTTCTTTTATTGTATTAAACACTTCTCCAATTGTTCAAAAAAACATTACAAAAACTCTCAGATTATCCACGACAATACCCATCCATCTGCATATCATTGCATGGTATATTATCAACATTGTTTTTGTCGGATTGCAGCTTTTTCCCCTAAGCCATGTCCCCATTTAATCTTATAGATTCGAAAGATGGATATCGAGGCCCGTAGCTTGCCAGCAAATATTAAAGCCACCCATCTTGCCAAGCTGAGAGAATATAAAGCCGATCTAAACAATTTGAAAAGCGAGGCAGAGCGAGCTACATCGCCATTATTCGATAATGAATCCGCTCGAAAAAAGCAAAAGCTGCCTGATGGAGGAGACGGAACGCCGGATTCAGTTACTGTATGTTCATAATTAAGCTTCTCACGTGATTCTGAAGATCTTGTTGATTCCTCCTTCAAAGCCTTAAGTCTAATTGTTTTGCCTCGCCTTAATGTCAGGCATCGTCGCATAATCAAAGGGAAAGGCTAATAGCGTCAACTCAAAAATTGGACAATGCCAGCGACAGAATTAGAGAAAGTAGAAACACGATGGTAGAAACTGAAGCAATTGGCGTCTCCGTTCTCCAGGATTTGCATCAACAGCGGCAGTCACTTTTACACACGGATAATACAGTACACTACTCCTCATGTTTCTGTCTTTGGTTTCTACTGTCTGAATGCAAAAGCTCCAGCTTATTACAGTTGCCCCCATCATTATAATTTATATGGCCTTTAAGCAATTCTCGAACCTGTTTGGTTTGAAACATTTCCTCAGGGCTCCGAAAAAACGGAAAAAACTGTTGGAAATGGATTTGAATTTTCAAGCATGGTCCATGCTTGAAATTTTCAAGTGTTTTCTTTTCTTCACTTTATTGAATTTGTGATTTGTGCCACTCAAATTATGTGTCACTTTACTTGTATTTCCTGGTATATTAGATTTTGCTAGCATTCCTGATGGAAGATGATATGTGATGATTTGTCATTTTGTGTTAAACAGATGCATGAGGTGGATAACAACATAGACAGAAGCAGTGGGGTTGTGAGATCCATGTCAAGAAGGATCAATAGAAACAAGTGGATTGTTGGCTCCCTAGCTTCATTGCTGGTTCTTGTTATTGCCTTAATATTATATTTTAAACTTTCTAAATAACCCTAAGTTGTATGCTTCCAATTTACTGAGTTTTCTTGTATGATTGTATGCCAATGGATCCATGTCCTGTAAAAATGTTGTGTCTGTATATAACTCGGACCACATTATATGTTTTGAGAAATACCACACATTTACACACTATACTGTTCAATTGTAATTTGCATATTGGGTTTAGATGCCTCTTACATTATACTACAATTTTAATCATCTTGTCAATTTGCCTAAATACATAGTATTACCCCCTACATTGTAGTGGATATTTTTTTAAAAAAAAATTGGTGGAAAATGAGAGAGAAATGGGGATGTGGCTGAAATTGGTTTTCGCATATCCACCAATCAATACTTCTTTTTTATCATTATTAGGTGACCTAGGTCACAAAATACTCACATTTCAAACAAGTTGCAGAATCAAATTCCATAAAGAAAACCTTGTGCAGAAATGCAAAATAAAAAAATAAAAATAAAATTGAACAAAAATATATGGCTATTGCAAAACTAGTAAGAAAAAGAACTTGCCATTGCCATTAAATTCGGGGCTTATGCAAAGAAAGCGTTTGGTATTGTTTCTCTTTTGAATGCACTGTAATCAGCAATCAAGCTTCCATTCACTTTATCCTTCATATTCAGCACTAATCTCTTTAGGACCTAATCAGCAAAACATCATAACAAACACAATAGTTTAGTTTACCCCTGGATACAGATCTATATGCAAAAAAACAAAGTCAGGATTCAATAAGAAGAAGCCTAACTAACCTTCTCTGCAACGTCTCGTCGTATGTCTTCAGGAACCAGTGCAAGCACAGGTGGGAGCACAAAGCTTATGCTCATCTCCAGTTGACCTTTGAGCCTGGTTCTTGGTCCGCGCCTGTCGGGATACAGAGCCCCTTTTACGCCTAGGGAGAATTGAGATGGCTTCACCATGTCATCCAGCCCTTGGAGCTCCCATCTGATCTGCACGACACAACATTGGCTTGGCTTGAGATTGATTGTAAAGATGATAACTTTTTTTTAACTCTTTTAAGAGATGACAGAGATGGGGGAGTTTATGTGGTTTACTCACGATGTCGAGCTCAAGAACCTTTGAAATATCTAAAGGAACTCCGGGAGGGTATCCCGACTCTCTGGATTTGCATCTCAACCTCATGTCGACGACTGGCAACACTGTCAGAAACATGAAGTTTATTGGTAACATGTGAACTCTCCACTCTTCCTGCATTTGGTTAGTGTCAAATTGTAAACGCAAGATACAAACAATAAGCTGATCTTGACCACTTGTTTCGGTTTTCAATGTTAGGATGGAGGTCCATTGTCTGAAGAAACCAAACAAGATCCCCAAACAAGGTTTTGAAAAGCTAATTTCAAAATGTTGGGAAACCCATCGAGTTTTTAAACAACTTTGGCTTATGTATATACTGATTTTACTTCCATATTTATACAATCCAGTATTTAAACAAGCAATCTAAGACCATCTCCAACCGAAAACACCATACTCAAATTCAAAATGCAGTAAATATCATGTCAGTATTTTATCTCCAACCGAAAACACTAAACTCAAACCCAAAAGAATATTCCTATTTCTACGACTTTATACTCCTTATTCCCCCTTGTGAATAGTTGAACACATATTTGCGTGTCTTTCTCCGGGCAAAGAAACCGGAAACGCATTTGTATTGGGTTTTGCAGCTCGGTTAGAGCGATTTCTCTACTCCATTTTGCATTTTGCAGCACGGTTGGAGAAGCTCTAATATGAACCAGTACCAGCTATCAATTATCCGATCATTACAACGAATTATGAACCATTATCCCTTCTTCCATTTTAGAAATGCTAACTAAAAACAGAGATGCAGCATTTCTAATTACCTCATTGATTTTGAGAGTATTCATTGATACAAACTTATAATCAAGGGTTTTCAATTCATACGAAGTTTTATAACATCAAGGAAAAGATATACCTCACTTAATTGCCGGCTCCTTTGCTTGTCAGGAAAGATGGCTTTGAACACTCTGGGCTTGTCCTCCAAATACTCATCAAACGAAGCCTGCCAATTGCAAACCCTAGATTAAGAAAAAAAACCACCCCCAAAAAACGAAAGATTAAAATAAAAGGGAACTGATTTGATAAACTTGCATTGGCAGAAATTAGAGCACTATACCCCGGGAATTTCGTAGAGTGGAATATCTGTCGAAATTCTGGAAGTGTAAGTAGCAGGATCCACAAATTGAGCTTCGATTCTCTTCAGCCTAATCTTGTTATTGAACTGCCATTTTAGATTCAGCTTATTAAATGGAGAAGTTTTTATGTGGAAAAGTGATGCTCCTGTGCAAAACAGGGCATTGCTGCACGATGGCGCCGGCACAAGCTCGTTCATTTTCTACAAGTGGGTTTTGTCTCCAATCACCAAGAATTCAGTCTCGAAATTGGGAGGCAAGGGGCAAGATTGAAGAAGCAGGAATCGCCAAATACAGGGAGACACGAACAACCATTATCTGAATTTTATTTATTTATTTATTTATTTATTTTATTTATTTTATTTATTTTATTTTTTCCTGGCGTGGCGAGTGTCAACGGTCGAGAGGGCGACAGCTTGCCACGATGGGCCCTTTTCGTTTCCACTCCACACCCAAACGTTTACCTTTAAATACACTAATTGCATTTTAGTCCTCTATATATATGCTTTTCATCGTGTAACCACGTTTTTTTTTTTTCATTCTAATTATTTGTATCTACTACTCCGTCCATTTTTTTTTTTGCCCCATTGGGGTTTAGTGCATTGTTCACACATAAGGTGGCAAAAAATGGTATACCGAAATACCGTTACACTTACTGTACCGTACCGAAATTTTCGGTATGGATAAAAGTCATACAATACCAATACCGAATATTTCGGTATATCGAAAATTTCGATTTCCTATAATATGTACCGTTACCGTACCAAAAATTATACTTACCGACCGAAAAATACTGAAAATACCGAAAGAAACCAAAAATTTTACATACCGAATAATGCGTTACATACCGTTACAAAACGGCATATCGAACTATACAGGAAAAAATTAATACCGTGAACATATTCTAATCGCGGGTATATCAAAAAATTACTCAAATTGGCCCTTCAAAGTTCCAAATGTCTAAACACAACAATAAATACTAAATTTTAAAATAATATTAAAATTATTGTTTCGGTATTACGGTATACCGAAATGCCAAAAATCTCATATGCCCATACCGTTACTGCACCATTTTTTTCGGCATAGCTAAATTTCGGTATACCTAAATTTCGGCATACCTAAATTTCGGTAATTTTCAATACGGTAAGCTCAGCATACCGAGTTTTCGGTAATTTTTTCCACCCCACACACATACTTTCACTTAAAGTTTTATTATAGTTATACAAATTAAAATATAGCCAAGTGAGATCTTGTTAGATTCGTCGCGTCATGTAGTTTTGAAATATCGAACTTTTAGAAACTTTACTTGTACTGAACTTGAGTTATTAATAGTTTAAAATATGCATTGAACTGCGCATTGATTGGGTTCGTAGCAAATAAAAAATGGAGGAAGAAATTCCATCTCTAAGGGATTGAAGAAAAAAAATATCAATTTTACATAATTTTCTAGTTATCACTTAATACTATTATTCGGTTCAGTAGTGATTAATGCTGCACTAGTGAGAAAATTATTATTCGATTCTTATAATAAAATGAGTAATGAAATGAGCTTGGTTGTTGATAATTTTTTTTAAGGAGCCAAAGTCAAAGAAATGGTGGTGGGAGCTCATGTCACACAAATTATAAAGGGATAAAGGGAAAGGATATGGGGTCCGGTGGGGAATCGAACCTCCATCCATAAAGTTGGAAGGCATGTATGGACTTTGTCGCTTGGACAAGTATTCATCCTGCTTGTTGATATGTAATCAATGGGACTAAAATAATCACTTCAAATGGAATTGTGTTTAAGATTCTTATATGCTTTATATACATATACGCACACGGCACACCACCTCCCCCTCTATAATTTCGACATTAGAACATACTATATCGGTAGCTGTAATGGTACAGATTGAATAATCTGTACGGTGTAGACGACACACCTTAGCCATTGATCGATCTTGTGATCGTACGGTTGAACTTATTCACAGGGTTATTTTTGTAATTTAGCATATTTTCGCAACAACACATTACAGTATGCTATTTCTATGTTTGTATTTTTTGAAATTTATTGCACATTTAGAATCCTCGCATCAAGTAGATAGATTTTCATATAAAAAATGTCCAAATCCGAGTTCATTTGATAAAGTTACAGCCATTTGAAGTTTTATTGCGTAGGCTTATACTACCTCCGTTCTCATTTAAGTGAGACATTTGCATAGTAATTACTATTCATTGAGTAACTTTGATCAATTTTTTTTTAATATAGTTGTATAAGAAAAAACATAGTCAAGTGAGATCTTGTTAGATTCATCAAATCACGTAGTTTTATAATATCAAATTTGTACTCCCTCCGTCCCATTCCAAATGTCCTACTTACTATTTTTGGATGTCCCATTACAAATGTCTTCTTTCTATAAATAGAAATAGTTTTTCCCTCCAACAACTATGTGGACCCCACCATATACTCACAAACCAACTCTACCTTAATTCCCGTGCCCAACAGTAACAAGACACTTGGAGTGGGACGGAGGGAGTATAATTTTTACTTATATACAACTTGAGTTATTAACCTTTAAAAATATGTCTTGGACGGCGTGAAATGCAGGAATGGTGCATTTAAAAGAGAACAGAGGTAGTATCATTCAACAACATAGCATACGTACCTCAGCGACAAAGATCATGTAATTCAGCGACATAGCCTATATCATTCAGCGATATAGCATATGCATGTCAGCGATAAATTGTATCCATTTCAGCGACATAGTTCTATGCCTTCAACGACATCATTATATAAAAGAGATAAATATTTTTTTAGGCCATCAATAGGTAGGTAATTCACTTTTGGGCCACGAAAGATTGAATTATGAAATGGAGCCACCAACAGGCATTCGGGCCGAATTTAAAGCCAATTTGACCAATACCACACAAAACCGGGCCGCGTGCAACCCACTCACCACACGATGGCTTAAAAGCGGAAATTGTCTTCTTTTGGTGGCCTGTTTTAATTGTTTGGTAATTAAAATAAATATTTCTCCATCATTCCATTATTTATGCATCACTTTCCTTTTTCTGTCTATTTCAACATTTTTGTCTCATTCTCGTTATAGTAAATACTCCCTCCGTCCCAGTTTAATTCTCTTGTTTGACTTTTTGTCACTGTTAATTATTTAACTTTGACTTAATGTTATTACAAGTATATATTAGAAAGAAATATTCGAGTTGGGTCTTGTTAGGATCTTAAACTCATGTAGGTTTAGAATATATATTTTATATAATTTTTTTTACATATTTTGAGATATTAACGATTGAAAATGTGAATTGGATGTGTGCACAAATCAAACAAGATATGTTAAGTGTGACGGAAGAAGTAATGAAATATTAATCACCAAACCTACCTTAAGAAGTAATGAAATATTAATTGCTGTATAGGCTGTTTTGCAACAAAAAAAAAAAAATCACCAAACCTACTGCCTCACATCAATAATTAAAATTTCAAACTTGCGACAATTAATAAATTCCAACACACTACCATACATCACACATAACTAAATTAATTAAAAATTCAAATTTAATATAATTATATCACATAAATTTCTAGTTTACTCCTACAATAAATACTAATATAACTACATTAAATACGCTCTATCCCCACATAAAATACCGTGGTCAACATACCATGATGTGAAATAAACATTCATTAAGATAAATAATAAATAAAAATAAAACAAATATATATTATAAAAAAATAAAAAATAATAAGTAGAATTAATTGTATTAATAATAACATCAAGAATTAATTAAAGTATCTAACCTAAAATAAAAATTAAATAATTAAATCTAAAAAATAAATTAAATTTTGACGGACAAAAAATATTGTGACGGACAATAAAAATGAAAGTGAGACATAAATAAATAGTTGGATGAATTATTATTTAATTTAATTTTAAAAAATAGAAAATAAAATAAAAAACCTAAAATAGGCCATCAAAAGGTAACCATTGCAACTTTTAGGCCAGCGCGTGAGAGTGTGTGGCGAGTGGAGCACACACGGCCCGTTGAGACGTTGACTTGGTCAACTTGGCCTAAAAAATCAGCCCGAATGCCTGTTGGTGGTTCAATTTCATAATTCAATCTTTCGTGGCCCGAAAGTGAATTATATGCCTATTGATGGCCTAAAAAAATATTTATCTCTATATAAAAATCTGCTACTTTTCTATTAGATATTTTTGAAATATGATAAAAATTTAGATTATTCGCATCGAGTAGAACGTCCACATCCAATATAAAGAACATCCAAATCCGAGTTCGTATGAGAAAGTTAGTGTCATTTGAAGTTTATCACGTATGTTTTGTTGTATATGTTATGTAGCTGAACTTCATAGGTTACGTCGCTGAATGCTTTAGGCACCGTCGCTGAATTATACAGTTCAAGTCGCTGAATTGAGAATGCTTCATCGCTGAAAATCGCAATGAACTTCAAATGGCTCTAACTTTCTCATACGAACTCAGATTTGGACATTCTTTATATGGAAATCGATCTACTCAATGAAGGAATCTAAATATCTTCCAAGATTTCAGAAATTCAAAACGTATAAATATGGCCTCCGAATATGGTATGTATATTTATTACCCAATTAATCAATATTAGTATTTACTTTGACAACTATACCCTTAATCAATAATAGTAATTGAATGAAAATAAAGGGACATGATTTATTATCTGCACCGTACAGCCATTTTAGTATCTGTACCGTAACTGCCCCTACTATATCATATTTGGATTAATGTCATTAGAGAATATTTGAAAATATATAATAACAAATTATTACATATGTTACAAACGGAATGATTTACAGATAGATTATATTTTAAATAAATATGTTCCCCTAATTTTATCCTAAGGTATGGACTTATAATAGATTTCAAATTTCTCATAAAATGAAGTATTTCAAATATTTTTTTTCATATAATACCTTCATAAATCCAAAGCCAATCCATCCAAATGAGACATTTGCAACCCTTTGTGTATGCAGAATTCTGTTTTGGGAGAGACAACCCTTCAATGTCTACAAGATCTTCGAGGGATTGATCATGAGTCCAATGTGTTTTGGCAATACCCGGTATACGCCAAAAAAATAGACATTTGCAAAGCTCAAGGCCTACTTAGGGACTCAAATGACAATTGGATTTGTGGCCTAAGAGCTAAATCAATTAGGACACCGAATGAAAATGTATTGAGCAACCTAGTAATAGCTCAGATTAATAAATCCGGTTTCGGTGCAGCCATCACAAAAGGGCTGCACCTGCAGACATCACAAAACACAAATGTGGCATCACAAAAATCATCTCTCCCGTCACATTTCTTGCATCACACAAAACACACAATTTCATCCATCACACAACACAACTTCCACATCACAAACATAGCGGTTGCACATGCAGCCACCTGCACACAATTCATTCCCCATATTAAGGGTACCCTCTTCAAGGTAGATCCCCAGGATTTGGTGTTGAGCAACTTGTGAGACCACCCAGAAATGTAATTGAAGTCATTAACATCGATAAAAATAAAAGTGATCATTTCCAGGAATTCTATGAATAAATGGCTCCGTTCCTCCTTTTTCCGGATAAAATAAAATAAAAAGTATCATACTCCCTTCGTTTTTCAAAGATTGCAACATTCCTGCATTTTACGTTATCCATGACATATTTTTATTACTTAATATCTTAAATTGTGTAAAATTAAAAATTATAAAACTTTGATATTCTAAAACTATGCGATTAGACAAATCTAATAAAATCACACTTGACTATGTTTTATTTTGTATAATTGTGTTAAAAATTTGAATCAAATTTACTTAATAAATAATAACAACTATGCAAATGTTACATTTATTTCAAAATAGATGGAGTATTATTTAATATTCATATCATAATCATAATATCATAATAACTAGATTTTTTTTTGAGGTGCCATTTAATTAAGACCTGTAAATAATAACTAGATGATATTGCCTAAAGATAAAGTTTCCTTTTTAGGGTATTTCTACATTTCAATTTGAGCATTATACCTATTATTACATACCCCGAATTTCATCTGGACAATAGCCCTAACATCGCGCCGACATCGAGTGTCTGTCCCACGTTGCCTAAAAACGACCAATCCTCAGATCCAAGAAGGGTCCATCTCATTCGCCGCGTCAGCCGCGGAGAACCCTTATTCTGCACATATATAAAGCGTGATGCCAACGTCGTCGAATTCCACATTCATCCTGGAAAACCCTAACCACCAAATCCAATAAAAAAAAAAAATGTCTTACTATCCCAAAGGCCACCAACGCAACGACGGCGACGAGGTCGACGACTTCGACGAGTACGACCCCACCCCCTACGGCGGTGGCTACGACATCGTTTCCGCCTACGGCCGGCCCCTTCCACCGTCGGAGGAGATCTGCTACTCAAACAACTCCGCCGGCCTTGACTTCGACTACGACCGGCCACAGTACTCCTGCTCCGCCGAGGCCAATGCCTACGGCGACGATGCCCTGGACAATGAATACAAGAGTTACGCCCGCCCCAAGCCCCGCCCGGCCGGTGGCGGCTACGGCAAAGAGACCGATCATGGATCTGAATACGGCGGGAGGACTGAATACGGCCGACCCGAGTACGGATCCGGATCCGGAGGGAGGACCGATTACCCGACGGGCGGTGGATCCGAATACGGGCGGAGGACGGAGTATGGAGGGTCCGGCGGGAGGAGGCCGGAATCTGAGGAATATGGAGGATCCGAGTATGGATCCGGGAGGAGAACTGAAGGGGATGAGTATGGGTCCGGTGGGTATGGCCGTAGGCCGGATAGGGATGATGAGAGGCAGCCGAGCTACGGGCACGAAAGGCCGAGCTATGGGAGATCAGAGGACGATGATTATAGGAAACCAAGCTATGGAAGATCGGAGGAGGATGATTATAGGAAGCCGAGCTATGGGAGATCAGAAGAGGAGGATTATAGGAAGCCTAACTATGGGAGATCGGAGGACGATGATTATAGGAAGCCAAGCTATGGGAGATCGGAGGATGATGAATACAGGAAGCCGAGCTATGGGAGATCGGAGGATGAGGATTATAGGAAGCCGAGCTATGGGAGATCGGAGGAGGAAGAGTATAGGAAGCCGAGCTATGGGAGATCGGAGGATGATGAATACAGGAAGCCGAGTTATGGGAGATCGGAGGAGGAGGATTATAGGAAGCCGAGCTATGGGAGATCGGAGGAGGAGGGTTATAGAAAGCAACCAAGCTATGGTAGGCGTGAAGATGATGAGAATGAGGGCTATGGGAGGAAGAAATATGTGAGTTCATCATTTAATTTATTAGTATGATATTTTATGCATTGAATTTTTGATTGAATACTTGTGTGATCAAGAATTGATTGATTTTTTTCTCTTTGTGATAAATAGGTTTTGTAATTGTTTTGTTTTTGGGTTTTGTTGGATTGCTTTGATTATATTGTGAAATATTTGATGGTGATGATAATTAGGGTTTGTTGGATTTCATTTTTTCTTGCAGGGAGAAGGGTATGATGATGATGAGGAGGAGGAGAAGAGGCATGGCCAGCATCGTCGCCAGAGTAATTATGATTACTAATGATGGTGGTGATGATGAGGATCGGAGGAGGAGAAAAGATCGATATTATGGTTCGTGTTTTTTTGGTCATTGATTGCATTAGAATAATGAAACTTAGGGTTTGATGGTTTTTTTGTTTTTCTCATATTCCTTCCTATACAATTACATGACACCAAAAGAGTGTTGATAAGACACATTTTGGTGTCTTGAATAATTTGATATGGAGGGTTTTTGTTTTATGTGTGTTTTAATTTGTAGAATAAAGGGAAGATCGTCTAATAAGTTTGATTTGGAATTACGGTGTGAACTGGGGCCTAATTCCTTTTCCCTCTTGTTTTGATGTTTTAAGCTATTATCCCTTACTTGATTTGTGTTTACCAAGCTTCATTGGGTTCTTCGATCCTTTTAAGCGAATTAAATTATTTTCGTGGGGCTTTAATTCAACTTGATAGTATTTTCTTGGAGCTGCTGGTATCGTGCAGTATGAAGTTTCGTGATCGATCAATGTTGAATTATGAATTTAGGGTTGCCAAACCAATTGAGAATCAATCCAACGCCGCACAAATTTAAGGTTTGTGTGAAGAAAAATATGAATATTGTAAAAATTAAACATATCAGCACAAATTTAGGACACTCCAATCTGTTCTTGAATTTGACATCCTTCAAATCAACCGGGATTTAAAATGCATGAATTTTAACGTGCCATTTCTGCATGCGCACGCACAACCACCCACTTGAAAAGTACCCCATCCGTTACTAAATAATTGTCTCTTTTAGCTAAATTTCAATAACCAAGATTTGCATTAATTAGCTCATAAATTTTCATTTTTACCCTTCAACTAAACTCTTTCATAATAAATGTCTAGAAATAACATTTATATAAAGTAAAGGGTAATTTCGTAAAAACATAGCATAACTATCTATAACTACCTACAAATGACAACTATTGTGTAACACTTTTTCATCTCTAAAAAGACAACTAAAAAGGAACCGAGGGAGTACTATCAACAATATTTTAATAATAATCTTTTTTATACTTCCCCTGTTTTTTTTGTTTGGTACGGACCCACCCAGCACACTGTCCAATGCACATTTTAAATCATTAATACCTCAAATTCGGTACAAGTAAAAATTCTAAAAGTTTGATATTTGAAAACTACACGACGAGATGAATTTAACAATATCCCACTTGGCTATATTTTAACTTGTATAAGTATGATAAAACTTTAAATGAAAGTCTGTGTGTGAATAGTAACACAATCAAACGTCAAAAACATTACAGAACGAGAACGGAGGTAGTAGTTTTTAAATATCAAACTTTAGAATTTTTTACTTGTACCGAATTTGAGTTATTAATGATTTAAAATGTGTATTGGACTGCGTGAAAAGTGGGTCCGTAAAAAATATATGAAAACAAAGGAAGTATAAGACGAGACGAATCTAACAAGATCTCACTTGGCTATATTTTAACTTATATAACTATGATAAAACTTCAAGTTAAATTATTTGTGTGAATAGTGCCAAAATCACCAACGTATCTATCTTTAAAAAAAATGGAGGAAGTATGAGTGAATGAATTATTTGGACGAATTTGAGATTCTGAGATTGGGTTCAAATTGGGCCAAAGATAAGCGTCGAAATTTTTGGGTTGAACATGTATATATATGCACCTCACCCACCATAATTTGTGACGAAATTTGAACCTTAGAAGTTTTTTTTTAGCAAAGTCAAATTCTCTGCAGCATTTTGAAAGATTCCAAAAGGATTTCACCAATCACATACATACACATGCGTGAGCGCGCACACACACAGGCATATATATACATATGCATATGTACATAAGTACATTATCGCATCAACTCCTATAAAGAGAAAACCATACTTCAGCTGCTCAATAATAGTAGTACTAGTTATGGATACAAGAAGAAGAAAATGCATAGCATTAACTTTTATGATGATAGTATTAGTTGTGAGCTCACAATTATGTCCGGCTGATTGCCGCATCCTTCGCCCAGTCCTGGAAGCTGGAAAGACTACTGCAGTGGTACGCAAGGGGACACCAGCACACTGACTATGAAAATGCCATTGTCAATCGCTCACACCAATTCCAGTGGTACCCAGGACTTCTCTGTAAGAGGTTTGGCATTCATTTTGGCCTCTGGGCCAAGCAAAAGAGGCCCTGGCCATTAAGAATTGGGGAATTTGCATTTTTCTCATTGTCCAAGATTTCTCATTTACAACTTCCCTGACATGGAAATTGTGTAGACACAATGGTTGTTTGAAAAGGTAAAAAGAAGATATAATAACCTTTACCGTTTAAGCGCACAGCTACAAAAAGCTTAAATTTACACCTAATTCTTAACCTAGAATACTTCAAGAAAGTTAATTGAATTTGGATAAGTGCCTTATAGTTATAGGACACCAGTTCATCAACTTAACTGAAGCATTAGAGGGGCCTAAGTGATCGCATTCGAAAGCATTCCCATCTATGGTATTACTGTATATCATCTTAAGGCACGAATAGAATTACAATAACAAATAAATAACTTCATACATGAGAGACTAAAGTTCAGCACAAAAACTCAGTGAATCTAACTTCAAACGTCTCTAAAGTTCAGCACAAAAACTCAGTGAATCTAACTTTATACGAGCAAATGTAATAGATCTAAATCTACTATCTTTCGAAAGAGAGTGTTCAAGGATAAGCACCATGACAAAATGGATAAAAATATATCAATGCTTTCAAGAATGCTATCGTTCTCCATAGTCCATACTTGTAGAGTGCAATTCATACCCCTAACTCTCATTTCGCCCAACTTTGGCAGCTATGGCATTGTAGTCTTCTTTGCACCATACTCTAGTCATGTAAAAATTTAACTCTAATGAAGTCAGAAATCTTGTTCCAATCATAGTTCAATCCTAGTTTCCCATTATTAACAACCCTCTATCCGCCACAAACTGTAAGCTCGCGCCTCCGGAAGAATAAATAAGTAAAATTACTTGGAAATACTAACGAGGAAAATGCTAATATCATTCCCCTAATTTAATCCAACTCCGGAAATACCTTACATACACCACTACAAGAATATCGCTATATGAATATGACCCAAGAACATCTATACCTAACCAAACTATGATGACTGGCTAAAGACTAACACAATTCTGGAATCCAGAAAAAGCCCCAAAAGGCAAGGCAACTAATGCAAGCAAAAGATCATTACAAAATAAAGATTTTGCGCAAAGATGCATTGCAAGCTAAAATGTATAAGAACACTGAGCTTAGTTGCAGGGGGATAATGCAATGGTAGGTAATAGAATACTATTAATAATTAAATATCAAGAATCCACGACAGTGATAAGAAAATAAAGGGGGGGAAGTGGGGGGTGGGTGCAAGTTGTAGTATTTTCCATTTACTTATTCATCGCCATCAACGGACTCGGTTTTCTCGCTCTGAGGCGGCGCCGTGGACCCCGAATCTCATCCTACTCCGGCTTATTCGGCACGTCAACCGCTGCTGCCGTCTCTGCAGCAGACGCGGGCTCACCAGATCTAGACTTCACCTTCTCTAGCACTCCCTTGCCAATTTCCTTGCAATAAACCTGCAGATTCTCGATGGCGGCGTCGTCGGTAACCGCAGCCTTCGCGGCCATTTCGAACGCCTCGTCCTCGATGACCTTGACGGCCTCAACAGCTTCCTCGCGTGAGAGAGTTCCGCATCCCATGGAGAGAATCGAGGACGACAAGAGCGCCTCTATGAGGCGGTTCCTAAAGGCCTCGCGCGAGCGTTCGGTCGGTGGCCATATGCTGAAAGAATTGAGGAGCCACTCGCCGGGTCCGACGCCGGCGACGGTAGAGATCTGAGCTTGGGGCTGCGATTGTTCGGTTTCGGCCATGGCGGTTGGAGCGATCGGATTACCTTCGGTTTTGGGGGTTTCGATTTGGGGATTGCGACAATATGATTCAGCTTTTTTTGAACCTTAGAAGTTGAACGATGAACATTACTATTACATTGGCCAGCAGGACTACTATACTTATTCTTAATTCCAATTTTGAAAGATTTTATTCTTGCCAATATTCACAAATCACGATATTTTATTTCTACATCTTTTTTTTTTTCATTTTCCTTTTACCAAAAATAAAAAACAATAGTAATGCAAATGCCAATTCTCAAACTCACTTTTCATCTTCGGTCGACAGTTTTTTCCTACTTCAAAAGCTCACATGTTAAAAATTGCCAATTACTTCGGGATTGGTTATGTTGCTGATTCAGTTTGTGCAGAAATGCTAAGTAAAAACTTGATTTGTGCTAAAGTTAGTGGAATACATTATTTTTTCTTTTTGGTAAGTGGAGTACATTTATTAGGTGGATATTCTTTCTATTTTTATTATTCTCACTAATTTGTGCATTATTTATATGTTATTTAGGAAAGTTGTTTCTTTGGGTACAATTGATAAGGAAGGAAATCATTCGCCGATGGAATGTTCCAGTATGTAAATAATGATGTATGTTAATTTAGTATGTAATTAGTGCTATGTACTTTTAGATTGTGAAATCAATGATGAAAAACTCATTAATAATATATACTATGGGAATAATATATGAATGCATGTGCTAATGAATCACACCTATAGTGCTATGTGCTAGTATATTGTATAATTAGTGATATGTGCTGATTTAATGTGTATTTAGTTCTAAGTGAATGCTAAAAACATTTATGAATTCACTAATATTAATTTATCAAATTAGGAGGAATAAATATTACCAAAACCATCAGTTAACCATCATGGAAACAAATTATAATGTTATGGAAACAAAATATCACATTAACCAAATTAATAGTGTCTCTTAATTGGAAATGACTTCAAGAATAATCCGATTAGCACATAATGAACTGTCTTATAGCAATTTCTGGACCTACATAATTTTGGGTTTCTGCATACTAACTAAACCCAATTACTTCCTCTGTTTTTTTAAAGATTGCTACGGATCCACCCAGCACGCAGTTCAATATACATTTTAAACCATTAATAACTCAAATTCATTATAAGTAAAAATTCTAAAAATTCGATATTCTAAAACTATAAGACGAGACGAATCTAACAAGATCTCACTTGGCTATATTAACTTATATAACAATGATAAAACTTTAAGTCAAAGCATATGAGTGAATAGTAGTCATTTATCAAACGTAGCTAACAAAAAAAAATGGAGGAAGTACTATTACTTAAGTACCTGTATTTTTCTCATTTAAACACTTTGATGTAAATGTAAATCCATAATGCGCCATACCTTTCACTGTATGCTGTGACTTTTTTCCCTTTACTTTTCTCGATACAAAACAAAACCCTAACAAAGTAGTAACATTTACATTATGAAGCTAGAAATGGCTTCAAAGTTCAAACCTATCATATCAAAAACCCTAGCAATTTAAAATCAATTGATATATGATGAATCGGTTGATCCTGACCATTGACCAATACAAACTCGATCGGACATCCGATCCCATCTTTTTCTTTTCAATGTGGGATGTTCAACAGCAACACTATTATAAATACTCTAACAATAAGATTAACAAGACACCCAACCCATTAACAACTGCTATAAAAACAATCACTATCAAGCAAATCAAAGCATAAAACGTAAGTAATAAAATAGTATAAAAGTCTATAAAAGATTGGCAAGAAACTCCGCATATATAGGAAGCCAATGTCCAAAATACTGAAATAGACAACAAACACATCTACGGAGAGTACTGTTGTGAGGTTGAAAGGATTCAAACGTCAATTCCTTTTTTTTTTTTAAAAAAAAAAAAATTGTGCCTAAACTTTTTTTTCTTCTAATTTTTCATTATTTAAACTCGTTGAATGTAGAGCTGTCAAAATGGGCTTGGCCCATTGGGCCAGCCCGCCCCCGCCTCCCAAAAGGGTAGGTTGGGCTGAATAAATAAAGGCCCGTTTGGAAGCGGGCCTAAATGGGCCAGCCCGCTTGAACCCGCCGTCGCTTGGGCTGGCCCGCGGCGGGTGCGGGCCAGCCCGCGGGCTAAGCCAAAATTTTAATTTATTTAATTTCTTGTTAAGTTTGTTATGGAAATCTAAATAACATATGTATTTGTAAGAATATTGATTAGTTGAATATTATTTGAATTCATATATTTTAATTTGATATTAGTTAATATAATTCAATTTATAATTAAAAAATTAAATTGAATTATATTAACTAAATTAAATTAGAATAATTTTATCACTTTATATGACATGAGCTACTTAACATTACTTTTTCAACTAATTTTTTTCAAAAAGGATATTATACAAAATTAAACAAAATCATTTTAGATTTTATGAAAAACATTATTTAATTTTAAAATTAGTTAATATATTTAATTTTGGATAAATAACAATATTATACAATTTATTATATAATTAAAATCTAATTTATTAATTAAATAAAAAAACCGCGGGCTAGCCCGCCTGGCCCGCAACCCGCCGGTGGGTTGGTCTGGGTTGAGGTTATTCTAGTCCGCCCCGCCGTGGGCCCAGCCCGCGAAATGGTGGGCTGGAGTGGGCTTGGCCCGTGTCGCCCCGCCAGCCTGTCTTGACACCTTTAGTTGAATGCATTTTATTTTATAATTTATTCTCTCTAATATCAATGAAAATTCTCTACCTCACAAATATATATAGTATTGACAAACTAGGAAAAGGGGCAATTATTTTGTGTGCATTATATATATGTAACTTCTGGTTATTTATTTCTTTGCATTCGGCCATATTCTTCGATCTCAACTTCTATTGGATAAAAAAATACTTATATATGAGTATATTGGTTCAATGAGACACGTTTTATTTATTATTATGTTTTTTTTAAAAGAATGGATGGAGTACAATATATATGCATACTCGTGTTCCACACAGCCGGCTATGAGGCCGTGCAACCTGACCAACAGCACAGGGCCCCAATTCTTTGGGGGCCATTATTTATTTTATTTTTCTTTTATATTTTTATATATTAAATTAATATAAATTTAATTTAATTTGTTGAATATGGTAATTAGAGACTCTTTTACTAAATTTATAAATGATCTAGCTAGAATAAAGTGGAATTCTTTTACAAGATTCGAGGAGAGACTTGTCTAGATAGCAATTATGAATGATCTTTTAGAGAAAATAATAAAATATGACAATATAGCTGATGAATTTACTTTTAAAAATGTTTGAATGATTTTTTTTAAGTAGAAGGTTGTTTTTTTGATTTTTTTTCTTTGTATTTTTATTCGTTAGTAAAAAACTACGATCATTGATTGATAATCTTTCAGGTTGAATTTTTATGTTTTAAATTTTTTTTTATTATAGTGTTATTTGTACAAATAATTTTAAAATTTTGTAATTAATTTTTTAGACACGATAAGGGCCTAAAATTTTTATTATAACAGGGCCACCGAAAATAATTAGACGGACTATGTTCCATAGTAGTTGTCCTATTTAAATGGTGGTATATATATGTAGGAGTAATTAGGAAGAGAAAAGACGACAACATATGACACAGTAAGAAAATTAGAAAAGACAAAAACGAAAACAAAAATATTGGTAAATAAAGAAAAGTAACGATAATGTACAAACACAAAATTTAAAAGTTGACGGTATGAATATAAAATTCAACACAAAATCGTGGGAACTAATTTAATAATATGTGATGTACATATATATAATATTTATTTCAAGCACGTGGTTGGTGCCCACCCTGCGGCATTTGACAATTAATGTAATTAATAATGTAGTAATGTATCAATATTACTAATAATTTAAGCAGCAATTTCTTCGATAAAATTAAAGAAGACGAGAACGCGCTAGGGCTCGAGACAGACTCGATAATAATCCAACATGTCAGGAAATATATAATTACGATTTTATTAATTAATATTAGTATTATGTTACCAGCACCATTATAGTATTATGCACGTGCAGCCACCATGTGTGTGATGTGGGCATGGCCGGCTATTAGCCTGTACTTCCAGGCCTATTGCACAGGGCCCCAAAATTTGGGGCCCATTTTATTTTATTTTTTTTAGTTTGTTTTATTAATGAAGTACTAAAAAAAATTATCCATTTTGATTTAGGATTTGGTAAATGATTTATAAGTAAAGTGAATTCTTAATATTATTATTGGGCCCAGATTAGTAAATGATGTAGCTAAAAATTGATATTTTTATATTTTACTTTTAATATATTTTTAGTTTTAAAAATAATTTTTAAAAGTTGGATGAGGGCTTGCTCAAATAGTCAAATTCATGATTTTTAATTTTATTATTAGGGATTCGATTCGTCACTTGGCCCGCTATTCATTTTATTTATTTCTTTGTAACTTGTGTGATATGATTTCCCACCATCAATTTCTTTGGCTTAGGCCGCAAAAATAAAAAATAAAATAAAATAAAATAAAATTTGTAATTAATTTATTAGATATGATAAGAGGGCCTAAAATTTCTTATTAGAACAGGGCCACTAAAAATGATTAGACGGCCCTGGATGTGGGAGTTGTGTTGTGTATTGTATGAAATGGTGTATTTTGTGTGTTGAAAGACATGTGTTGTGTGATGCTCAGAGAAATGTTGATGCGAGATGCATTTTTTGTGATGTCTGCACCTAAAGGCTCTTGAAGAGGTTGTACCGTAACCGAATTGATTCGTAGATGCCTTCTATTTCAGTACTTCATTTTTATTTTCCTTACCTAAAAAAGGTAGATCATTAACGATTTTATAACGATTTTTATTATTAAAATGAGTAATAGTTAATTCAACCAAACTGTGTAGTGTAGGTGATGGGATAAAACCAAATCAATATTACTAGAAAAAAGAAAGGAAAAGTTATTGTTAAATACCCACACCTCCAAAGTCTTATGTATTAGTACCCCATACTCAATACGTTTTGTATTGATACCAACATGTTAAATACATGTGACTTCAGGACCTCTCCATTAAAAGAAAATCAAAACCAAAATAAAATGCTGAAATGACAATAATACCCTCCTTTTTGGCAGAGATTTGACAGGTAATGATGGGGAGTTGGCAGTCTTTTTTTTTAATCTTCCCATATGTGGGATTTGTCTCTCTCCCCCATTTGTCTCTCTCACCTCACCTACCAGCGACGATCGAAGGAGCTTGTGTGGAGTTGATTTTTTGACCACTTTTAGTAGAGATTTGACAGGTAATGATGGGGAGTTGGCAATCCTACTATGTTTCCGACACACTTTTGATATTTTTGACCACTCGACACAGCTGTATCACTTTGGTGCTGATTGCTTCAGACACTGTGGTATACCACATATTGACATGTAATATTATTTGAAACATGTCTGATACAACTTTAGATTTGATAAGAGGTAATTTTGTATATGGTTTCAGTATTTGAAACGATCCATCTGAAGGTTGATTTCAATACGTGATACCATGTAAATACAAAAGAAGTAACTTTCGCAGGTTCTTAGTAGTATTTATTATGGATAGCTTCTTATTCGATGTTGCTGCATAAACTTCATATTTTGATTATTCGTGCTTCATTTAACATAAACAATGAGTTCAAATCAACAATTTAGTGTTTGACTATTTGGTTTCCCAAGAACACACCACCGCATGCCTTGGAATACACCGGGCATAATGCCTGAGTTGCACTCCTTTACTGGATGTAAGCAACATTCTTCAGTCATTCCTCACATAGTGGAAAGATGGCAATTCGGGGCACATAGGGTTGGGAGAATGTGTTTATGAAGCTTATTCGTGCTTCATTTAACATAAACAATCATATTGGTTCGTTATTAGTGTAAATTAAAGCGTTTGGATGCCATTAATGAGCTCAAATCAACAATTTAGTGTTCGACTATGTGGCTTCCCAAGAACACACCACCACATGCCTTGGAATACACCGGGCATAATGCCTGAGATGCACTCCTCTACTAGATGAAAGCATCATTCCATCAGTCATTCCCCACATAGTGGAAATATGGCAATTTGGGGCACATAGGGTTGGGGAATGTATTTATGAAGCTTATCCGTGCTTCATTTAACATAAACAATCATATTGGTTCGTTGTTAGTGTAAATTACAGTGTTTGGATGCCATTAATGAGCTCAAATCAACAATTTAGTGTTCGACTATGTGGTTTCCCAAGAACACACCACCACATGCCTTGGAATATACCGGGCATAATGCCTGAGATGCACTCCTCTACTGGATGTAAGCACCATTCATTCGGTCATTCCTCACATAGTGGATTTTCGATGGCAATTTGGGGCACATAGGGTTAGGGGAATGTGTTTATGAAGCTTATTCGTGCTTCATTTAACATAAACAATCATATTGGTTCGTTATTACTGTAAATTAAAGTGTTTGGATGCCATTAATGAGCTCAAATCAACAATTTAGTGTTCGACTATGTGGTTTCCAAAGAACACACCACCACATGCCTTAGAATACACCGGGCATAATGCCTGAGATGCACTCCTCTACTGGATGTAAGCACCATTCTTCAGTCATTCCTCACATAGTGGAAAGATGGCAATTTGGGGCACATAGGATTGGGGGAATGGGTTTATGAAGCTTATTCGTGCTTCATTTAATATAAACAATCATATTGGTTCGTTATTAGTGTAAATTAAAGTGTTTGGATGCCATTAATGAGTTCAAATCAACAATTTAGTGTTGGACTATGTGGTTTCCCAAGAACATACCACCACATGCCTTGGAATACACTGGACATTGTTTCTGTGATGTACTCCTATACTTGGAGAAAGCACCTGTAACACCCCCGTTTCCACGCCCAGCTTTGCAGCGGAAGTTACCAATTGGAACCCGGGGTTGTTACCGCCACACCTCCCGATTAAGCTCGCATTTGCCTTGCATTTGCTAACTTAATCGAAAAACGCTAAGGCTATTTTTAAATTTAATTCTAACCATACATTAAACTGACTTATTATTTATAAAAATATATCTTTGGAATAATATAATACAATTTATAAAATATGATGATTATAATTTACCGCTGCGAAAATATTTTTTTTTTCATATTAACTGAAGTTTAAAAATGAGATTTTACTAGCTAATTTGCGAAAGCACGATTAAATAAATTTAAAAGAATGTATTTCATTCGGGTCAAATATCAGAGTTTACAAAATATGATAAACTATGATTTTCTATTAAAAAGGCAAACTTACGTCTAATTAAAAAAAAATAATTTAAAATAACCAGTGTAAAAGTGATACTGACACCCATGCCCGTGCCCATGCCTCTTAGTAGGGTCCACATATATCAAACCCTGTAAAAAGGAGTAAGTAAGTTTATCAGCCCACTGGCTGAGCAAGTAAATTATTGTCCCTTAGACAAAAACAATTTAATATTACTCAACAGTAAATGGCATGTCAAACCAGTTGTAATAATTCAATCCACATGTAGCTCGACTATGATGCCTACACCCGGGGTATCTCATAAGACCTAGCATGCCCTCATAATGACCGAAGTCAAAATATGAGTACACAAGGATGGCCCTACCTTGCGATCTAGAAAATGACTGTGAGACCATTGGTCAAACACAATCCTAACTTGATTGGGAGACCCTTGGTCAACCACAATCCTCTTCATGTGGATCCCTTGGATAACCCACAAAATAACTCACGAAGATATCCACATCTGGGGTATATCCCGCATAATAATAAATCAATAATTTACATGCCATACACTGAAATTTACTTTTTCACATGCATGGCCTAGCCCAAAATATTTAAACACATAATGGGACATAACCTCTGCATAAATCACTTGCATGAATAAACCCTAGAATTATTAAAACACAAAGGAATTTAGACATGCAAAAATACTCTTGGGACAAAGCCCGCAGAACAAAAATTTACTTACAGTTTCTTCCGACGATAGCTTACTAAACTTTTTAGAACTAGAATGCCCACCACGTCCCGCTTTCTACACTCTCACTTTGCTCTTGGGGGTATATGGTTTCTTTTGGCAGCCCGTATGCCCATATATATAGTTGAAATGGACGGTGGTTCCTGTATATTTTTAATCTAGTAGGCTTGATGACTTCCCTTGTCTATGCATAATAGCTTTGAAACTTGTTCCCATAATTGATAATACACATATAGTGCATGTATTACCATGCAATTTGATCTGCTTGTCTTACACCATGTGCATTTCTTTTATTATTATCATCTTGTTTATATATTTTATTCTTTCATGCATGGACTAACGGATATATACATATTTGTCCACGTAGCTTATTTATTCCTGTAGTTGTATTAGTATTAAAATATTTTATAACCATTGAAACTTATGATTATAAGTCAGATTACTACCACTACGTTCACTAAAAGAAATTCGCGGGAAGGCAACGAATTTCGTGAGGAAATTTTATTGAAGTCATCGCCAAAAAATTCGTCGCTTGATGGATTTTGTCACCTCCATGCGAATTTTTGTAATAGTTATTGATAACTTAGTTTCAAATAATAAAATTAATTATATAAATGTTGTTATAAAAATAATACCTAGTTAATAATATTATCAAATATTCATCTTTATTTTGATAAAATGAGGGAAAATGTATTCCTCACCCAAATTATTTTCCCTTGGAAAAGCTTTATCCATCATTCAATATTTTTCCTCGGAAAATATCTTTATCAAATTAACTAAATTACTTTCCCTTGGAAAATAATTCATTTTCCTTCAAACGATCTCTATCTCGGAAAATATTAATTTATTTCTATACTCAATTTAATTTATTAAGAAATAATATCACATTATTTCTTTAGAAAAATATTACCAACATAGACAACTTTCAGGGTATTACAGCACCATTCCTTTGGTCATTCTTCACACAGTGGAAAGACGCATATTTGTGGCACATAGGGTTGGGGGAATGTGTTTATGAAGCTTATCCGTGCTTCATTTAACATAAACAATCATATTGATTTGTTATTAGTTTAAATTAAAGTGTTTGGATGCCATTAATGAGCTCAAATCAACAATTTAATGTTGGACTATGTGGTTTCCCAACAACACACCACCGAAGGCGTTGGAATACACTGGACATTGTTCATGTGATGTACTCCTATACTTGGAGAAAGCACCATTCCTTTGGTCATTCCTCACACAGTGGAAAGACACATATTTGTGGCACATAGGGTTGGGGGAATGTGTTTATGAAGCTTATTCGTGCTTCATTTAACATAAACAATCATATTGATTTGTTATTAGTGTAAATTAAAGTATTTGGATGCCATTAATGAGCTCAAATCAACAATTTAGTGTTGGACTATGTGGTTTCCCAACAACACACCACCGAAGGCCTTGGAATATACTGGACATTGTTCCTATGATGTACTCCTCTACTTGAAGAAAGCACATTTCCTTTGGTCATTCATCACATAGTGGAAAGATGCATATTTGTGGCACATAGGGTTGGGTGAATTTGTTAATGACGCCTATTTGTGCTTCATTCAACATAAATAAACATATTTCTTCCTTATTAATGTAAATTATGAACAAACAAATTTAATGGGAACCACAACGAATAAGTACCAATTAGAATAGTATTCATATTCGTTATGTATGGTGCTACCATGAGGAACGATTGGTACCATAAGAAACGAGTGTATGTGTTCATGGATTTCCCCTCAAATAATGCAGCGGGGACCACAACCATCAATTCATGAGATGATTTTTGACAGGAAATCTGCCAAGTGCAGAGAAAAATCTCTGAAAAGGAACTTCTTGTCATTCTCACACTTCTCAAGTTTGACCCATCTTGTCATCTCTCACTCCTCCCATCTCTATATTACCTATCTCTACCCATAATTTTCAAAGCATCCCTCTTTCTAACACACTTATATTATTTTCCTACTTCAACCTAAACCCAGAAGCGATGGCTTATAGCGGCAGGAATTTTCAAAACATAATTGGAAGAATGGCGGCGGATCGACACACACTAGATACCATGTATTTACGGTTTCCGCGCGGCGTACGGTGTGAATGCGGTCACAGGGCTGACACTCGCGTTATCGAATCAACGCTAAACGGGAATGAGGGAAGGTTGTACTACTCTTGCCTTCGTCACGAAAGACGCGTATTTGTTGCTTGGGTAACACCATTCAGTGCACATTTTGTACCTATTGAGCCCACACCCAATCCCACACAAGAAGACAGCAAACGAACTCTGTAGATCCAAGTCGGGGTGTGCCTATATCAACCGACTCGGTTATGGAAGGAATGAGCCTGCTGCACGCCACCAATGAAAGTGGTGGTGGTGAAATGCACGCACCAACGAAGGTGGTGGTGGTGAAATGCACGCCGCCATTGAAGCTGGTGGTGGGAAAATGTATTGGAAACTTTGTTGTTTTGTGCTTGTATTTGTGTGGTTAATTCATGTAATCGCCAAATGAAATGTCGGATTGTTCGCACACTTTTTGTTTCAGTATTCCATTAGTATTGACATACAAGAACAGTGGTATATATTCGTTCATGACGTATTCCATTTGTTTCATTACGGTATGCATATACACGAACAGTGGTATACATATCATAGAATGAGATTAATAATGAACAAGTCCATTTCATAACAGTTAACATCATCCCAACGTGGGTGGAGAAGAATTAATTCCTTCAGGCGGTTCGAAAACCGAGGAGGTTGGACAAGACATAAAGTAAAAAAGTCCCTGCTACCCTCCATCATTATTTGCACTCTTTCTTTGCTTCAGGGGCATGGTAGTCTTTTCGCACTTATTTATTTTGAAAGAAACTCAAAAATATTGGGGAGGTATCTCAATGGAAGTATTATAGTATAGGGGTATTACACTCTCAGTATTTTTTTTTTGGTGAAACAGCCTTACAAGGCGAGCAAAGGTAAAAAGAAAAAAAGAAAAACAAATAAATGGAAAGAACTACAAAACAGTCGAAATACTCGCAACCATCAACACACTGCACTCCTCAGCGACGAGCATAGGTCGTGCCTGTCGCATCCATCTCCAAAATGTGTAATAACTCATCCGGCGGGAACGCCCAAGTAGTATAGAAAGCCTCCTCAGACGCCGCTTTCTTGGCCAACGCATCCGCAACTTGATTTCCCTCACGAAACACATGTCGAACTTCACAATCATTCATAAGACGAAGCTCCTTTTTTACCTCCTTAATCAACGACCAAAGGCTATGCCAATGGTTAATCGCCCCATTCACCAATTTCACTACTTCCAGACTATCAACATAGCAAACACCAAGACTTATCCCCTGTAGCCGAGCAAACAAAAGACCTGCATACAATGCCATGACTTCCACTTGCAAAATAGGTCCTCTAGCAATAGAACCACTACATGCTCCCATCCAATTACCTTCATTGCTCCTAATCACCACCCCAACACTGGCTCGCGAAGGAGACTCCATAACACATCCATCCATGTGAAGTATTGCCCTTGAACTCTCAATGTCCTTCCAACACACATACCTAATACCACGCGTCATTCTTGTCCTGGACAACGCAATTTCCATATGACTATTTAGATATTCTGCCTTGTACTTCAACGCTATCAATTTCATTGCCTGTCCCCGAAAAACCCTCGAATTCCTTTCACACCAGATCACCCATAACCAAGCCAAAAACTTCACCCCCATTGACGCCATGCACTTTCCAACCACATCCGACACTCATCATCCGGGACGTACTGAACGTAGCTAAATGAACCAAATCCAGCTTCTCTCCAAGCGGCAGCAGCCCATGCACATAAGAATATTGCATGTCTCCAATCATCAACTTCCACCCCACATACTGTACACAGCGGCGCCAAGGCCATACCACGCTGATGGCGAAGCTTATTACATGGCAAGGAAGCATGGCCGAGCAGCCACAGTAATACTCCAATCTTCTCCGGGACTCCCTGTTTCCACATCCAACTCCAGCCCTTCTCAACTTCCAACTCACGCACAAACATGTCATAGCCAGATTTTACCGAATAAACCCCATTAATATTGCCTCGCCAATGTAGGACATCATGCGACCCATTAGACATGAACGGCACAGGCGAGCCCATAATATCGCACTTCACATCCTCCGACAGCCAAGAAAGGACATGATCAAAAGACCATGCACCATTAACAATAACATCTCGAATACGAAGATCAATATCACTGTAATGAACGAAGGGAACTTTATCAGCTAGACAAGCACCACGCCACCATGGAGAGTACCATAAAGAACTATCTCCTCGCCCAATTCGCACACCATAACCATCCTTCAGTCTCGCCCCAACCTTACATAACGCTTTCCACACCTTAGTACTATGATAATGAGGTTGAGGAAATACTCCATCCGCCAAACCATACTTCTCTCGCAACACTTTAACCCATAACTTATCTGCATTGCTTACCAAATCCCACACTTGCCTGCCAAGCAACGCAATATTCATCAAGTGAGTATCTCGAATGCCTAACCCACCAAACTTGCGAGGCCTATTCACCGTCCCCCATTTAACAAGATACAGGCCACGACCCTCCACACCCTTCCACACCCAACGCCGAATCAATCTATCCAGGTCATTGCAAACACCCTTCGGAAGCAACTGAACTTGCATCCCATACACAGGTAAAGAAGATAAAACCGCCCTGGCTAAAGTAATCCTACCCGCTTTATTCAGGAGACGTGACGCCCAGGTAGAAAATTTATTCTCCATCTTACGTAACAAGTAATCAAAATGAGATTTTTTCAACCGACCATGTATAATTGGAAATCCCAGATACCGACCTAGATCATCCACAACCATGACACCCAACCTTTGAGTAATGGAACTTTTCTCCACCTCCGACGTACCAGGAGAGCAGTAAGCACGAGACTTGGCCGCATTCATCTTCAAACCCGCGCGGGAGCCAAACCGATCCATCACCTCTGCCATTGTTTCAATACTACGAGCATCAATCATAGCACATAAAATCAAATCGTCAGCAAACATTAAATGAGAAATACCAACTCCGTCCGTGCTTAATTTTAATGGCCTCCAAGTCCCTGCATCCACCTCCTCCAATATCAATCTAGACAACTTTTCCATAACAATCACAAACAAGTATGGCGAGAGGGGGTCCCCCTGCCGCAATCCTTTACCCACCCTAATATTACCAATAGGCGAACCATTCCACAGGATCGAAAAACTTGATGATCTAACACAAACCATAATGAGTTCGCGGCAAGCTGCAGGCAACTCCAATTCCAATAAGCACTCCTCCAGGAAGTCCCACCGGACCGTATCGTATGCCTTAGCAAGATCAATTTTCAATACAGCAGCCTTACCTCCCGACCTAGCAGCTTCTAGGGATGAGATAATTTCTTGCAACAGAATACCATTATCCGACGTTCCTCTCCCGGGCAAAAATGCTGACTGAAATGGACTGATAATCCTGCAAAGTATAGGCCGAAGTCTATTCACCAAAATCTTAGTAATGAGCTTAAAAGACACATTACACAGGGTAAGCGGCCGAAATTGTTGTATCGTGCGAGGCATCTCAACTTTAGGCAAGAGGCAGACATAAGCATGAGCCAACCCTTCCGGCAATGTTCTAGATTGAAAAACCTGGCAAACCATCGCCACCACAGTATCCCGAAGAACATCCCAGTAACCATGGTAAAAGAATGCTGGAAAACCATCAGGCCCCGGCGCCGCCAGTGGTTTCATAGATTTTATAGCTTTCTCCACTTCACCAGTAGTGACCATCACCGCAAGCCCTGTTTTCTGATCATCCGAGAGAGGTTCCAGCTTTGGCAATTCAAGCCCAACCGCCTGCTCCATGGAAGCCTCAAAAGCTTTAGCAAAATAGTCCTCCACATGTTCTGTCAAAATTTGTTGGTTCTCAACCCAATTCCCACTATCAACTTCCAACCCATAAATTTTTACACGTTGACGACGCACCTTTGTTTTAGCATGGAAGTATTTCGTATTTCGGTCCCCCTCCTTGACCCACATATCTCGTGATTTTTGTTTCCATAACATTTCTTCCTGTTCCAAGACTAAGGCAAGTTCGCCACGGAGCTCTGCATGTAATCGCCACATCCAAGCGGAATCAACACGTTCCAATCGTTTTTCCAACCCCGCAATACGATTCTTTAACTTCCTTTTCCGATCTCTAATATGACCAAATGTAGTACTATTAAATTCCACCGACTTTTCCTTAATAATCTCCAACACATGACTGAGATCGGTCCCCTGGTCCAATCCCTCTCTCACCACCGCCTCATACTGATCATGCGTCCTCCACATCATTTCCCATCTAAATGGCCGAACTCCAGCCGGGCTATTATTAGTTCCACATAAAAATTTCACCGGGCAATGATCAGAGCCTAACCTCGGTAAATGGAAGGCCCTTGCTTCTGGAAACATACCAACACTCGCCATATTCATCACCACCCGGTCCAATCTCTTCCATATGCGTCTCCCTTCCCCGGCCGACCGAGTCCAAGTGAACTCCGAACCAACACAATTAATATCTACCAGCCGACAGTGATCCAAGGTAGACCGTAATTCCATCGCCCTCTCTTGCAAGTAGACTCCCCCCATCACCTCCGCCTCCATAGTAATTTCGTTCCAGTCTCCCAGTACCACCTAGGAGCGCTGAATAATATCTGAGAGCCTCTTAATGTCCTCCCAATTACCCTTACGCCGTTGGTAATTAGGATCCGCATACAATGCCGTAACGTTCCAGCAAGCCGCTCATTTGCTTACTTCCAAGGTAATCATCCGACTCCGGCTATCAAAAATGGTAATCTGACAGTCAGTGCCAGCAGCTCGTAGCACCCATAGTCCCCCACCCATACCCACTGCCTCTTGTAAATGCACCAGTACATAGCCAAGACTAACGAAAAAACCCCTAACTCTGTGAAAGGGCCCTCTCGGTTCCATAATACATACTATATGCGGGCGATGCGCCCTCAACAATTCACTCATCCACCTTTGAACCGTGCGACTCATAATTCCACACACATTCCACGCAATTATCGAAAAGTCTTTAAACATCATAACCATAAAAAATAATGAAAAGAAACCATACCCCATCGGGCTTATTGAGATCCCCCAAATGTGGAGCCCCCATCCTCCGCATCCGCCCAGCTCTCATTACCACGCAAGTCCCCCTCTCCTATTTCGCAATCCACCTCCTCAGATTGATCCTGCAGGCAGCCAAATTGATTTCTTAACAATCCCTTATCCCCTTGACCATGCGAAGACTCACCACTTTCCACTCTTGGTCTTTTGTGCCCATGCAACCCATGCAACAGACGATCGCCTCTACCATCATAAGGCACCAATGCAAGAGTATTACCTCCTGTGGAATTGTTAGGCGTCCCCTGCTGGCTCACCCGGATAGGTGACCCAATTACCCCCTTCCCCGTATTCCTCAGCGGCAACTCCTTCTCTACAGGTGGCGGCGTCTCCCCCCGGACAACAGGCTCCGCTTTCCTATTTTGCGGCCGAGGCTTACGCGGTCCCCTCCGTTGAACTAATAGCCAATCCCCAAAAGCTGCCTCTTTCGTACTAGCACCCCCAACCTCCTCCATACCCTGATCACCCTGCGCATCCACCGCTTTAGCAGACTCCGACTCCCTGGGACCGTCCTTATCCTCCTCCGTAACAGTAGTCTCATGCGAATCTATCACATACGTACAATCACGCTCCAAATGTCCATACCGCCCACACTTGGTACACAGTAAATGTAGCCCTTCATATGATATGGTGATCCATTCATCATTAACCAAGATTTTCCCTGTCACAGGCTTAGTAAGGTCTAACGCCACACAAACCCTAGCGAACCTCCCTTTGGCAGTATCCCTCGTACTATTGTCAAATTTCACAACATCCCCAATGCTAGAGGCCAGCGCCCATAAAATATCCTCACGAAACCTGTGCATGGATAAGCCGTTCATCCGCGCCCATACCAACGTCTTGTTTACCTGCGTCGTCCTAGGGTTAAATTCACGAGACCATGGCATGATGGCAAGATAATGATCAAATATCATCCAAGGTCCCCCATTAATAACCGTTTCCCGATCCGACATCAAATCGAAGCGAACAATGAAACAGCCATAACTGACATCTATCAACACCATGTTGCCTTCAATCTTCCACATACGCTTAAGCCGATCTTGCAACGCCATATAGCCAATATGCGCACCTAACAGCTTGATGACCAAGGCATCTTCCCACTCTTTGCTCGCCTCAACCTCTATAGACTCATCAATGACAAACTTCGGAATCGTCGGATTCCCGTCCACATGCGTCTTGATGATCAGCCCTTCCGCAATCAAGTCCCGACGTCGCCGAATCGAATTATCAGCATGAGTTGCACCCCTAAGAATTTCCGCAAATGACCGAGGTTGACCTCCAGGATCATGAGGAGACTGCGGAGCAGCCGCCGTGGTCGCTGCAAACGCTGCTGGAGAAGAAAACCCTTGTGCCGCCGAACCTCCTACCGAAACCCTAGCCGTCATGTTTTTCCCCCTACACCTCACACTCTCAGTATTTTAGGACTGGGGTATTAAAGTGCAATTTTCCGAAAAAGAAGCAAAGAAACTTGCAATCAAAGAAAAAAGTATATTAGAAATTAAAAAGTATATTGGGAGACATCCCTTCAATATACATTAAATTCTAGAGAAATTAATTTTGGGTGAAATGAAATATGTGCATACCCATTATTCCAAACAAAAAAAGTATATTGGAAATTAAAAAATTTACTCGTAATTAAACCAATTAAACATCAATCACTACTCAAAAGAACTATCGAACAATGACTTGGCCAAGTGGTTAAATTCTTTGCATCCCAACTTTTGCGGGTTGATTCTCCGACTCCAATCACTCCCTTTATCTCTTTTGAATTTGTGTGGTATGCATTCGCACTAATCTTTCTCTAGCCAATAATTTTGCTATAAAAAAAAAATATATGTCGAATGGCGTGGCGGTGGGTCAAGCCCCGATTATCGCAATCACAATTTATCCAGCCTAAAAGGATTTTATATTGAATTAATTATTAATAGATCAAAGAAACATTATATTTAATTGAATAAATCTGCGGGAAGCAGATTTTACGAATTACTACAACCCATGAATGTGAAGCAAGGTTATCAAGATCGGGATCCTAAGTAGGATTGTTTTTGTCTTTGCAAGATCGGGATCGTAGGATCGAATCGGGATCCTAAGATCCTATGAAATTATTATTTATATTTTTAAAAATTAATATTTGTTAATTATCTCATTAAACTGGTGATATGTATAATTGAAAATATATATTTTAGATCAATTTTTAACAAGAATTTGATAGTTAATTGTATGCTTATTAATGATCCAATAGAAGTTAAACACTGATATAGAACCCAACAATTTTGAGTTCAATATATGCAAAGATACATTAAACAAAATTGACAAAAATAACATCATGACCAAAATCACAAAGAGATAGAGATAATAAGTAATTTTGCTCCGAAAAAAAAAAAAAAAACCCAAAGGGGTAGGATCGGATCGCTCAGCGATCCTACGATCCTACCGATCCTACTGCGATCCTACCATATTTGCGATCCTATGACGATCCGGATCGTTTTTTATGGGTGGGATCGTAGGATCGTGGGATCCTACGATCAGGATCGCGATTTTGATAACTATGATGTGAAGGACTAAACCACCTACCCATGAGGCTGTCGCTAGCTGCCTGAAAAATGGTCGGCGGCCTCTCCATTTACATTTTTTATTTTTTGAATAATTAATATCACCCCGTTATTGAGTATGTTTGGATGTTAGCATATTGGGTAGCATATAGCGGATTAGAAGAGCATATTCTCTCACAATTCTCTCTCCGGATCTGCTATGATCTGCTAACGGATCCGCTGACTCTCAAACATCCCATTATCTAATTACATTAAAATAATCCGATCCCATTATTTAATTTTGATCAATCTTTAGATTGATTTATAACCCAACACATTATTTACTTTTAACAAATTAAATCGAGTATGTACTATTTAAACTTCATTCAATTTTATAAATAAGTCCACAAGTGTGTCCACAGCATATGACTATTGGCTAATGTGTACATGAGCAAATTTGATGGAAAACTTTTGATGTTATGCCATCAGCAGTGGAGGGGCCTTACCTTAAGAAGGATAATTAGGTTTTATATCAATTATTTGTGCTCTATAATTCATTGAATTATTCCATACTGGTTGAATATAAATAAATAATAAAGGATAGGATATATTAGGTGTGGATCTACAATTGAACCGGTTCAATATTGAAAGACAATTGTTTCCTCATAGCCTTTTCATGATTTTTTCTTTTATTTTTTTTAATTTTTGTAAATGCAAAGATTTAACCTTTAAATCAATTGTTTCCTCATTGTCTTTTACTTTTTTTTTTTTTTTTGTGTGTGTAAGTGTAAAGATGTAACCCTTAAATCCTTAAAAAGGATTCAAAAGTTATCAACAAAATGTCCTTAAAAGAAGTAGAATTTCTTAATTCATATGCTTTAATGGCATCATTAAAATTTTCGCTCTTGAATTTGAATTCTATTGCTTATTTATTTATTTTACAATTTTGTTTATTAATTCTCAAAAGATTAGAAATCAACTGGTGTTATTTTTTTGTTAGTATATTAAGATTAAATATTAATTCTCAAAAGATTAAATATTGATTTTTTTGTTAGTACATTAATTCTCATATTAATTGTAAAAAATAAAATAATGCACTTAGTAGTTATGTATTCATATACTACTATTCTACTAATAATGTAACTATTTTTTTTTCAAAAAAAAATAATGTAACTATTTAGCAACATACAGCAGCTGTGCATTTATTGTAGGACCTGAATCAGCTACAGCTAATCTGTCTTCTCTTAAATGTAAGATTTTCTTTTTCCTTTTTTCTTTTTTTTTTTCCTTTCTTTTTTCTTCTTAAATTTAAGTTTTTTTTTTGGGATAGATCTTAAATTTAAGTTGCGAACACTATCATTTCGCCGACCAAAATTATTTTAATAATATCTCATTATTGATGGGCGCAATTACAGGCTGTGTAATACAGTATCTAGAAATAAAAATCTACTCCACACTTTTCTGATTTTTTTTTTGGAAAAAAGGTTTAAATGCTTTAGCTTCTAGATAAAAATAAAAGAATAAAAAACCAACCGCAGTTATCTTGAGTGGATGAGTTTCTAGTCATTTAAACACTGTCTTGATGAGTACGAGTTCTGCCATGGATCGAACATTAGAAACAATATTGGAATGGAAAATGGAAGCTTACGAAGATGAACATGGAGATGAAGATGAAGATGACAATGGTGATAAGAGAAGCTACCAAACAAGGGGACCCGAACTTGAGCAGGGAGACACACTAAATGTGAAACAAAGCTCCTCCTTCAAGTGCATGCTTGGTTGATTCCATTCAAGTAGCTTCAAGACCTTGAATGAGTGAGATTAGCCAAAAGCCAAGTTCACAAAGGTTGAGAGCAAAATGCTCTCGGGTGACTTTGGGAGTGAATTTGCTTAACTTGCAAAGTTTGATATTCCAAAAGTGAATACAAAGTGTTTGAAGGGGGTATATATAGGCCCACCAAATTACATGGGTTTAAACAACCCAATTAGGGAAAATAAACAAGCTACTAGGGCTGAAGTATAAACTAGAAGAAAAAACAAAAGATAGGCCCGAAAAAACTAATCCTGACACGCGCTATGTCTTCATCACACGCGATGCTTCCTCCTTTATGCTGTTTTGTTTCCACACTTGCATCTAGAGGTGTTTCCTTAGCTCGTGGTCAGTCTCGGGTTTCCGGATCCATACGAATGGATTCCGGTCCTTCTTCCGGTTGCCTCTGGAACTGGATCAGTAACATGCTCTTTATGCGGATTGATCCCGGTTCATGCTCATTGTTGATCTCTTCCTCCTCGAGCATTCGTGCAATCTGAGTTGTGAATCTTTTGGCTCTCTGCCTTGAGCATGGGCCATCTGGTATTAAGGCAAGCACTGTTCCGGCATCCATGCCATCCCCACCCCCTTGGGAAGGTTGATCCATCAACCGACTAGCATCCAACTCCTCGTCCCGTTCATAGAGTGAAAGATCTGCAACATTAAACACTGGATTAATGGTATATTCAGAAGGCAATTCAATTTCATACGCATTATCATTAATCCGCTTCAACACTCTAAATGGTCCATCTCCTCGAGGGGAAAGTTTGCTCTGTCTTGCAGCTGGGAATCTTTCTTTCCTCATGTGTAGCCAGACCCAATCACCAGGCTTCAATAGCAGTCTTTTCCTTCCTCGATTGGTGTATTTGGCGTACATCTCGGCTGCTTTCACTAGGCTATCATTCACATCTTTGTGTAAGTCCTTAATTGCTCGTGCCCTGTCCCTGCCATTAACATTTAAATGCTCACTGCTAGGCAGTGGCAACAAATCAAGAGGGGTTAGTGGGTTAAATCCGTACACAACCTCAAAAGGAGACTTACCTGTCGCGCTATGCACATGGCGGTTGTATGCGAATTCAATATAAGGAAGGCATTCGTCCCAACTTTTGTAGCTTGAAGATATGATGATTCGCAAAAGATTTCCTAACACCCTGTTTACAGCTTCTGTTTGTCCGTCTGTCTGGGGATGATAGGAAGTGGAAAACATCAACTTAGTCCCAATCTCTCTCCAAAGTGATCTCCAGAAAGAACTAACAAACTTCACATCACGATCAGAAACAATGGTCTTAGGAACTCCATGTAGACGCACCACCTCTTTGAAAAACAACTTAGCCACATGGTGAGCATCATTGGTTTTGTTGCAGGGGATAAAGTGAGCCATCTTGGAGAATCGATCCACCACAACAAAAATGGAGTCTTTGGCTCTCGCAGACCTCGGTAAACCCATAACAAAGTCCATCGATAGATCTACCCAGGGCCCTTCGGGAATCGGCAAAGGTTGGTACAACCCATGTGGTTTAACTGTTGACTTAGCCTTCAGACAAACTAAGCACTTAGCAATGAAATCCTCCACATGCTTTGGTAGCCTCGGCCAGTAGAACTTTTCACTTAGAACCCATACGGTAGCATGCTTTCCAAAATGTCCCATCAAATCTCCATTATGGGCCTCTCTGATTAAGAATTCCCGAATGGATCCTCTTGGAATGCATAGCCTGTTATCATAGTAGAGAAACCCATCCAGTTGAGAGTACTCCTTGAATCCATGCTTTTCGGTTTTGGCATATACTTCTCCAAAATCAGGATCAGTTGCATATAAACCCTTTATATGCTCAAAACCTATCAAGTGTGTGGTTGCAATAGAAGATAACGCCATGCGTCTTGAGAGTGCATCGGCCACCACATTGTCTTTGCCCTTCTTGTACTTGATCACATAGGGAAATGTTTCAATGAAAGCACTCCAGCGAGCATGTCTTTTGCTCAATTGGCCCTGAGCCCTAATGTGCTTTAGGGTCTCGTGATCACTGTGAATAATGAACTCTCGGCCTCGGAGATAGTGTTGCCAAGTTTTCAGTGCTCGGACCACAGCATATAATTCCTTATCGTACGTTGAATAATTCAATTGTGCTCCGCTGAACTTTTCACTATGATAGGCAACAACTTTCCCATTCTGCAGTAAGACAGCTCCCATACCTGTTCCAGATGCATCACACTCAATCTCGAAAGGTACCTCAAAATCCGGCAGTGCTAAAATTGGTGCGTGCGTGAGCTTGTCTTTCAATTCCTCAAAAGCCTTATGTTCCTTTGCTCCCCACTTGTACTGTAAGCCCTTCTTCAACAAAGATGTAAGCGGGGCGGCAATGATGCTAAACTGTGGTACGAAACGACGGAAGAAACCGCAAAGCCCAAGAAAACTTCTAACTTCTGGCACATTAGCTGGCGGCTTCCAATCAGATATGGCTTTGATCTTCGAATCGTCCACTTTCAGTCCTTCTTTCCCAACAATGAATCCCAAGAAAGTTACTTCGGGAACATGGAATGTGCACTTTTCATAGTTGGCGTACAATTGAACTTCCCGCAGCTTGTCCAATACCTGTTGCACATGCGAAATATGATCAGATTCATTGTAGCTATAGATTAAGATATCATCAAAATAAACAACAACAAATCTCCCGATAAACTTTCTCAAGGTCTCATTCATCAATCGCATAAATGTGGAGGGAGCATTCGTCAGTCCGAATGGCATAACGAGCCATTCATATAAGCCAAACTTGGTTTTGAAGGCTGTCTTCCATTCGTCACCAGGTTGCATGCGAATCTGGTGATAGCCGCTTTTAAGATCAATCTTGGTAAAGATCATTGCTCCTCCGATTTCATCAAGCATATCATCAAGCCTCGGAATGGGGTGCCGATATTTGATGGTTATCGCATTGACCGCTCGGCAATCTACGCACATACGCCATTCCCCATTCTTCTTTGGCACTAACAATACTGGCACAGCACATGGGGACAGACTCTCCCGAACCCAGCCCTTGTCTAAAAGATCTTGGACTTGGCGTTGTACTTCCTTGGTTTCATCCGGGTTCATGCGGTATGCTGGCCTGTTTGGGATAGATGCTCCTGGTACAAAATCAATCCGATGCTCCACTCCTCGAAGTGGAGGCAGTCCCGCAGGTAGCTCTTCCGGAAAGACATCCTTGTTCTTCTCAAGCATCCTAGAAAATTCAATAGGCAAATTAGGCGCAATATTACCGTTCTCAGATACAGAATTAACAGGTTTAACAACAGCTAAGAAACAGTAACCTGAATATTCAGTGTCTTGAATGGCCTGTTGGAATTCTTTTCTTGACAGCATCAGGCTTGGTGTTGCCGTAGAGGTAGACGCGGAACCAATAGATTGGTCAATTTTGGCCTTTCCCGCAGTCCTCGCCTTGAAGTTTGCTTCTTCCTTCTTGATATTCTCTAGCAATCTAGCCTGATCTCGCTTCACAGAGCTTAAGGACAAGGGCCTCAAAATATAGGACTTTTGGCCAACTTTAAAGGACAAAGAATTGGCCCTTCCCCTATATGTAACATCATTGTCGGACATCCAGGGTCGCCCTAAAAGTACATGACATGCATTCATTGGTACCACATCGCACAAAACCTTTTCAGAATATGAACCTATGGCGATGGATACTCGGGCTTGCTGGTTCACTTTGGTCTTGCCACTTGCGTTCATCCAATGTAGCGTGTACGGCTTGTTGTGTTCCTCAACAGGAAGTTGTAACCTGTGCACAGTGTAAGTACTCACAACATTAGTACAGCTACCATTATCTACAATTATAGTGGCATCATTACCCAAAATTTTACAATGGCAGTGAAATAAATTCTCCCTTTGTTCATTGTCGTTTGGCTCTTCACTTCTATCCGCATTGAGTGCTCGCATGGCCACTAGAACATTTACTTCTTCTTCTCCCTCTTCAACAATTTCAGGGCCTGGATTGCCATCATCTTCATATTGATCGGGGTCATCTTCGTATTCAGACTCAAGAATGTGTAATGCCCCGGTTTCAAGAATAACAGCTTCTCTTTCTTCTCCAGAATCCAACATAGCAATCCGCCTCATATTTGGACACTCAGTAGCATAATGACCTCGGCGTTGACATTTAAAACAAGTGACATCCTTCTTGTCCCTAGCTGGCCTTGGTCGATCAACTTCTGGTGCCTTGCCTCTATCGTCCCTTCGGTAATCCTTAAAATCTTTGGCCATCTCAAATCCTCTTGGCCTGTTCGGTCTCTCATCCCTCACTGGTGGTGACTGCTTGTTCTTATCTTGCCATTGCTTAGTCAACCACGGCTTGTTTGCACTAGACCCAATAGTAGATCTGCTAGCTTTCCTCCTTTGTTGGACCTCAATTTCAACAGCAAGATCAATCAAGTCCTTCAGGTCATTGTACTTTCTCAGCTTTACTTCATCAAGAATTTCTTGCCTCAAACCTCGTTTGAATCTTGAAATCAATAGCATCTCATCTTCTTCGACTTGGCATCTCATCAACAACATTTCCAATTCCTTGTAGTAATCATCAACTGATCTGTTTCCCTGGACACAAAATTGCATTTTCAGATATAGATCACTGCGATAGTTACTAGGAATGAACCTTTTCTCCATGATTCTGATCAATGCATCCCAAGTGTCGATAGGTGCATAGCCATGTCGTTGAATGTCCCTTGCTGTCTTGTGCCACCATGTCAAAGCGTAATCCCTAAATTCACAAACAGCTAGCTGAACCTTTGTAAGTTCGGAGTATTGTTGGCAATCATAGATGAGCTCGATCGCATCCTTCCATTCGACGAACTCGTTTGGATCATGAGTTCCCCTGAATGTGGGGATGGTGAACTTGACACTCCTCAAATCTGGATCTATCCTGTCATCCCTATAATTTTGTCGACCTCGTCGGTCTTCATTGTCATTCCTTCGGGGTTGATCAGGAATCGGATGTCCAAAGGGGTTTCGAACCGGAGCTCGTGGAGCTGGAGGGTTCCTCATAATTGGTGGATTCCGGATCGGAGCTCGCATAATTGGTGGTCCTCGCCTTCTATCAAATTGCTCGGCTTGTTGCTCACGGGCCTCCAATTCTTCCTCAGCATGAGTCATTGCCTCTTGATGATTAATTGCACTGCTTTCTCCCTCGGGACTGTATGCTAACTCAGGGTGTTTGTCAAATTCTTCCTCAAACTTTCTTTCAATTGCACGCATGACACGACTTTGAACTGCTTCGGCATGAGCTGCTAACTTCCCATCAATAGTAATGGCAATATGATCTATTTTGTCATCCAAATTCTGTGCAGTCTCCTTGTTCCGATTAGCCATTTGCTCCAACTTTATGTTCATTTAATTCATGAAAGTCTGCATCAAAGCCTTGATGTCATCGGTCTCAGTGGATGCACCTGCCATATTTAGACACTAGAAACTATATGTATATGCAGTTAGTGAAAACAAATAGAAAATATGAAGAGTGAACCTCACACTTAACACTCAGTCTCTCAACCAAGTTAATTAAGTCCTTTGGTTCAACCACAAATTAAAGTCCAGAAAACTTACTCAAATGTATTCAACCAAGTGCACAAGTAGAAGGTAGAGTGTATGTACGCACAGAACATGAAACAATATGTACTGCTCGACTCAATCAAATAACCGCTGGAATATGCGAAATGTAAGCACAGAAATTATGTTCACGGTTTTAATCGGTAAATGCAGTCCAATAAATTCCAAGTCCTCACGTATAAAAGTGAACTCAACAAAGTATGAAAAGTGGAAGCTCACTTCACTCGACTCCCAAATACCAATCGCACACCCAAATATTTGCTAAACACATAAAAGGATCCCTAAATTCCCAAGGTGTAATGTGGACGTCACTTTTTTTTTCTTTTTCTTTTTCTTTTTTTTTTCTTTTTTTTTCTTCTTTTTTTTTCGTTTTTTTTTTAAATAAATAATATATTAAAGTAAGTAGCTAGAAAATTTTGGAGATGAAATGTGGAAAAGGAATGAATGAGGCGTGAGTTTTGTGTCAAGGTGCACAAGTATGATGATGTGACGGGTCCCACTCAATTCCCAATTGTCAAATTTCTCTCTTTTTTTTAAAAAAAAAATTAAGTAGGGATGAAAAATAATGAAGCAAGTAGATGAAAATGTATAATTCAGGCGGGTCCCACAAGGATCAAAGTCCTCCCAATTTGGTAATGCATGTGTACGGCAATTGGAAAAAAAAAATGAAATGGTGCTATGGGGCCCACGGTAGCCTACAATTCTCCTTAATTCTAGTTGGCTCACGTGCACTTGGGCATGGGCATTCCAAAAGTTGGTTCTTGTTTGAAATATTTTACTCAAATAGCCAACAACTTTTGACTAGCCACCAATTTCCCTCTCCGTCCTCCTTCCAATTTCCAATCAACTTTTCACAATCACGTCACCCACCTAGGATTTTCTTGCAAACACACAGCAATGGGACCTTTATGGATCAGACTTGGTAAGCTCAAGAAATACTTGAAGCTCAACATGAACTTGACGAAGATTACAAGAGCAATCAAAAACACTCATAATCACTCATTTGGAATTTTGGAAACATATTAGCCAATTAAACTCATAAACAATATTCCAAATGCAAACATAAACATATGAGAGATCAAACAAGAGAAAACTAACACAAAAACAAGCAAAATACGAAATCAAAGAGCAAAATATATGGATTTTCGGGTTTTTGAACAAAAACACACAAGAACTTCAAACTAGCATAACTTTGTCATCCGAACTCCGATTTGAGTAAACGAGATATGAAAATTCATCTACTCGACGCGAGGATTCCAAATATGAGTTCAGATTTCAGAAATAACCAAAATAACTTTCCAGAAAACACACGAACAGATTCTGCCCTATTTTGATCTTGAGATTTTTGAGTTTTTATGGAAGATCAACAATATTGTTCTAATGCAAGCTCTGATACCAAAATATTAGAATATGCCATGGATCGAACATTAGAAACAATATTGGAATGGAAAATGGAAGCTTACGAAGATGAACATGGAGATGAAGATGAAGATGACAATGGTGATAAGAGAAGCTACCAAACAAGGGGACCCGAACTTGAGCAGGGAGACACACTAAATGTGAAACAAAGCTCCTCCTTCAAGTGCATGCTTGGTTGATTCCATTCAAGTAGCTTCAAGACCTTGAATGAGTGAGATTAGCCAAAAGCCAAGTTCACAAAGGTTGAGAGCAAAATGCTCTCGGGTGACTTTGGGAGTGAATTTGCTTAACTTGCAAAGTTTGATATTCCAAAAGTGAATACAAAGTGTTTGAAGGGGGTATATATAGGCCCCACCAAATTACATGGGTTTAAACAACCCAATTAGGGAAAATAAACAAGCTACTAGGGCTGAAGTATAAACTAGAAGAAAAAACAAAAGATAGGCCCGAAAAAACTAATCCTGACACGCGCTATGTCTTCATCACACGCGATGCTTCCTCCTTTATGCTGTTTTGTTTCCACACTTGCATCTAGAGGTGTTTCCTTAGCTCGTGGTCAGTCTCGGGTTTCCGGATCCATACGAATGGATTCCGGTCCTTCTTCCGGTTGCCTCTGGAACTGGATCAGTAACATGCTCTTTATGCGGATTGATCCCGGTTCATGCTCATTGTTGATCTCTTCCTCCTCGAGCATTCGTGCAATCTGAGTTGTGAATCTTTTGGCTCTCTGCCTTGAGCATGGGCCATCTGGTATTAAGGCAAGCACTGTTCCGGCATCCATGCCAAGTTCTGTCTATGTAAAAAACTTCTTTGAAAGAGACGCCCTTAATTGCCCTTGCAGATTCTCGAGGATTAGTCTTGAGTCTAATATGGTATGGGGATACCCGGTTCCACCAAAAAAATAAAAAATAAAAAATTAAAAAATTGGGAGGGAATAGGTGCAAATCACTGCAGTGCAACTACGATATGTGGTGTATTTATGTGATGACATCTTATATGATATGTTGATGCAGAAATAGTAAACTACATGCAATAGAGTTAAGGTATATATTAGACTCTCAATGCAACTATACGTGAAATGGTGAATCCCCGTATCATTTTGTGATGTGTGTTGACTCCCTCATCAAAGAAAGTGAAAAAAAAGACACAAACCACCACCACCGATCATCACAAAAATAATCATAGATATCACGTCTAGTGGACATCACCAAAAGCTCCTTTCCTTCCACGCCTGCATCTGCACCCAAGCCATATCCGACTATATGACGATGGTTGAGGGATTGGTCAATAAATTATACTCTTTGGTATAATGCTTAACTTATATGGATGGTACAAGTGCATGTTTGGGTTGTGTGTAAATATGACCAGTCATGTAATTTATGAACTCATTTATGTGATGCGTCAAGAGTTCATCCGATGCATGGTGGTATACTATGATGCATGAATGACGGGTGTTGCTATGTGTTGTCTACGTGTATGCTTGTGATGTTGGACTTTTGTAATGTGATAGTAATGCACCAAAAATTTCAAATATTGCAGAAATATTCGTTGAAATGCATGGCCGTCCCACCACAAAAATGATCAGGTCTCCCTACATAACTGCACGTGCAGACTTCGCGATGGTATGTACAGTAACTCAATTATAATTTTTTAGATGCTGAAAGTTTTATTTTTATTTTTACTTTTTTTAATTTTCTTTTTGGCGAAGCCATTGCCAGAGAAAGGGTTGGTGGAAGGTCATGTCATATAAATTATAAATTGATGAATATGAGGGATGGAGGCCGTATGGATAATCGAACCCTAATCATAAAATTAGAAGGCGTGGAACTTGACCACTTGGCCTAACTTTTATAAATTTGAACATAAATTTATATCATAAAAAAATTATAAAATTGATATTCTAAAACTATAAGATTAGATGAATCTAACTTCACTATGTTTTATTTACATGACCATGATAAAAATTCAAATTAAACTTAAATAGTGAATAGCGCAAAAAAATTAAACGTAACAATCAAACAGACCGATGAAGTAAATCGAAGCTACTGTTATTACTTTTGAAAGATTGTAACTTTTTTTTTTCATTTAATTGATTTTCTTATTGTTTCAGAAACGATAGTTACATTGTAACAGCAACTTAATATTGCTGTTCCAACTGGTGACGGATACTTGGGCAGACCAATCAGGTTCTTTGAACTCTCGACTCGATCGTCTTCGTGACATGTCTTTGTCTAATCCTCAACTGGATATTCGACGTCTTCGGAATCAAAAAAAGAAGATTGCACGTCGCTTGGCAGGTCTGGACCGATCCTTAGCGCAAGTAGACTGTTTGCGATTGATTTTGCTAGAAAGAAAACTACAAAAGGATTATCAATCTATTTTGCAACAGGAAGAAGCTTTTTGGTACCAACGAGCAAGGACAGATTGGATTCGACTTGGGGATCGAAATACAAAGTTCTTCCATGCACATGCAAAAATTCGACATCATCACAATAGGATCCATAACCTTATGTTGGACGACGGCTCCTGGTGTTCAGACGCACAGCTTCTGGAAAATTCAGTCAGGACATTCTTTATCAAGCTATTCTCTGATCATGACACTGGGTCGATGGTTGAACCATTCCCTCCACTTCATCCAATTTCTAACTCCCTGCCTATCATCAATGCTGGGGAAGTCACTTTTGAGGAAGTAAGCACTGCTCTTGGACAACTCAAGAGTTTTGCTACCCCGGGGCCCGATGGTTACCCAGCAGCCTTCTACAAGGGTCATTGGGATAAAGTTGGTCCAGATATTTATAATATGGTCCACAGGGCTTTTCAGACAGGTAAGGTTGAAGCGGAGATAGCCAAAGCATTTATATGTCTTATTCCAAAAATTGGAATTCCCCAGAACGTGCGACAATTCCGCCCCATTACCCTATGCAACGTGTCGTATAAATTCATCTCCAAGGTACTAGTCAATCGGTTGCGTCCGATCTTGGTAGAATACATTTCTCCTCTTCAGTCTACGTTCCTTCCGGGCCGGAGAATGGTGGATAATGCTATTATTTTACAAGAACTTATCTATATGATATCCCGTCCTCAGTCTCGTATGAAGGCCATCGTTGTGAAAATTGATCTAGAAAAGGCTTATGATAATATACGATGGTCGTTCCTCGAGGAATGCTTGATGCAAATGCAGGTTCCATCATCTCTTTGTTGTATCATTAAGGCATGTGTGACATCTCCAGAATACTCTATTTTATGGAATGGTCTTCCTCTTGAAAGTTTTCGTCCTGCAAGGGGACTTCGCCAAGGAGATCCTCTTTCTCCTTATTTATTTAACATCGTCATGGAAAGGCTTTCGGTTGCCATTACTCAAGCTGTGGCTGCCCGCACTTGGCTTCCTGTGACATTGTCCCAATACAGTGAGGGGATCTCGCATTTGATATTTGCTGATGACCTCATTCTGTGTACTATGGTTGATGAAGGGAGTATCAATTGTCTCACTACTACTCTACAGCATTTTGCTATGTGTTCTGGTCTCAGAGTAAGTACCATTAAATCAAGAGCCTATGCCTCTCATCGGGTGACGGACGATGAGAAAGCTTATTTTACCTCGGCCACTTCCATCAATTTCACTATGAAACTGGATTGCTACCTTGGTTTCCCAATTCATACAGAAAGGGTCCGGGCAAAACGGTATGACTTTATTCTAGAAAGGATGGACAAACGCCTTTCTGGTTGGGCTCTTAAATTACTTAATAAGCCGGGGCGTATAACCTTAGCACGTCATGTACTTGCCGCCATCCCTACATATTGCATGCAAATTGGATGGCTTCCAGAATCCACCTGCAAAAATATTGATAAAAGAATCCGAAATCTGGTGTGGAAGGACCGATCAGGCCGTGGCTTGAACTTGGTAAGTTGGGATAAAATTGCCTTACCTAGGCCGATGGGTGGGCTTGGATTGCGCCAAGCTAGACAATGCAACATATCATTACTTGGGAAACTTGTTTCTGATTTGTTCCTAGGTAATAATAAACGTTGGGTTGTGGAGTTTCGTGCCAAATATGATACAAAATTGATGCCTTTGGCGACCTTGCCAAATACAGGCTCTTTCACTTGGCGGAGCATTCGAAAAGCGCTAGCTCATCTAGCCGGGGGATATGGTTTAAAAATTGGCAATGGCTCCAGCTCGTTGTGGTTCACGCCATGGCTTAATGGACAATCATTGGGGCCACAGGTGCCTTTTATTGAGACGTCTGATGTAGATCTTAGGATCACTGATATTGTCAAAAAAGGTGAGTGGAATTTGGCCAATGTGAATACTATTTTTCCCTCTAATGTGCGGTCACAGATCCTCAAGTCTCCCCCTCCATGCATTCATCCTTCCATAGTTGATCAATGGGGATGGAAGGATAATGTGGGTGGTAAGTACACTACTAAATCAGGTTATAGCTACCTCATTGGATCTACATCACAAATATCGGGTTGGCGGTGGCTATGGAATTCATCTATTCCGGAAAAAATTTGTATACTACTGTGGTTGATAGCGTGGATGGCACTTCCTTGCAATTCCCTCAGATTTCAACGACACCTTGCCATTTCCCCGTTATGCACTATTTGTGGGTTGGAAGAAGAAGACTGGTGTCATGCCCTTTTTTATTGTGTTTGGGCTAAGAATGTCTGGCGTTCCCTTGTAGTTGTTGTACCCCCGGACCTCCACTCCATAGACAGATCTCATGCTCGCTTCTGGCTTCAAGAAATGTTTCGAGTTTATGGCCGGCTTTTTCTGGCAGCCATATGGACTAATTGGAGAGAACGTAATAACAGAATTTTTAATGGAAAATCCTCCCAGCATCATTCTATTATGCGACAGATTTATCATTTGGAAGGGGAGCTCGAAAAAATAAATCCTCCACAGAAGTCTACTCCTTACCCTCGTTTGATATGTTGGAACATGGGCTCGCAATCGGGATTCTTACTTCATACTGACGGCTCTTTCATACCTCAAAGAAACCGAGCTGGCTTTGGAGCTGTATTGCGCACATTGGATGGGACCTGGGTCGGGGGTGTGTCGGGGTACTTGGGAGCCACTTCTATTCTGCATGCAGAAATTGCCGCTGTCATGCATGGCTTAGAATTAGCAAAAACTACAGGCTGCATGGACATTAGTGTTCGTTGTGACTCTCAGTCTGCGTTGAAATTAATTGAAGAACCAAGGTCTGCCCAACACTGGTTATCTACTTTACTTGCTCATATTGATGAATTAGCCACTTCCTTTAATTCATGTCATTTTAAACACATCCTTCGAGAAGGGAATGCGGTTGCAGATGGCTTAGCAAAGATTGGAGCGAATGGGGAATTATTCTTCACTACCTGGGTATTTCCCCCGGATGACGTAAAGATTATGCTTGCTGCTGATGCCGCGGGTGCCTGGTTTCCCCGGCATTAGGTCCTTTCGTTTTATGTTGCGTTTTATGTTTCCTTTTTAATTTTGTTTCACTTATCTAGCCTTAATTGGCTGTCAAGCAAAAAAAAATATTGCTGTTCCAACTAATATTCGGAAACATACCTCTACATTCCTACATGCTTCCTACATCCTACGTAGTACGTACTTTGATCAATCAATCTATACTCCCTACGTCCCATATTTATCTTCTTACTTTCCGTTTTTGGATATCCCACATTTATCTTCCTACCCCAAAAAAGAAATTTTTTTTTACTAAAATGTCCCTACATGTCCATATATTTACAGAAAAACCAATCCTTAATTTTACTAACAATGCACTACAAGACAAAAAGAGACAAATTTACCCCTCAAAAAGTACACATGAAAATAATAAAATACAACTTTCTTAAACTCCGTATCTACAGTGTCGAAGAAGATAAATATGGGACGGATGGAGTAGATAATAGTAAGATTATACATGTCCCACTCCCAGATAGGGGTGGGCATTTTTTGTCGGGTATCGGGTACCCGACCCGAACCCGACATGTCGGGTCGGGTTTTGTCGGGTTTTGATATTAAAAACCCGACATTTCGGGTACCCGAACCCGACACTAACTGTCGGGTCGGGTGTCGGGTTTATGGTCGGGTACCCGATTGGGTATCGGGTACCCGACAAAATAAATAAATAAATAGATTTTAATATTTATTTTCTAATATTTATTTTACTTTACAATATTTATACTTATTTTATAATTAGTAGGATTTGTATTTTATTCTATGTGGTGAAAGGCCATGTATAAGCTTTAAAAATTTGTGAAGTCTCATATATTGATTTTTTTTAATTAGAATTAATAATGGATAATTAACCTTGAACATGATATGATAATAAATTTCAAGAATTGTAAATAACTTTGATCAATTATATTTTTATTTTAATAAATAATGGCATTGAACACTAAAATTTAATTATATAATACTAATAAATAAGATAACATTAATAATAATAAATAAAACTGAAATTTTATATTTTTTTTAAAAAAAATTGATAGTTATTATTATTTAATAACAATATAGATGAATATACCTATATATTTGCTTAAATATTAGTAATCTTAGTTTTTTTTGAACAAATTGTGTAATTTAGGTTAGTCATTGTATTTTTATAAAAAGTAAAACTAAATAAATAAAATATATTTTTTTTAAAAAAAATATTTTTGTCGGGTATCGGGTACCCGATCAACCCGACCCGACAAAGTCGGGTACCCAAATATCGGGTACCCGAATATCGGGTACCCGGTCTTATGCGGGTCGGGGCCGGGTAGTCATTTTAGAAACCGATAGTGTCGGGTACCCGAACCGACAACCCGACCCGATGCCCACCCCTACTCCCAGATCATTGCATGCTGTCTGAGTCTGAAACCACTTAACTACCGCCTAGTTCAAAATAGCAACCCCCAGGAGTCCAGGACGATCCACACCGTCTATTGAATATGGGCCGCACTACAAACAGTTGGATTGTCTCCGGTCTCCTAGTCCCTGGATCTCTTAAGAAATACCACGCGAACAAAGGAACCAGCTTTATGCCCATTCTAGGAACAGAGTTACAGAGACAGCCATCAAAAAGAGTCGTGCAAATTTTATTTTATTTGCTCCGAAAAAGTATTGAACAGTGAAACTGAAGCCATTCTTTTTAATTCAGCCCACAATCGTTGAAAACGAGTAGTATCTGCTTTAGGACAAAAAATCATTCGCGTTGATGCAATGATCATGCTCAATTGCTCCTCACCCATCAATTCTCATTAATTCCACAAATCAAAATTAGAAACTGTCCAAACCCACATCCCACCAAAGATGAAGTTCGGAAAGGAATTCGCTTCCCAAATGGTGCAAGAATGGCAGGAAGCTTACATGGATTACGTCTCCCTCAAACGGCTCCTCAAAGATCTGCTCGAACACAGACAACAAACAACCCATGTAATAATGCCGTCATTGCCTGGAAGCCCTCTGCCGCGTTCGCATTCCCTGAAGAGGCGGCACACACTGTACAGAGCATTCAGCGGCCTAACCGGCCGACACAAGGGCAGCACCGGCGCGCAGTGGAAGAATCACGAGGAAGTCATTCTAGTGACTGAAGTGGAGGGTACGGAGGAGAGTCATCATTACCGGACGACGTTACTCGCCGAGGACGGCGGCGAAAGCGAGCTCCTTTTCTTCAGCAGACTCGACGACGAGTTCAATAAAGTGGTTAAGTTTTACAGGGAGAAAGTCGGGGAAGCGCAGTCGGAGGCGGAGGAGCTCAGCAAGCAGATGGATGCGCTCATTGCTTTGAGGATTCGAGTGGATAAGGTCGATGTGGGACACAGATCGGGACAGGTCGTCACGGTGTCCGAATCGAATTCTGTATGTCCATCTCCTGCAAGCATTGCAGCATCGGTTAATAGTGAAAATCAAGGTACTACAATGAGTAAAGCTATGATTTTTATTTTTGCCTTTTTCGATTTTGTTGATGGAAGGGATTTTTTATAGTAGTTTGTTGTGTTTCTGAAGGAATCGATCGAAATCGAATGGAAGCAATTGAAGAAATTGAAATGAGTAATGAAGTTAAAGGCTTCAAGGCTGCACCTTTAGGCGTTTTAGATTATGTAAAGATTAATATTCATCCCGAAACGCCGTTATCGACTTTAAGGAATGTAATCGGGAGTTCTAAGCTGGAGCTGTCGTTCAGCAAGGAGGAGCTCAAGGCAGCCGAGCAAAAATTGAGGAGGGCAATTATAGGATTTTATTACCAGCTTCGACTACTCAAGAATTACTGGTAATAAATAATTCTTACAAGGTTTTGTATTGTTATGAAAGCTTTAATTATTACCTGAGAAAGAAGTGGACTGAGGTAGTTTCGTTTTGCATTGTCTGTCCAGCTTTTTGAATATGCTTGCATTTGCGAAGATAATGAAGAAATATGATAAGGTAGGTTGTTGACATGTATTGGTTTTGTAATTCTTTTGTTGTTGGTCGTTTGCTGAAATATTTTTTTTTTAGATCACTTCAAGGTGTGCTTCAAAAACTTACTTGGAGATGGTGGAAAAATCGTATCTTGGAAGTTCTGATGAGGTTTGTATGGTTGTAATTTCTGTTGAATTGAATGGTCTAGACAGTTTGGCTTCATCTTTGAATAAAATTTGATTTGATTTTTAGGTGAACAGGCTTGTAGAAAGAATAGAAGCCACATTCATTAAGCATTTTATGAATGGAAATCGCAGAAAAGCAATGAAATCGTTGCGACCAGGGCATAAGCGAGAGAGGCACAGGACAACCTTTTTCCTAGGTAACTTAGGAAGCAGCCGAAGGAATAACTAAAAACAATTGTCTTTTTCTTTCAGATGTATATCGTAGTTTTGTAAAATGGTGCGTTGTCATTACAAGTTGCCTGATCAGTTGAGGGATATATCTACACTTACAGGTCTATTTTCCGGTTGCTCATTAGCGCTGGTTGTTGCGTTGATTGTCATCATACATGTCCGGAATATTCTCAATCACGAGGGCCGGGATCAGTACATGGAGAACTTATTCCCTCTGTACAGGTATTCTTTTATCAGCTGCTTATGAATGATAGTCGAATTAGAATGCATAGCTTTGTCTGGAACTGATCCATACTTTTATCTGCTGCTTATTAAACTGATCCATACTTTTCAAATGCAGCTTGTTTTTATTCATTATCTTACATATGGTTATGTATGGCTGGAACACGTACCTGTGGAGGCGATTCCGGGTGAACTATTCATTTATTTTTGGATTTAAGCCCGGTACAGAATTAGGCTTCCGAGAAGTCTTCCTCCTCGCGTCTGGCCTTTCGCTTCTTGCATTAGCTGCTGTGCTTGCGAATCTGGACATGGAGATGGACCCAAGAACACAAAATTTTATAGCATTAACAGAAATGGTTCCTCTGGGCTTAGTCGTTGTAAGTATGAAAGCAACAGAACCTCATCCATCTTCAAATTCGACTACAATATTTCATCACCCAATGGTAACTGGGATATTTTCATTTCTAGGTTGTGCTTCTTATAACCTTCTGTCCCTTCAACATCATCTACCGGTCAAGTCGCTTCTTTCTCCTTCGCAGCGTGTGGCACTGCATGTGTGCGCCGCTTTACAAGGTATCACATTAGTCTGCATTTGCTACAAGAAATGGAAAATTCGTGTATGTCAAAATTGTTTCCTTATGATTTTCTATGTTCTGATGGTCTTTGTAGGTGACCTTGCCTGATTTCTTCCTGGCAGACCAATTAACAAGCCAGGTGAGATATCATCCGCATTGGATCGATGAAAATTTATCATGATGGGGAAATCTGTGACAATTGCCATTACACAACGCGAAAGACTACAGCAGTAATTCCTGCAGGACTAATGCTGGATTGCTGGTACTTGTTTCAGGTTCAGGCGTTTCGATGTTTACAATTTTACGTCTGCTACTATGGGTGGGGGGATTTCACAAAGAGATCGAACACTTGTGTTGATAGTGATATCTATGAAATTTTGTATATTGTAGTTGCTGTCATTCCATTCTTGTCGCGTTTCCTGCAGGTATGTTCAACCTTAAGTTACCGTATAATTCAATCTTCTTTTTATCCGAATCCCAGCCCTAACTTTTATCTTGTTGAAAAAAATTCAGTGCCTCCGAAGATTTTTTGAGGAGAAAGATGCAATGCAAGGACTCAACGGCCTCAAGTACCTGTCGACAATTGTAGCGCTGGTGATGAGGACAATATATGATCTGAGGAGAGGAACAATCTGGAGAATCATGGCTGCATCAACGTCGGGAGTTACAACAATATACAACACATACTGGGATATCGTCATGGACTGGGGACTCCTGCAAAAGGATGCGAAAAATCCTTGGCTTAGAGAAAAGCTTTTGATATCGAACAAGGCTGTGTATTTTGCTGCTATTGTAAGTGTTGGATGACTGCTTCAATGACGTGTTCGTTAATTGCAATAAACTGTACTTATTCAAACCGAAATGGATTGCGTGCAGGTGGTGAACATCCTTCTGAGACTCGTATGGATGCAGCTGGTTCTCGACTTCCAGGAAGCGCCTTTTCTTCATAGGAGAGCCTTGACTGCAGTGGTTGCCTGTTTGGAGATCATACGCCGTGGCATTTGGAATTTTTTCAGGTTAGTTTTAGTTGGGTTTTGTTGAGAATTCAATGAGTAATGTTGTGATTAATACAAGTCCCTGAGCCTTTTGTGCTGAAATTTGATGTGTTTGAATTGTACAGGTTGGAGAATGAGCACTTCAACAACGTTGGGAAATTTCGAGCGTTCAAATCTGTACCCTTACCGTTTCACTACGAAGAAGAAGAAGATGACGGTGATGAGAAGAGTTTGTGATATGCTATACAGCATTGCAGTATATATAGTGTCGTGTGTACATATTTTGTTTCTTGGTACACAGACAGAGTCATTTAGCTCAGGGTAGGGTTGTTCTGGTGTTGTTGAAAATATTTCAATAACAGTGGAGGAAAATTCAACAGCACAAAATGTTGTTGAAAGTATATGTCGTTGAGTTTTGTATGCTACAATATTTTGCTGCTGTGGTTAAGTAATATACTCCAAATCTTCAATGGTATTTCAGCACATTTATATTGCATAGTTAGAATCTAAAAAACAAAAACCCACCCAATCATTAGTCTTGGGTCTAATAAGCTATGGGATACCTTGATATTCACTTAAAAAAAACAAAAAAAAAACCATTCCCAGATGGAGAATCAAACCTCCAACCTAAAGATTGAAAACTAGGAGACTTATTATTGGACCAAGTCCTCATCCATGTCCTATCCTTTTAATTCATCGCATCTTAATTTGTTATGTTTGATGTGAACTGGTCTCGTCTGAATTTCCTCATCTGATATAAAAGATTTTTTTTGGTATAATATAAAATTTTACAATCTAGGTTGATTTTTACAACTATCTATCAATATATAGAAAATTTATATTTCAGGTATGATACCAATTGCTTTTTATTTGATCCGAATCTTTTTCACTTCTATTTTGGTCTGATCTAATTTAAAAGAACAATAAGGAGCAAATTTGAAATAAATTAAAGAACTAACATCCTTCACTTCAATGGTCATATGCTATAGTATTAAATTAAATTATAAACCAAGTTATTCTTGTGGCCGTGAATTGGCCATATATTCAATTATGAACCAAGTATTCTTTGGGTCATGAATTTAAATGTGGTGCTTGTGTTGGTCCTAATCTCATGTTCATGATTAATCATTGTCTGATATTCTATTATTTTTAAAATATACTATAAATATAATCCTTATAGTATAGGAAGGATGAGAATAATCCCAATAAGATTTAGGGTGTTTGAGAGCGAATGAATCTACTAACGAAATCGCTGATCCGCTAATTTGCTTGCTTCCAAATTGAGTCGTTAGGATTATTATAGTGTGAACCCATGGTATAGATTATTATAGTGGGAACCCATGTATAGGCCATAGGGGAGGGTTAGGACAGTGCAAAGGATATTGTCAACTTCCCCCATTCCCATTCCCACCATCACGGATTATTCATACTCCCTCCGGTTTTTTTTTTTTTTTTCTTTTTTTTGGCCCATCGGGGTTTTATGGACAATTTACACTTATACTTTAACTTAAAATTTTATTATACTTATTTAAGTTAAAATATAGCCAATTGTGATTTTGTTAGATTCGTCTCGTCTTATAGTTTTTAAATTTGGAACTTTTATAATTTCTATTTATACCGAACAAGACTTATTAATAGTTTAAAATATACATTGAACTGCATGCTGAGTAAGTCCGTAGCAAAAATTTAAGAGACGGAGGGAGTATTAATTAATATGGGAGTACTTTGGAGGTGTTTATTACTCCTATTTAGTTTAGTTGCAATATTTGAAAACAAAGCAAATTGATTTAATATGTAATTGTTGATAAGTATAGTGGATGGGGCCCTTATTTTGTTGGCTGAGAAACATGATTGAGATTTGAGAGCTACTCTTTTTGAGGTAGGGCTTTTACAGGCCATTGATCAAATTTAGAATCCAACGATTTATATTAATTGTAAGGGTAATTTTGTCATTTTGATTATTTTATCATTTTATAAGGTTAAAAATAGTATAGATGGCCAATTCATTCTCGTGTCCAGACGTACTGCTGTTTCTTTGATTGGATTTTATAAAATTTGATAGGGTATTTAGATTCCTTGTATCGAGTAGATGGATTTGCATATAAAGAACGTCAATATCCGAGTTCATATTAGAAAGTTAGAGTCATTCGAAGTTTGTTGCGCGGACTTTGTTATATTGGCTTCGTCGCTGAAATTTATAGGTTATGTTGCTGAATTATATAGTCTCCGTCGCTGAATTCCATACACCTCCGTCGCTGAATTCTATTGGACCCGTCGCTGAATTGCATAAGCTTCGTCGCTAAAAACCGCAATGAACTTAAAATGGCTCTAGTTTTCTCATACGAACTCGGATTTTGGTGTTCTTTATATGAAAATCTATATACTCAATGCAAGGAATTTAAATATTTACTTAGATTTTAGAAATCCCTAATAGGAAAATAGCATATTCTCATAACAACGAGTATTAGATATTTTTAAGGCTTCAGCGACACGAATAGAACATTTCAGCGACATACGGTACATACCTCAGCGACAAAGACCATACAATTCAACGACATAGCATATATAATTCAGCGACATAGCCTATGCATTTCAACGACTAATTGTATTCATTTCAACGACATAGTTCTATGTAGTTCAGCGACATCATTATATGAAAACCTGCTATTTTTCTATTTGAAATTTCTAAAATCTTATAGGACATTTAGATTCCTTGCATTGAGTAGATAGATTTTCATATAAAGAGCGTCCAAATCCGAGTTCATTTGAAAAAATTGCAACCATTCGAAGTTTATTACGTAGCCTTTGTTGATAAAATTATGTCACTGAATTGTATATGCCATGTCGCTGAATTCCATAGGCAATGTCCCTGAATTGGTCATGCTCTGTCGCTCAGGCGTAAACGCTTTGTTACGAAAATCGCAATGAACTTCAAATAGCTCTAACTTTCGCAAATGAACTCGGATTTGGACGTTCTTTATATGGAAATCGATCTACTCGATGCAAGGAATTTAAATATCTCATCAGATTTTAGAAATTCAAAACATACAAATATGGCCTCCGAATATGGTATGTAGAATTATACCCAATTCACCAATATTAGTATTTCTTTGACAATTATACCGTTAATCAATAATAGTCATTGGATGAAAATAAACGGCCATGATCTCTTTCTGCACCATACAACCATGTTTTTATCCGTATGGCAACTGTACCTATTGATAATGACACTGTTGAGGCGATTGGTGAGGTCCTCTCCATAATACATCCGTTCTCAAATAAGTGATCCATTTGCATACTAGTCACTATTCATTGAGTAACTTTGATTAATTTTTTTTAATATTGTTATATAAGAAAAACATAGTCAAGTGAGATCTTGTTAGATTCGTCTAATCACGTAGTTTTAGAATATCAAATTTTTATAATTTTTATTTATGTACAATTTGAGTTATTAACCTTTAAAAATATGTCTTGGACGGCTTGAAATACAGGAATGGTACATTTAAAAGAGAAAATATGAAATAGTAGATGGATCATCATCCAGCTTTTTTGTCAAATTAAAGGTATGACTTATGAGTGAAATGTGCAAAAAGGGCAAGAATTCATGAAACTGGATCTGGATTGATAACAGGCAGGCGGCAGCCCACCACTAGTGATTGATAGTACTTCACTTTCTATTATGAATGGGTTTTGGGCCACACACTCTTGCATGTCTTGATTTATGGGCAATGCCAATGTAATTGGGCTTTCTCATTCATATGTGGATTTCCCAATTACACATTCCCCAAAAAGAAGATGCTCTCAATTCAGCTGTGAGCTGTTTCACCATTATTGGAGTAATAGTAATATATTTGTCAACCGTACCCTTCTTTCAATAGAAACAAACTATATATGTGACCAACTTGCTTTGGCTTCAGAGTTTGACCATTCATTAATCCGCCGTCCGTACGTTCATGAAATCACCGTATGTATCAGGACAGTATGTGTACCCATTGCTCAACTACTACAAACCTACAATTTTTAATTATTATTATAGCACATGCAATGGTCGTCACGCCTGTAATAATTTACAATTGCATAGTACTATATATAGGAGGAGGACTAACTAATCATGATTTTTCAATTCTTGTTAATTACCATTAATGTTCACAAGACCCTAATTATTATTGGGTTTGGTTTCCACATTTCACCATGTTATTAGGCGGCCTACTTGCTTGATGACTCCTTCAAGGATATGATGAACAAACCCTAATTATTCTAAATAACTCTCTCTCAAACCTCACTCATGAGTTGATCATGTCAATACTTGGACGAGTTCAAAGTCAATCTCATGAAGGAGGAACCAACCCAGGCAAATTGGAAAAATTAAAATAAAAAACAGCTGAAATGCTGCTGTCAACAATTCAATGCAAAAAAGACAAACTTGCAGTTGCAGCTGCAGTCCATCCACACCACCCTCTTATTGGATCATTTCAGTATTAATCAAACATATACACTCGTCTCATACGGAATCAAAGCATAATTCTATATTAACATACCCATCAAGGATAATTTCAAGAGTCCCCAAATCATCATCAAATTTTAAACTTTTCAAATGAAAAAAAAAAAAAAAATTACTACTATATGGGAATTGAAAGTTCATTCCTGTCTCACTAGCCCTGTCGGGATCATCCCTCAAGTGTATGACCAAGAAACTTATTCTAAACGAGTGCATTTCGGTACTGTACTGTTGCATCTTACAACAATTGGATTGTTAAACACGGTGCAAGAAATCAACGGCAGTTGACATTTGAGTTCAAGACCAATTAAGCCCTCGCCAATCTCGTCCTAGTTAAATAAATACAAGTTCTCAAGGGCTGCTGCCCTGGATCACTTCCACAACTACATCGATCAATCATGAAGTTCGGGAAGGAATTCACTTCCCAGATGGTGCAGGAATGGCAGCAAGCCTACATGGATTACAATTCTCTCAAGGAGCTCCTCAAAGATCTGATGAAATTCAGGCAGGATCATGGAGTCTCATCATCATCATCATCATCATCATCTTCCGCCCCCCCTGCATCCGGATCCCGGTCCTTGAAGAGGAGACAAAGTCTGTACAGAGCATTCAGCGGGCTAACCGCGCGATTCAAGGCCTCACCCAAGAACGACGACGAAGTGATTCTGGTGAGTGCAGTGCCGGACGAGGATTCGGAGAGTCATTACCAGACGATGTTCTTGAGATCGACCGAGGAAGGGGGCGAAAAGGAGCTTCTTTTCTTCGAAAGACTCGATTTTGAGTTCAATAAGGTCGTCAGGTTTTACAAGGAGAAAGTCCAGGAGGCGAAAACGGAGGCGGAAAAGCTGAGCAAGCAGATGGATGCACTGATTGCTCTGAGGATCGCAGTGGATAAGCCTAATGTGTTGCAGCAGTTTGGTAGTTATCAAATTCAGGATGCATCCAATAGAGTTCACACTGTAAAGCAAGGTAAACAAAAATGTTGTGTCTGTTTGAGTTTGTGGGGGAAGTTTTCGGATGAGGTAAAAAAGAGAGTGAATGTTGCCTTTTTTTCGGGTTTGCAGGCGTGCATCGAATGGAAGTGGTTCAAGAAGTTGAAATGAGCAGTGAAGAGGTTTCTGAAGGCAGAACACCAAAGACTTATGAAGGTTACAGGCCTGCACCTTTAGAGGTTTTGGATCATGTGAAGATCAATGTTGATGCCGAGACACCAGTTTCGACTCTGAGAAAAGCTATAGGGAGTTCGACGTTGGAATTGTCATTCAGCAAGGATGAACTGAGGACGGCTGAAGAGAAATTGAGGAAGGCGCTCGTTGAATTCTACCAGCATCTTCGAATTCTGAAGAGATACTGGTAACAATTGTTTTCCTTTATTGTGTAATGAAGCAAATACTTGCCTGATAGTTTTAGGAGACTGAGGTAGTTGTACATTGTTTGTGTCCAGCTTCTTGAACATGCTTGCATTCTCGAAGATAATGAAGAAATACGATAAGGTAGAGCGATTACTACTCAGTGGAAAAAGAGAAAGGGATTTGTTTTTGGTTATGAACTAATGATGTTGCAAACTTATGTTTTTGAAGATCACTTCAAGGAATGCTTCAAAATCTTACTTGGAGATGGTGGACAGATCATATCTAGGAACTTGTGATGAGGTATATATATAGGATACGGTACAAAATTCGATCAAGTACGATGTTGATTGATACATTTTAGCATCATCTGTTCTGTAATCTGGTGTTACAGGTCAACAAGCTTATAGAAAGACTGGAAACCACATTCGTCAAGCACTTCGCCAATGGAAATCACAGAAAAGGAATGAAATCTCTGAGGCCAGGACAAAAGAGGGAGAGGCATAGAACAACATTTTTCCTTGGTAAGTAAAGACCACATATAATGTGTAAGAACAACAAAATAACAACAAAACAAAAGCTGTCAATCTTGAACATAATACATGATTGAAGCTATCAGTTGAATGATCAGCTAAAGAAAGAAAGAATGTGTTTGCCTGCAGGTCTATTTACCGGTTGCTCAATAGCGTTGATTGTGACGATTGCTATAGTTGTACATGCTCGCGGACTTATCAATCACCCCGGACGAGAGGAGTATATGCAGAACATATTCCCACTGTACAGGTATATATCTTTTAGCCACATTGCTTTTGGGGAATCAATTTCACTTCAAAATAGCTAATCTCTAGTTTTCTTTGATGCAGCCTGTATGCATTCATTGTCTTGCACATGATCATGTACGGCGGGAACACATACCTGTGGAGGCGATACCGGGTGAACTATCCCTTTATTTTTGGATTCAAGCCAGGAACAGAATTAGGTTTCAGAGAAGTCTTCCTAGTTGCTTCTGGCCTATCTGTTCTTGCATTAGCTGCAGTCCTTTCGAATCTGGACATGGAGATGGACATTAGTACGCAAAGTTTTAAGGCGTTAACAGAGCTGGTTCCTCTAGGCTTGGTCCTTGTAAGTATCCGTGTATTCAGTCTTCTCCAATAAAACAGTACAGAAAGTAACAGAACCTCATTACCAATCAAGATTACAATCAGGTCTTCATATGCAGGTTGTGCTTTTTATAACATTTTGTCCTTTCAACATCGTTTACCGCTCAAATCGCTTCTTTCTTCTTCGCTGCGCGTGGCGCTGTGTTTGTGCTCCACTTTACAAGGTATTGTGTTAACAATAAACATATATGCTACAAGAACAGAAAATACAAGTTGAATTAGTTACCTCATTATCATCCTCAATCAGTCAATTTTCTCTGATGGTTTTTGTAGGTAACCATGGCTGATTTCTTCCTGGCAGACCAGTTAACGAGCCAGGTTAGACGCATCCAAAGATCCAGATTCAATAACATGAACTTAGAGGACAACATACATCAGTAATTCTTGCAGGACTAATGATATTTCTTATTGCAGGTTCAAGCTTTTAGAAGTCTACAATTTTATGTCTGCTACTACGGTTGGGGAGACTTTAAAAGGCGATCAAACACATGCCTTGATAGCAATGTCTACAAAATTTTGTACATAGTTATTGCCATCATTCCATTCTGGTCGCGCGCCATTCAGGTAAGTTATATTAAACCATGTCCATTGACACCAATTTATGGTAAAAAAGCTTCAATTTTGGCGTCTCCAAACAATTCAGTGCCTTCGTCGGTTATTTGAGGAGAAAGATGGAAAACAAGGACTCAACTTCCTCAAGTACTTCTCAACAATAGTGGCACTTGTGATGAAGACATTGTTTGATCTAGAGAGCAAAACAGGCAATGGTTCGAGATTAGCATTTTGGAGGATCATGGCTGCATCAACATCGGGATTCACAACTGTATATAACACGTACTGGGATATCGTCGTGGACTGGGGACTCCTACATAAGAACGCCAAAAATCCATGGCTGAGGGATAAGCTGTTGATATCAAACAAGGCTGTGTACTTTGTGGCCATAGTAAGTGCTGCACCGCTGCTGCAATAGTAAATTTAATCCTATTCGGACTCGGGTTAATTTTTACTGCGGTAAACTGTACTTATTCGACTTAAATGGATTGCGTGCAGGTGGTGAACATCCTTCTGAGACTTGTATGGATGCAGCTTGTTCTTAGCTTTGAATTACCTTTTCTTCATCGGAATGCCATGGTCGCAGTCGTTGCCTGCTTGGAAATCCTACGCCGCGGCATTTGGAATTTCTTCAGGTTTGTTGGCCACACACAATGCAACCTTTTTCCCCTAACTTCTTGAACCAAGAAATGATGCCCTGAAGACTTGATCCTAAGATCATCATAACTAAAGCTTCTATCTTTTTCTGTTCTTTGAATTTCTTCACAGGTTGGAGAACGAACACTTTAACAACGTTGGAAAATATCGAGCATTCAAATCTGTACCCTTGCCTTTTCACTATGATGATGAAAAGACGCGGTGACATATGTGCTGCAGACAAGATCTGTTTTTCAACAAGTATATTACTTGTTTAATATTTAAGCTCTGTATGGATTTAAAGCATTTTTTGGTTTTTTGCTTCAAAACAAAAAAAAAATATCTTTTGAATAATAATTTTAAATACGTTGAAACAAGTTGTAATATTTACACATGTATGTAAATAAGCTCTTCATTTTTTTTACTATGCCGTTGATATTTATTTGAACCATTTTGTGTATTTTTTTTTTTTAAAAAAAAAGTTAAGCAAAAGTTAAAAAGCTTCTAGTAGATCATAATAGGATATTATTAATATAATGACCAACGTCTAATACTCTAAAGTCTAATCTAACCATCGATTAAGTCTCCTCTATATATAATTAAAAAATGGGTGAGCTAGGAGTAGCATCATATATCAAAGCTAATTTCCGAAAATAAAAATACAACTAACCACTCGGGGATGACGAGGATAAGGGACAATATTAGCAGATTCAATCAGCATATTTAGAGTATATAACAGATCCAATCAGCATATTCTCTCACAATTCTCTCTTCGAATATGCTATCTGCTAGCGGATTTGCTGACTCCCAAACATTCCCAATATCAGCGTATGCAGAGGAGCGACTGAGTGAGTAGCTAGGTTTCGGTTGTAATAATCCATGACAGATCCAACCTCAAATTTAATGGACAATGAATAACAACTAATA
>JAOANR010000011.1:47508042-47773176 GCA_030278955.1 Hygrophila difformis
GGTGCCAGTTTTGGAATCCACCTGCATAATTACAGCTTTCATTCGCCACTTGTTGACAGGACTCAGTGGAATGCGGGCCTTGGCAAGTCCCGCAAACAGCCTCAGCATTTTGAGTCTGTGTAGAGCTCCCAGCTTCTTGATTCAAGGCCAAGACGGCCACTTGATCTTTCAGTTTGTCCAGTTCAGATTTCCCTACTGTACCTACAGCACATAAACCACGATGGGGAGGGGGATCAACATCATCAGTTAGAACAGATCTATTTACACTCATTGCTTCAATCTTGCCCCAGGCCTGATCCATTGGTATGTAGAGCAAATGTTGACCACCAGCAGCATCAAGCATGTATTTCCAGGATGGGGTCAAACCGCTGTAAAACTTCCTTAATTGCTCCCACTCATGGAAGCCATGTTGGGGGCACTTTCTGAGCAGGTTGAAGAACCGTTCATTTGCGTCATACAGGGACTCATCTGGCTTCATCTTGAATTCCGCGATTTTGGAACGGCATTCATCCACCTTGGATTCCGGAAAGTATTTCGCCAGGAAGTTTCGGATCACTTCCTCCCACGTGGACTTCTGATTAATTGGCAGCGATTTGTACCATGTTCGCGCTCCACTAGTCAAAGAGAAGGGAAATAATCTCAATCGAATAGTGTTAGCAGATACATTTTGATTCTTAATGGTGTCACATAGCTCCAAGAAAGTTTCCAAATGATCATGTGGGTCTTCATGACTTGCCCCAGCAAACTGATTGCTCTGAACAAGATTGATGAGCGCCGGTTTCAATTCGAAATTCCTGGCCAAAAATGGAGCTTGTCCAGGAATGTTCAAATACGGTTCCAGAATGGGCTGCATATAGTCAGTTGCGGCTGCCTGTTGATTGTTCCCTGGCCCTCCTTGGTATTGCTGTGGGTAAAAGTTCTGATTCGGATAGTAATTTCTAGGATCATTTAAGTCGTTAGGGTTAGGATGATTCTGGTTTTGATTAAACTGGGGGTTTGGAAATTGAGGATTCTAAAAATTTTGGTTGTTCGGTGGGTTTTGAGGGTTTGGATTGGGAGGAGGTGCCTCGAAGTGTTGTTGTTCAATGTTTGGTGGGTTCCCGCCTCCTTGTATGATCTGAGGAGGGGGATCATCCAAATCATCGTTATCAGCATCTTCAGGGTCTTCCTCAATGTTGTGAAGTGGTGGATTGGGTGGGATGATTGGGGGAAGGTCAGGGTTGGCCATATCGGATATGTCGCTACTGGTGCTTGGTGAAAGTAGTGCCTGTCTCTCCCGTTCCCGTCTTCGTTTAGTCTCCGCCCTAAGACGTCGAGCTGTCTTTTCTATCTCTGCATTGTACGGGATTTCGGCTGGCGTCTGCTTCCTCCTTTGCATAGAACAACGGCTTCAATAATGACGGTACCTGCACATTCCCCAGGTTAGAATCGGTTTCGGAGGTGAATATTTATATTTATATGTATAAGCTAACTAGGAGCAATGAGGAATGTAATTCTCTAATAAAACGGCGATGCATCCTCCCCGGCAACGGCGCCATGAAACTTTTGACAATTTCCGCACACGAGTATTTTCTAAAATATCTCAGGTTAAATTTATTAAATGAAAAGAGTTATGATTTGTGGGAAAGGGGTTCAAGGATATATTTCACTTTTTATTACTCATGAGGTAAAACTTTAAGTTCATACGGCGTTATGGACCTCTCCGGCATGAAACTTTTGACAATTTCGTGCCTTGAAGATCATTGCCATGAAACTTTTGACAAGTTCTCACTTCATGAGTATTTTCTGAAAAGTCATAATCCTGGTTTTTCAGTTTTATTTAACGAAACCAATTTATGAAGGCGGAGTTGGGATTAGGGATATATTTATAGGTTGTCACGTTTTTATTACTCGTGTTAAGAAACTATGGCCCGAAAGCGCACGGTGTCAAAAATTGCAGTAATTTATAGTAAGACCGGATCGTTCACTGGAAGATGTGCGATAGAAGCAGGGCCCACGTCGTTTTACTAGATTTTCCATTTGCATTGCTCCAATTGGCTTGAAAAGATGACTAACATCTACTGACTGAATATAAACTAAACTACAAAAGCGCTTAAATCTATTCTACGAAGCACATGAATTCTATTCTAGAAAACGGGTAAAGTTATTCTTAGAATGCGACAAATACTATCTATAAAAGCAATGAAGATTTACACTATGCTAGCTATGAAGCTGATTCATAGTGTAGACAGAAGGGACGGGAAGAAAAGAATAAAAATTGGACAAGATTTAGATAATGCAATATTAAACTTCCATTTTTATACACATATCTTTGCTTGGGATAATCCTGTCAGATAGCTAATTCTCATGCTCTCAGTACTGCGTTCCCTTTAACCGACAGGTACTTACAGCATGAGTTTACATGTTCTTAAGACCGCAAATTCTAAGATACCACCGATTTGTAACTGCCCTGGCCAGGGTATGTTATTTCATCTGTGGTGGATAAGCAACACCTGACAGATCATTTATTGAAATGCCAAGTACTACTATCATTCTCCCATGTCACACCCAAAGATTCTAATCAAGCCCTGAACTATCCCTTAACTATCAATCCTAGTAGCAGTTACACAACTCTCAATACAACCGAGTGACCTCTAATGAAAGCATTTAAAAGAAAGCAGTAAAGAAAGCAGTTAAAATTCTATCACTCGGAGGTTTTGAAGGTCTGACCCTGGTAGTAAAAGACAGCTCCCCATCAGAATGAAGGAGTGTGGATCAAGAATTCCCGGCTCTCGGTGAACTACTCGAGTGTTCACTTCCTTTCAGGTGGTTATGAGATACAAACTAATGAAATGAACTAATAGATTAGTTCATTCCGGATGCACTCACTCAGGACTCAAAAATAGGCTTTGGCAAAAGAGGATAGCAGTTGAAAGAAAACTCAACCCTATCTTAGAAAATAGCCAAGGCCTGGATGTTGTTCCCCTGAGATTATTTACTACACTGTATTTGAGTCCAAGTGGACCCCATCTCGGTGTAATATTTAATCTCAGATTCCCAACAAACAGCAATTTTTGGAAAATAATGAGTTTGAAAACCATTCCCTAAACAGGTACTAGACTCTCAATTAAAACACAGATCATTTCAGTCTAGATGAGACCTATTCACTGACTCTGCTTCTAATTTCCCAAAATCAACCCTTGACAGAATATGAACTAGTCATAACTGAGGAATTTATCCCTTACTCAGATCCGGATTTTATAAAGGAGTTTTTTTGTTGGAAATTTAATACACAATATCTGTTTAAATCTAGACTTCTAATGTCCAAGGGAAGGATCCCAAAATATTATAGACCACAGTAGTACATAATATTATCATGCATAAGGATATATGGAAGTGTAAAATGAAGTGACCCAAAATATAATGGCGGGCCTAGACAGAAAGTGAGACACAAACATGAAGTGGTCAAAGGACCCAAGTAATGGCAGAATAATCGGGTGGACTGTAAACATCTACTGTCCAATTTCCCAATCACTCGGATGAAGTGAATTTAGACAGATGAAACCCTAAAATGGCAGTGTCGCTACCAGTTGGGCCTCTCCTGTCTATGAATTCAGATAAAAACCTGCATGCTTCCTTTCTGCGATACTTATCAGCTAATGTTGACAGACATTAGCAGAGTTATACTACAGGTTGGAATTTGGGTTTGGAAATTAAGGTAAATAAAATAAAACTGTATCCGGATAGGAATCAGCTGAGCAGCTATTATAACCCCGGATGGGCGAACTGCCAAGGCTTCCACCGACTGCTATCCAGACCATGCAAAATAACATTTAGTTACTAATACCCAGAGTACGAGCTAGTTATCCGTGAGGGAATACCCGCCAACATTAGTCTGATGTATTCTTTACCAATTGTAGCACACAATACGCAAAAGACAAAAGAACATAAAATAAGCTAAAGAGAGGAACTTGCATGAGAGACATTGGTTTCTCATGCGAGGTTATGGACGTAGTCCATAATTGATAGCTTAAATAATCCCTCCTACCGTAATTAATTACAGTCCGGATTATCTGTGTAAGGTATCACGATTTTGTTTATAGAAAAGTATTTTAATGGATATTGAACAAAGTTCCTTTAATCCAGGTGATTATTGATCTCAATTATTGCTAATATTGACCTTTAATTACTGGGTTAAGGGTTCAATCAATTAATCGTGAAGATGGAGAATGGAAAAAAAAATCTGCATAAAGTTGTTGATTAAGACGCTAAACAGATGTTACGACGCTATCCTAGGATAGCGTCGTAAGGGTAGCGTCGTCGTGGGTTGGTGTAAGAGATGAGAAATTTTGGATTAAAGGGGTATGTACGACGCTATACACCAAATCACGGCGCTATACTAGGATAGCGTCGTAAATGTAGCGTCGTAGGTGGTTTGAGAAATTGGAGAAGAAAAAGATTTTTGGAAAAAGAAGGGATGTTACGGCGCTAGACTTTAAATGTCGACGCTATCCTAGGATAGCGTCGTAAGGATAGTGCCGTAGGTTAGATTTTCAGAAGTGTTTGTGAAACTGGGGAGTACGGCGCTAAACGTTAAATGTCGACGCTATCCGAGGATAGCGTCGAAAGGATAGCGTCGTAGGTGGGTATTGTGAGAAGGAAAAAGTTTTGGGGACCTACGACTCTAAACAGAAATTACGACGCTATCTGAGGATAGCGTCGTTGGTTTAGTGCCGTAGGGCAAATTTTGTTTAAGTCTGGATAACTGCGGCGCTAGACCTCACCTACGACGCTATCCAAGGATAGCGCCGTAGGGCGGTTAGCGTCGTAGCTAGCCCAGAAAATTGTTGTTGTTCGGGTGATGCAATCTCTGCGATTGCAAACCCTATTTTCGAGTTTATGGCTCACAAATGCATGAAAATGAAATAACAAGCTGCGAACAGTGAAAGTAAAATGCAAGAATTGCCAAACAGTAAGGAAAACCATACTAAACTACACATTCATGAACCACAAACCCAAGTGAGGGTTCTCAACCAACAACTCATGCATAATTCCCAAAATAAAAGACAAACAACATAAAAACCCACGTAAAACAGTAAAATAAAATGACCAACTGGTCATGAGACCACAAACAAAGCAATAAATCCATGGACCCATGTCCATTTCATGATTTTGGGATTCTTTCAATGATTAACTTCCCATTTTTCATAAAATGGTTTGATAATACCCATCATTTGGGTATTTCAAACCTAAATAAGAGTTTAACAAAACTGGAAATCATATAACAGTGGCTACCTAGGTCTAAAACATGAAAACTAACATTAATCTAAGCTAACATTAAACTAAAGAAACTAAAACAGTGCATAAAAGTAAATAATACAAAAAATTAAGCTAACTACCTAACTAACCTACACACTCCAAGAACAGCAGTTGTCTCCAAGTTTGAGAATGTGGTGAAGTGACAAGACCAGGGAGTCAACACCTCTATATATAGGCGAGAAACCCTAGGCCCATGGGCCCCCAGGCCTTGAAATTTGAATTCTGGCAAGGCTTACGACGCTATAGGTGCATTACGGCGCTATCCTACAACGGGCTATAGGTTTAGCGTCGTAGTCTTCCACTTCGAAGACTCTCTCTGTCTCTTAGTGAACAGCCTACGGCGCTATCCATCTTTTACGACGCTATGCTCGATTACAGCGCTATCCATGCTTAGCGCCGTCCACCCTTCTTTGGACGTCAACTTCAATTTTCTCCTACGGCGCTAGACCAAGCTACGACGCTATCCATGCATAGCGTCGTAGTTGTGTCTAGCGTCGTAATATCCTGCAAAGTCAACTTTTTGTGGGTTTTTATTTCTTTTCCCATCTTTTCATTTCCTTTTTCTTTTTCTTTTCTTTTTCTCATGTTTTTGGATTTTTCTAACATAAATATGTAATAAAATTACATATTTGTGCATTTCTCATACCAGCTTAATATTTTTACAGTTATGCATAAATCAGTCCAATTCAACTGCTTTCTTATTTAATATAAGATCGGAATGCGATCAAATGCCCGTTTCAGACACGGAAATGGATTGAAAATAATGGTCATTTCTGGCCATTATCATTTGCCTAATCCTTTGTCTGGTCCGAATGATATATCTCGTCTTTCCACCTCTTCTCATTCGGCTCTTGATCCTATCAACGAGACCCCGACCATTGTTTCTGATATGGTTTCTGCTCCGTCAGCTGGCCTAGTATTAGGCTCGACTTCTCACACTCTTGAGGGCAGTGCCATTGGTTCGATCATTCCTGGTTCGACTGCTTCTTTGGTGGCCATTCTGACTTCTTCTTCCACTGTTTCTATTCCTGATCCCTCCCTTGCTCGTGTTCGATTAGAAGGGACAGCTATTAGTGATGTTAATCACTCTTCTCCCTTTCCGGATAGAATCGTTCTGGATGACTTCTCTTCCCCTTCTTTTTCTCCTCCTTCGTCCGACTTTCCTAACTCTTTCAAGACTTGTTTGGACAAGTTGGAACGTTTAATCGCTGGTCAATATGATGCTCTTTCAGTTCAAACCAAGCCCATCCTCCTGCTCCTTTCGCATATCAAGCAGGCATTTTCTGAAGAACTTCTAGCCTCTGGCCTGGCAGATGCTCATCAGGCAATGTTTACTTCCCTTTTGCGGATGGACCTGGAGCTCCCTAACATCTTGGCCACTCATAAAAGGCTTGAGGATGAGCAAGCCTCTCTTACCCTTCACAAGTTGGAATTCGATAAGCATACTTCTGATTATCACGCTTATATGGATAAGTTGTCAACTAATGACAACCTTAGACTTAAGTATTCGGATCGTCTCTCTGCCATCGACTCGGAAATCAGCCGACTCCAACGTGAGGCACATGACGTGAAAAATGCCTTGGTTGAAGTGGATAAAGAATCGGCTCACTTGCAAGGCCTTGTCAAGCAGCTTCATAAATCTGCCCAAGCTCCGAGAGATAAGCTTGCTAGTCTCCACCAAGAGATGGGTTATCTTTCCTTGAGGACGTCTTTTAGTGACGAAATCGTTGACATTTTCCGTGGCTTGTGGTCGGATACTCAAACAATAGTTGACAGAATTCGTTGTAACGCGGCCCAACTCCCTTCTGCACCAGATGCTTCCATGGCCTTAGATGACCCTGTTGTCGATCCTCATGTAGGGGATAATCCGAAAGATTCTGGTAATATTTAGTTTGTTCTCTTGACCTTGATGATATATGATGATTATACCCCTCTTCCCTCTTTTTTTTTTTTCCTTAGATGTTCAGTCTGAACTTTTTCAAGATGCTTCTGAACATCTGCTACTGTCTCAACCTGGTGACCTTCCGGTTTCGGCCGAAGCTGAAGCTCGATCGTTCCAAGAATTCCAATTGGTTTTGAACTCTGCTACTGCCCGCAATTCGGCCGTTGTCCTTCTCGGTGGTTTTGATGATGGCATTGCTTATGACTTGAGTGGAGATTGAGAGATTTTTTTTTTGTTACTGTTGTTACTCGAATGTAATCATGAACTATAACCCTTTTGAATTTTCCTTCTTTTCGGCTGGATTTTTGATGTATCCCTTGGTATACTTCTGACATTCTCTTTCTTTTGGCCGATCCCTCTTGTATGTTCGATCAGCCTATTACTAAATATTTGTCTTTTGTGCATTACTACATCTGTTTCTTTCGTAATCTCCGGGATATCCTTTTTGATATAGTAATATTTTCCGCAGCTTTATTGGGATTCCTGAAACGTCTCATCTGTGATTAATGCTCTCCTTTTTTATGTTTTTACCCTTGCTGTGAATGACATTCTCCTGTTTTTTCCTATAAATACCAGCACCTTCTCCCTTGCCATTGCCATCATAGTGCCTTGGAACGTTTGTCATAATTCCTTCAATGTATTTTATTCCTTTTTCTTTCTGGCCTCCTTGGCATAGTGATTTTCCATTTAAATCCCTATTTATGATCCGAAGACCCTTCTTACATGCGGTGCGCGTTCAGCTAATCCTTTTATCGCCTTCCTCCTGCGTAAGAGGATCTCTTAATACTTTCCCTAACATATGTTTCGACGGTCGTATCCAGGCCATGCCCTATCTCTTAATACAGATATGACCTGTCGTACCCTTACTAATATCGATCCCAAAGTCCATGGGCGGTCGAGTGACGACTTCGCCTTTCTATGGGATCACATCATTCTTTTAGCTCCGAATGCCATACCCCTAGAATCTCATCCCTATCTTCCATGCTCAGAGGGGGTGTCCTTGCTGGAGCAGATACTTATTTTCTTTTCTTTTCCTTTCGGATCGGGTAGCTGGCTTGACTAGCACAGCCTTCACCGATCTTATAGGCGGGAAGGACTTGGGAATGAATGTTGGGTATCTTCCATTCTAGATCCCACTGACTTCCATCCCTTCCCTGCCTCAGTAGAATAGGACGTTTCCCTTGTATATTGTAATTTCGGGCTATCGACGCCGCTGTTAGCTGAAGTAGCTCCTCTTTGTAATCTTTCGTCCGTGCAATAAAATCTTTATTTTTCTGTTCACTTATTGTTGATCCCAGACTGAAGCATAATATTTCTTCATGTATCTTGCATTTACTTGATTTGACATTTGCTCTCCATTTTCGTCCACCAATATGTATGCTCCATTTGGCAATTTCGTCTGAACAATAAATGGCCCCTCCCAATTGGGGCTCCACTTACCTAATCGGCCATCCTTCTGTTTGGGTGGCCATATAACTTTCCACACTAAATCACCAACTTCAAATCGCTTAACACGAATTCGCTTATTATACCAATCGGCCACAATATCTTTATTTTTCTGCAAATTTTCCAATGCTTGCACCCGATCGGAATTCACGTCTAATAATTCATCTTTCATTGCACGATCGTACTATTCACCAGATACCAAATCTGCTTGACACGTTCTCAAAGTTTGTACTGTTATTTCGGCTGGGAGCACTGCATCCATGCCATAAGTCAGCCGAAATGGTGTGAATCCAGTGGCCGAAGTCTTCGCATTTCGATAAGTCTATAATGCTTCAGATAACTTTTCATGCCACTTCCTCGGCTGATCTTCAATCATCTTCCTTATGATTCCTATCAGTTGCTTGTTTGTGCCTGCCCATTTTCTTGTGGATAATATGGTGACGAATGCACGATCTTTATTCCGTATTCGTCTGCAAAGGCCTTGACTTTCTCTCCCACAAATATAGTTCCTCTATCCGTTAAAATCGTCTATGGAATTCCGAATCTGTAGATCAACTACCTCTTAATAAACTCGATTACCTCTTCTTGCGAAATACTAACATATGCTTGAGCTTCGGCCCATTTCGTGAAATAGTCCGTTGCCACTAGCACGAACTCATGTCTTTTCGACGAAGAGGGATGAATCTTTCCAATGATATCCATAGCCCATCCTCGAAATGGCCATGGCTTGATCATTATATGTAGTTTTTCGTCCGGTAACTTTTGAATCGGCCCATGCTTTTGACATTCGCGGCATCCTTTGGCATATTTCTCACAATCGACCCCCATATTCGGCCAATAATACCCCAGCCGAAAATACTCCACTTCATCGATTTTCCTGCCCGATGTGCGCCGCATATTCCTTCGTGAATTTCTCCCATTACTCTTTTGGCATCTTCTCCAACACACCTGAGTAATACTCCATCAATGGCTCGCTTGAAGAGCAAGCCTCCTATCACTACGTAATCCATCGCCTTCCGTTTTTCGGCTGGATTAGCTTCGGATGGATCCTCCAACGTTTGTGCTATCTTCTTTATCCAATCGGCCTTTTCTGTTTCGGCCAAATGTATTTCCATATTTCCTGCTATCGGCATTAGCCGATATCTGGCTGTATGTTGAGCCAATTAGTTAGCTAATTCGTTGAACTCCCTTGGGATGTATTCGATATACACCTCGTCGAATTCTTCCAACAAACTAATTGCTTCTTCGTACAATCTGATTAATTGAGAACTTTTGACCGAAAAATCTCCTAATAACTGCTAAATAACTATTTGCAAATCTCCTCTAATTATGACAGCTTCTACTCCTTCTTCTATTAGTCGTTGTAACCCCGAAATCAATGCTTTGTATTCGGCTAGGTTATTCGTATAGGAATTCGGTAATTGCACGAAGTACTTGTATATCTTGCCCTCCCGTATGTAGAGTAAACCCTGCCCCAACTCCTGAGGCGGCTTTGGAACCATCGAACATCATTATCCACGGATGCAGATATACAATTCCTATTTCGTCTATTTCTTTCGGCCGAATTTGATCTCCGATATCGTCGGATATTGGAAGTATCGTGTGATCGGCCAAAAAATTGGCTACAACTTGTCCTTTCATAGCCCAGAGTGGTTGATATTTCAAGTCGTACGCATTTAACTTCATGGCCCATTTGGCCATTCTTCGGCTACTGATCGGATCATCCATCATAATTTTGACTATGTCAACCGAAGTTACCACTATCACTTGCCGTGGTTGAATATAGTATTCTAATTTCTGACATGCATGATAAAGACTTAAACACAATTTACGAATCGACGAGTACCTTAATTCGGCGTCCCTAAGGATTCGGCTTAGATAGTAAATCGCCCGATCTCTTCCTTCATCGTCTTCTTGGGCCAACAACGCTCCAATAGACTCTTCAGCCGCTGCTATATACAGCTTCAATGGTCGGCCTAAAATTGGAGGGACCAACACTAGTGGATTCATTAAAGCTTGCTTCAATTGCTCAAAGGCCCTTTGTTGATCGACTCCACATTCGAATTCCTCCTCTTTCTTCAGCCTCAGTAAATCGGTTAGTGGTTTCGACTTCCCGGCCGCATTTGCCAAGAATCGTCTCAAGAAACCGATCTTCCCAAGGAATTTTTGCAGACTCTTCTTATCATGTGGAGGCCTGGCTTCTTGGATAGCTCTGGTCTTGTTTGCATCAACTTCTATGCCTTTATTATGTACCAAGAACCCAAGAAAATTCCCTGCTTGCACTCCAAAAGCACACTTGGCTGGATTCATTTTGACTCCATATAGCCTCATTCTTGCGAATACCCTCCGCAAATCATCTAAGTGGCTTTCCATATCTTTGGATCTGACCATGACATCATCGATGTAGACTTCGATGCATTCTCCTATTAGATCATGAAAGACATAGTTCATAGCCCTTTGATAGGTGGCTCCTGCATTCTTTAACCCAAACGGCATCACTACCCATTCATATATCCCTATAGCTCCAGGACATAGAAATGCAGTTTTATGCACATCTTCTTCGGCCATAAAGATTTGGTTGTATCCAGAGTATCCATCCATAAAGGATAGCATCCCTTGTTTTGCGGCCGAATCAATTAACAAATCGACAATAGGCATCATATATTCATCTTTAGGAGTGGCTATATTAAGATTTCTGAAATCAATACAAACTCGTAATTTCCCATTCTTCTTTATTACAGGAACGATATTCGACAACCACTCTACATATTTAGCTGGCCTAACGAATCCGGCCGCTAACAACTTTTCTATTTCTTCCTTTATTTTCGGGACTATTTTGGGCGCTGCCCTCCTGGCCGGCTGTTTGTGCGACCTAAATCCTTCTTTGATTGGTAATCTTTGCTCCACAATCGATCGTTCCAATCCTGGCATCTCTGTATAGTCCCACGCGAAGCAATCCTTGAACTCAATTAATACTTCCTTGAATCGGCTTGTCATCTGCTGATTCAACGGGATCTCCCTCGGGTGCTCGTCTGTACCAATATTGATCATTTTCAAGGGATCTTGGGCTTTGAAATCAGGTGTTCGTTTCGGAATAGTATCCATGATTTCGCTCAAACTGGCTTTCTCTTCCGAAGATCCGAGTTCGGCCGATTCGAACTCGATCATTTGTTTCGGTTGTCCGTTCATCATTCAGTTTGCTCATCAACTGGCCGTTCGTCGGCCTGATATCTGATCTCGAACCCCAAATCTATCCAATCGCACTCAACGACCTGCGGGTATCGCTCCCCTACCACTGCTAGGAATGGTTGTATGGGCTCTTCATATAACACCGCATCAATTCGACCGGCTGAGCTGACTGGAAACGGAGGCTGATCACCATCTACTTCTTCAACTGTGCCATCCTTTTTCTATAACCACACCTTCTGGTGTAGGGTTGATGGCAAACATCGGGGTGCATGAATCCAGCATCGGCCTAATAGGGCCGCATACGGGACTTCTGCATCCACTACAAAGAACATAGTCGGAATCGAAATCGTCCCGACTGTCACATCCACTAGAAAACATCCTTCGGCCACTGTTTGTGCTCCCACGAAACTCAAGACTTTCATCCTTGTGGGCAGCAGATCATCTTTTGAGCGGCCTATCTTCGTCAACGTAGACAATGGCATGATGTTGACGGTTGCTCCACCATCAATAAACATTCTTCTGAGCGGTCTCACATTAACCCAACCTTTGACATACAAAGACCTCACGTGCTGAGACATTTTTGCATTTGGAGGCAGAATCGTACTTGGTTGAGCTTCGGGGACAAACGCTTCATACCCTTCTTCGACTACTTTTTCTACTTCGGCCTCAGGCCGAAATGCTTCAAGTTTGGCGAAACAGAAGTCCACAATGCGCTCCTCTTCGCCAAAGTATTCTCCTTCCTTTTGACAGAAGATCACTACTGGTTCTGAATCGGACCAATATTCCTCATTTACCATCGTGGTCGTTGCTAACATGTTCGCGCTAGACCCGGAGTCAAACTTGAACTGCCCGACTGAAAGTGTGTCACTATTCGGGACGATGTTCGTTTTCGGCTTCCATTCCCTAGTTCGAACTGGTCTAGGCTTCCACTCTTCTTTTACTTTCGGCTGTTCGTTATCGGCCTTTAGTTGGGTTGCTTTCGGCCGGAATTCAGTCTTATTTTTCAGCCGATCTTGTTTTTCTTTCGGCTTCCTTTCTTCTTTCCTTTCGGCTGATTTCAAACGAGCCGAAAATACTCTATCAAGGATTCTCCCTTCAGATGAAGAACGATCATCTGGGAAATCCTCTTCCATATGCATCATTTCGTACTCTTCTTGCTCCAATGCGCTGGCTGCTTTAAGCCGCTGCATCCTCCGTTTATAAGTACGATACGATCCCTTTCCTTTCGGAGTCTTTATCTCCCCTACCCTCCAGGCTGAGTTCTGAAATCGGCCTGGGCCGAAATGCCTTTTCTCTGGGGAATTCTGAACCCATCGGCCTACCTGAGTATTCGCTGGTGGCCTTCTGAGTTTCTTTATTTCTGGAGATTCAGCATCTTCAGGAACTGTGAACTGAATCACAGTCTTTCCATTTTGCTTATCAGCTGTCAACTTCATTTCTGAATCCCAACCATTAGTTATAATCTTCAATGTTGGTTTTTCACTCACATCTCCGAATTCTCCCCTCTGAGATTTTTCTGATTGATTGATCCATTCCTTAATTTTATAATCTCCCAATCGGTCAAAAACGTCCGAAATCTTCTCTTTTCCTTTCGGCGGAGATCCTAAACATCTCCACACTCTTGTCTTCTTCTGGGCCGATGGCTGACTTCCTAGCCGATCGTGCACAGAGCTTTTACTGGACGATGGTTGGTCCCCCAATCGATCATGTACAGACCTATTCTGATCGGGATGCACCATCACCATGTTCGCGACAGGGAACAGATTCTTATCGATTGCCATGAGCCTGTCCGAGAACTTCAATTTCCCATCATCGACATGCTTTTGGATTAGCTTCCTAAAATGTCCACAGACCGCTGTAGAATGAGTAGCCGATCCGTGGAATCTACACCATCCGGCTTCCAATTGTTCTTTGGTTGGCTGCGGATGATTCCCTTTGAACTCCAATAATCCATTCTTCTGGCAATAATCAAATATTTCATCCATCTGAGATAGATCGAAAGAATAAAACCTCTAGGATTCATCTCTGACTTCTCCCTCTTTTTCCTTGCCTCTGACTGGCCGAAGCGCAAGACAAGTCATGGGCTTCTTTATTACCAATTCGGCCCTTGCTACTTCGGCTAAAGCAGGAATATCGTCCGTGTTGTACTCTTCCTGAACTTCACACCTATCCAGAGATTCCGCAAACGATGCGGCCGACTGGATAGGTTGTGATCTGCCACTTTGACTTCGGCTTGATTTGAAAGCCGCCTGTTCTGCCAGATAAGTCTCCATTCTTATGGCTTCAGCCGTTAATTCGGCCACAGTCCTTGGTCTTGTGACCATCAATCTGTCCTTGATGGCGAACTTCAGATTTTGCTTCAAGATTTGGATATATTCATGCTCCGACAGCATCGTCTTCATTTGAGATTTTACTGCGTAAAATCTCTCTATGAACTCAGTAACTGATTCTGCTACCTTCTGTTTGGTTGATGTCAGATCAACCACCGATACTTCAGGACTGGTATTATAGAATCGGTCATGGAATAACCGCTCCATTTCGGCCCAAGTGTTGACCGATCCCGCTGGTAAATTAATGTACCACTCGAACGCTGGACCTGTTAACGATAAACTGAACAATATCAGCTTATGAAAATCATTTTGGGCTATTCTGGTGCATTGCGCTGTAAATCGGCCAATATGTTCTATCGGAGATCGGCCGACTTCTCCTGAGAACGTATGGAAATCGGGAACCTTGACTCCTCTAGGCAGTGGATACTGCTCCTCGATGTAGTCTAGATAAGGCTTCCTGTACATCGGCCTATTCTCCTGGCCGATAAGATTCCCAAATTGTGTGCGAATGATGTCAGCAATAAGTTCTCTATCAACCAGTTGTGGCGGATTCGGCTGCTGTGGAGCATATTGTTGTTGTACCACTGGAGCAGGCGGTTGCACCGCTGGTTGATGCGGTTGGTTCTGTTGCTGATCATACCTTTGCTGTGGAGGGACGAAAGGGCGTGGTCCCTGCCCTCCTAGCGGCCGATAGGCCTGCTGTTGAAAATTATGAGGATTTTGCATCGCAGGTGGCGGATTCTGCGCCATTGGTGCGTGTTGCGTTCCCTCGGATACATATTCCTCGCCAATTCGGCTCTGAACATCGCTGGCATCGCTGTCAGGATATTGCCTTCTATCTGCCGGACCGAACTGGTAACCGCCGCTTCAACCATAAATTGGACCTGATCTCGAAACCGCTGAGTCAAATCATCGTTCGAAAACTCCTGATTGTGGAAGTTCGACGGTCCGGGGAATCCTGGGGGGAATTCTCCGGTTTCTGCTATGCGTTCTTCCTGAATCGGCGGCAAATCAGTCCTTGCCGCCGTGTTGATTGCTGGAGTTGCTTGCGTCTCAAATCCATTCTTTGTCCCACGGGGCGTGCCAGTGTTTGGCCTGGGTCGAGCCAAGGACCTTTTTCTCCTCAAGGGAGGCTATCGGAAAAGGATCAAACCGATTACGGGTCCGGATTAACAATAATGCGCCCAAACTTGACTAATTACGCCCAAACTTGACTGAATATTCTTTAGAATTGAAATGGCAACAAGATACAATGGGGAATCTACCTGTTGTTAAGAAACGACGGCGAATTCACCGAGAAAAAAGGAACCAAACTGCCAGTTGTTAAGGAACAACGGCGGACTCGGAAGTAAGTAACCGCTATGAGCTAACTAAGCTAGATTCTAGGAAAGCGAGGTAAAGGAAAGCAGTAAACAAAAGCAATAAAGATACAAAATAATTAAACTTGATAAAGGAATTTGGGGTTTGGATTGATCTCTCTTGTTTCTGTGCATGGCATCCCCTATTTATAGCCGGAGCTGAGGTAACCGCTCTCCGGCCGATTCCTTTAAGCCGAATTCCATCTTCCTCTCATCGGTTGATTTGGCTTCGGCTGTCTTGACTTTATTTCGGCCGAAATCTCCTGCCTCTGAAACATTCTTCTTGTTTGGTCTCTTCGTTTGTTATGGATCGTCGGTCCTATTGATTCTAAGCCCACCTTCTCTTAAAACTCTTCCTTGGCCCATGTTTTTATGGCCCAATTATTTCTCTCGCGGCCCACTATTTCATGTGGCCCCAACATGTTTGTAATAGTAGTATACTACTCCCTTAATTCCAATCAAAATGTTAAATACTCCCTCCGTTTCTCATAAATTGAAACATTGGTAAATTTGGTACTATTCATACATTCACTTTAACTTAAAGTTTTATCATAGTTATATAAGTTAAAATATAGTCAAGTGGGATCTTGTTAGATTCGTCTCGTCGAGTAGTTTCTAAATATCCAACTTTTAGAATTTTTACTTATACCGAATTTGAGTTATTAATGATTTAAAATGTACATTGGACTGCGTGAACTGTGGGTCCGTTTCAATTTTTTGGAAAGAGAGAGAGTATAAAATATATATTCGAAAACTATACGATTAAAGAAATTTAACAAGACTCAACTTAACTATTTTTATGTGACTTTTCTAAACTTTTGTTCCCAAAAAATAAAATATTACAAAATTTTATCATATACTAAAGTGAAGAGTTTGAGATAATTCAGGTGGACTTTTTTTTTTTTTTTACAATTTGTTCGTTTGTTTAGAAAAGCCTAATCTTCCTTTTATTGTAAACTAAGGCCCCGTTCTCTAAAACTTATTTTCAGGCCTTATTACTTATTTTTTTTAGAAATCAGATCAAACCAGATCAGATAAGAAACATTAAGATCAGAACAGATTAAATAAGATCATACCAGACCAGATCAGATCAGATCAAATCATTATAATAATATATAGAAAATAAGATCAGACTAGATCAGATCAGACCAGACCAGACCAGATGGAATCACCAGAAAAATTCAGACCAGACAAGACAAATTCAGATCAGACCAAACTAGATCTTATAAATTCATATCAGATCAGAAAAATTAAGGCCTAGAGAGCTGCAGGGCCTAAAACAGCTAACAAGCATTTCATTGTCTTGTTCATCCCTTTATTATATAATAATAACAAAAGATATTTTTGTTGTTGAGTTCCTCGTCTTCCCAAAATAACCGTTTTTTTAAATTCCCCATCATAATAGACAACAAAATGGGGATGAGAACTTTGCCAATTGATTATGTCCCTGACGAACCTTTAGGTTGGGGTTCGATTCTCCACCCATTATTCTTTTTCTTTGTTGTTGTAATTTGTATAATATGAACTTCCACCACTCATTTTAAAACCTGTATAAGTTGTTTTGCAAAATAAATAAATAAATAAAATAGGCAACAATAGATAATTCGTATTAATTTACCATTGGATAGTGAAGTCGTTCTTGTAGTGAAATAAAATAATCTTTATATTAGAAATAGTATTACCAAAATTAATATGACGGGTGATCATAAACTAAGGCCCCGTTTGGAATAAGCAGTCCAGACGCTAAAAGCTCATTCTCAACTCTAAGAGATTCATACATGTTTGTTTTCCCGGAATTACAAGATTTGGAATCGCTGATTTTCTCCACAAATCGTGGTTTGGGGAACTCTAATCTCTGAAACCAAACTCTAAACTCTAAAGTCTATTTATTACCCAAACGAAGCCTAATAAAGGCTACCAAACTTTGGGGTTTGGCATGACCGGTAAACACTAAACAGCCTATCTAGTATCTAATCGATGGCCTAGAAATACTTGGTTAACTTATTAATTTGGGCCTAAATCACATACTAAAATATCCTAGTAAATAAAAATTGAAATTTGTTAGGCTTAAGATGCCGAGCATATGAAATCGAAGTTCAGGTATTTATGTATTGTATTTCTGGGCTGAGAGTGGGCCTGTTGGACCCCATAAAGACTAAAATAATAGTGTTGGGCCTTTTCGCCCAACTACATTAAACTTATTGGGCCGTTACCTGATAAATAACCCAAAAATTAATGCGCATTTATCCCTTATTGATTTTCAACTATCACTAATCCTTCAAAAAAACATCTCACTAATTAAGATTTAAATTGTACCAAAAGAAAACCTACAGCTACTACCATTATTTCAAAATAAAGTGACGTTTTCAATTGAATCAAGAGCATGTAACTAGAAAAGAACTCTATAAATTTGCTGCTGATAAAGAGAAAAGGTGTGGAAATAATACAAAAGGGATTAGTTTTGAGATGAAGGCATCTGAATTATTTATTCAAACTTCTTTTCCTCTATTAAACCAAGAATTCCTTTTCCAAAAGTCGAAGTAATTTGAAAATTGCTTAGCAATGAGCAGTGGTATTGAAGTTGAATCATTATGAAAACAATTGAAATCTTGATTTAAATTCAATTTTAGTTCCAAACTCCCATAAATCCAGCAAGAAAAGCAAACCCCCAAAAAAGCAAAAATATTTACACTCCAATGGCAGTCAGAAACAGAATCCCATAAAATGAAAAGCACCACAAATTCCAAACTGGATCCCACTCTACTCTCTCTATTGTGCTGGCCTGTACCCAATTAACCCTTTTCAAGTTTTCATCTTCATCTTAATTTTCCCTCCACGTCTCTTCTTTTCACGCAGTTCTCTCTCACCCTTTTTTTTATTAATTGACACACATTCTCACTCAATGTGCACTAATTTCACTTTTGTTCCTTTGTCCTGCCTCGAGAACACCTCATGTCCCTCCCTTTTTATTATAGGATAATCAAGGTGCTATCAAGTTCTTGAGTGTATCTTCTTGTTTTGAGTTTGTGTGTGTGTGTGTATTTAGGAATGAGCTATGGTTTCATCCTAAGAAACTGTTGATTTATAGCTCTTTCCTTTTGCATGTTCAAATATTGACCGGTTCTTTATATGGGTTCATCTCAAGACTGCATTTTGAACAAATTTTTGCCTGAGTTCTCTTATCGCTTTCTTGATTCCTTATTTAACATGTGCCTTGATTTCTTTCGCTATCCTTCCTTGATAAATTAGTTTGGTATCTTTTGGGCACGGGACCATTATAGTATTGCTATACCCACCTCCCTACCAATTGCAAAGAAACCAGAAAATTCCAAGGAAGGAATCTTTGGATGAGGGCAAGTTGACAAAAAGGAGGGTGTGGTTTATGGCCCTTTGATTTCTAGGGTTTGAAGGAAATGGGGTTGGGTCCTGAGGCCCTCAATAGGAGCTCCATTGATTCTTGCAGTTCAAAATCGAGGGCAAGGCCTGTCAGAAGAAGATTACTTAATGAAGATGATGATGATGAAGGTGGGGAGAGTAGATGTTGGATTAGGTTCAGGTTTTTGGGGGGCTGCTTGTCTACAAGGGCTAAAGTTGAGAGCTCTGTTAGTGGAAGCAGCTCACAATCTGGTACATTGAAGCAATTTCTTTCCAAAGTTTTTTTTTTTTTTTTTTTTTTGAGTAGTAATATCGGCAGAAATTTTAAGCAGTGTAATTGGCCAGTTATTGCATCATTTTCATGTGTTGGTTCCATTGTGAATGTCTTTGGACAACTGTTACCTTTGAAGCTGAATGCTGCTTGTGATATTTATTAATTTGGTTTTGTTAACTATGCCGATTTTTGTTAATATTATGCTGAAAGATTCAAGGTTGTGGAAAACTAATAACAGCCTACGCAACACTTTGAATGCATTCAGTCTGACTGAAATTTCACAAGTGTGATATTGCATCATTGGACTTTTGGTATCTTATAGTAGTGTCTGATTTTTAGTTGTCCAGAATCCGTGTCATTTTCAAAATTCAAAAGAACATGCTTTGATTTGGTTTTGTTATCAAATGTGTTCCCAGCTTGAGTCTGGTTTATAAGAGGTGTTGGTTAAATGGAATCTTTGTGTAACATGCTATATTTGTTCTTCTTATGGTGCTGGATTTCTGTTTCATTCCACCGTTATCTCGAAAATTAACTCCTTTTGGCACTTTTCCCATTTTCAAACTCAAATATTTTTAACCAGACAATAGCTATAATTTAAAGGACTACCCTGCATAGTTAGTTTATCCCTAATCAGCCATCCGTTTTAAGTGCAAAATATATATGTGGGGGGAAATACGAACTTTACAAGCACACACATAAGTGGTGCATGAAACATAGTATATCAATAGAGACAGGGGGTCTATGTTAATCACTATACTCTGCCTGTCCTGTGGGCATATAATGTGGACTTATATATTTCTGCAATGTTTGACATCAACATTTGAAATGAAATGATTTAGTGATCTTATTTGTTTATTATTACCAACAGATGTAAGTAAATCTACAACCGATGCAAGTCAGGATCAACCAGTTGTCCCTGTCATATCATCTTCAACCCCCAGCAACACCGAAAGTGTTCTATCGATTCTTGAAATAGGCGAGGAACTGAAAATAGCTTCCCAGCTACGTAAATTCACTTACAACGAGCTGAAACAGGCTACAAGGAGTTTTAAGCCAGATAATCTCCTCGGAGAAGGCGGATTTGGTTGCGTTTTCAAGGGTTGGGTCAATGAGAATGGTAGCACACCGGTGAAAGCTGGTGCAGGACTTCCTGTTGCTGTCAAAACTCTCAATCACAATGGGCTTCAAGGCCACAGAGAGTGGCTGGTAAGCCATTACTCTGTTCAAGCATTCTTCTGTTCCTCAGTGAAATGATTCGATTTCTTGTCTGCATAGACTTATTCGACTACACATTAATGTATTTCAGGCTGAGGTAAATTATCTGGGAGAGCTCATCCATCCGCATTTGGTCAAACTAATTGGCTATTGCATTGAGGATGACCAGAGACTACTCGTCTATGAATTCATGCCTCGCGGAAGCTTGGAGAATCACTTGTTCAAGAGTACGTAACTAAATCCCTATCCCAACATCAAAAACCATTCAAAAGAATCTTCATATGTGGCGTATCAATTCGATTTCATGATCAAAGTTTTAATAGAATTTGTCTTTTAATCATTGATGTTGTTTGTATCTTTTCTGATGGATTGGTGCCTTCGCTGAGCTACAGGATCATTGCCACTTCCTTGGTCTATAAGGATGAAAATCGCTCTGAATGCAGCGAAGGGACTCGCATTTCTTCACGAGGAAGCAGAAAGGCCAGTTATATATCGAGATTTCAAGTCTTCCAACATCCTGTTAGACGTGGTAAGATACAGGAAAAACGACTACTTGATGTTGTATCTGCATTTTGTTTCTCTGTTTCGAAATCTTTAACCTATTCATATTCATTCTATCAGGATTACAATGCAAAGCTATCTGATTTTGGGCTTGCGAAGGATGGCCCTGTGGGAGACAAGACACACGTATCGACGCGTGTGATGGGAACATACGGTTATGCTGCACCTGAATATGTGATGACTGGTATGAAAATCCCTCAGATTTCCCCATATTGAATTGTTCTTTGGTGTCCTGTGGGTTGACATAGTATATGATGTTTACATATGTATCAGGGCATTTGACAGCTAAGAGCGATGTTTATAGTTTTGGGGTGGTTTTGCTCGAATTACTAACTGGGCGAAGATCCATGGACAAAACCCGGCCAGTTGGCGAACACAATTTGGTGGAATGGGCAAGACCGTATCTGGGAGAGCGACGAAGGTTCTACAGGCTGATCGATCCTCGCCTCGAGGGTCACTTTTCAATAAAAGGCGCACAACAGGCCGTTCACCTGGCTGCTCGTTGCCTCGCCCGGGATGCCAAAATTCGACCTGCAATGAGCGACGCAGTCAAGGCCCTGGAGCCACTGCCCAATCTCAAGGACATGGCTTGTTCCTCTTCGTACTTCCAGGCAATGAGCGCAGCTCGCGCTAGAAATGGCATCAGATTGCAGCACGGGCTGCTCAGGAACGGACAGCCAACACGAAGCCCTTCGCTGTCCAATCGATATCAGGGTTCGCCGTACCATAATGTCCAACCTTTCTGGTCACCCATGCCTAACAAGCCGCAACAGGGAGTTTAGGCCGCTGTTCATTCTTGTCCGAATCAGTTTTGTCAAATGTAATTGGAACGATCTCTTTTTCCTATCATCATCTTTGAATTTAGCGTGCTTCCGTTCCCTAAACGTTGGATCATCGAAAGGATCGCTGTACAAATCATGCATCGCCTGATTACAGTTTCCTTCGATTTTTTCACCTCAGGAACTTCCCTGTTCTCCTTCTGTGGACTAAAACCTGACAAAAAAAGGATCAGTAATATAATATCCAGGCCTGTAATATGCATAGAGCATCTCCCTGTACAATAAAGGTCAATGGAAAATTCGAATTAAAGACGATTAGGGGAAGAAATATCGAAATATCCCTATACGTTTCCATGAAAAAGCCAAGGTACACAAGAACACATCGACACTTCCTTTTGTGCAGTAAAGATTAATGAACATGAAATCAAACTATAGAGTCACGCGCGTGATTTTCAAATTAGTCGAAAGTCTTTTTAACTATGGCTATACACACAGCAAACTAACGAAACACAGGCAATGATGCAACGCTGACTTGTCGTGTCCATTTCATCTTTTACATATAAACTCTGCACAAGAACTAAAACGAATGCTGAAGCTCCACGGTCGTGAAATGCCTCCAGGAGATCCCCGATGAACGGACAATTGCTTCCTTATCTCTTCCACCCCCGGTGAGCTGCCTTGTCTGAAAAAATCCATGTATTATGATAAAACATTAGAACTTATTGACTGCAAGGTGTATGCAACATAAAAAGGCAAGTAGGCATGAAAACAAACGCTCACCATCTCTAGAAGACGTCACTGGTTTGTTAATTTTGCTGCCTCCCTTGCCATTAGCTTGCGCGTGCTTTGGTACCCTAGGCGACGATGAGCTCAATTTTCCATTGGTAGGGGCTGGTAGGGAATGGCGTCGGGTAAAACCATGTTCAGCTCCATCTTCGCCAAGTTTGGGAGATCCTGCAGCCCTAAGTTTGGCCTTGGCTGATTCAGTGGCTAACATGTAGCTCGGCAGGCTTGGGGAGCTTTGTGATACATTTTCAGGAGACTCCTGCTTAGCTGGAAGTGATCTCCGCTTTCGGACTTTGTGATTCTCCTTGTTGCTCTTCTCTTCTTTGCAGGTCAATTCGCCGTCCAAAGTCAGAGAACTCTCCTTCGTCACACCATTTTCCAAGCAATGAGCATCAGCAATAGGATTATTATCAAGCACCTCATCAACAACAGGTTCGTCCTTTGTTGTGTTCGAGGGAGGTTCGATCAGATCCCCTTTATCAACTGCAGCATTCGAATCAGCCACGTTTTCAGAAGGAATCTCCACTTCCTGCACAAAAACCTCAGAATTTGCCACTGGCAGTTCCACAGTACTCTGAACTGGCTGTGGGCGCTTCTCAGTTTCTGTCTCGATTTTCTCAGAGACCTCTGTAGATGCAGTAATCTTTCTCAAGCTACGTTTAACCCTCTCGAGTTCATTCTGTGGCGCATCCTGAACCGACTCGATTTGATTGCTTGCAGCTTTCCTTGGACTAATTTTAGGCCTCTCAACTTCTGAAGGCGAAAAATTACTCTCCCCATTGCTTGCAGCTTTCCTCGGATTAATTTTAGGCTTCTCAACTTCCGAAGGCGAAACGCTGTGCTCCCCATTCGACACAGCTGAACCTTTTCGTTAGGGTGCAATCACCCTTTTTGACTTGATGTGCTGTGGGCATTTACAGCCGTTGATTGTCTTTAAAAATCGACGATTGAGATTAACTCTAAGGGTAGAAAAGTAATTTCATATATTTGCCATATTGTTCGCCGTTGGACGTCGTCTTCTTTGGATTTCCGAGTTCTCTTCTGTTTTTTTTTTTCGGTGACAAGTTCTCTTCTGTGTTTTGTTTGCTCTGTACGTGTTGCGGCGGTGTGAGGAAGTTGTTGGCAATTATGAATGCGATTAGCATGTCGTTGAATGCGTCGGCAACGTTTTCAGATTCGAGTTCTGCGTCCAATGGTACTTTTTAGCATTTTCGAATTTTGAGTATTTTTATCGCAGATCGTCGTTTTTGATTTTATGTATGTTTTTTGAGTTTTGAGTTCTTTGATATGTTTCTCTTTTTTTGTGTTTTCTGAAGTTTCATATCTATATATTCATTTAAGCGTCAAAACGTTTGCACATGTGATTATGAGGGACAGAACCATTATATTTTCATCGATGTAGGCTTAGCATTTTCAGCGATGCATCACTAGCATTTTCAGCGATAATTGTCTAGCGTTTTTGAGTTCTTCTTTGATATGTTTCTTTTTTTTTGTGTTTTCTGAAGTTTCATATCTATATGTTCATTTAAGCGTAAAAACGTTTGTACATGTGATTATGAGGGATAGAACCATTATATTTTTATCGATGCATGCCTAGCATTTTCAGCGATGCACTTATAGCTTTTTCAGCGAGAACTGTCTAGCATTTTCAGCGATGGACGTTAAGCATTTTAAGCGATGGTTTATGTCAGCTACGTGTATTTATTATTTTAATGGGAATTCTTTGTTTATTTCTTCACAGGCAACATAAATTGGAGTGAGTTAAGTTTTGTTACAGCTGATGATGCGTTTAGGTTTTATTGTGATTATGCTCATAGTTTAGGTTTCTCGGTAAGGAAAATGTATGAGAGACCAAAGCCACATGAAGTTGATAGATTGTTCTATTTACAATATGCGTGCAATAAGGAAGGTTTTCGTCGTGGTTGTTTGTTGGATAGTGATTCATCTTGTCGTTCTAAGAGTCTGAAATTTCGTAGGAGTGATGAAACCCGAACTGGTTGTGAAGCAAAGGTGAGGTTACATTATAAAACTGATGAAAAAGTTTATAGAGTTGTGTTTTTCTGTGGTGATCATAATCATGATCTGCATGGACCATCAAGGAAGCATATGTTGAAATCGAATAGAAGAGTTGATGAGTTACACAGTGTTGTTGCTGGTATACATGAAGAAGTTGGATTGTCATTGAAGTCATCGTATGACTTGTTGAGTATGGGTGCTGGAGGTAGTGGACTTGTAGGATTTTTAAAGGACGATTTGAAGAATGCACTTGTTAGAAGGCGGCAAAGAAATTTAAAAGTAGGGGATGCTGGTGTTGTATTGAAGTATTTCTCTGAGAAATGTGTCAGTAATCCATTTTTCTTCCATGAGTATGATCTGGATGATGATGAGAGAATTACAAATATCTTTTGGTCAGATGCTGAAATGAGGATGGATTATCAAGCTTTTGGTGATAGTGTGACCTTTGATACAACGTATCGGACAAATAAAAATTACAGACCATTAGCTGTTTTTGTTGGATTCAATCATCACCGACAGACTTCTATTTTTGGAGCTGCATTGATGCTTGATGAAACTCAAAGATCATTTGAGTGGCTATTTAAAACATTTTTGAAGTGTATGGGGGATAAGGCACCTCAAACGATTTTCACAGATCAAGATTGTGCGATGGCACCGGCAATTAGGAAAATTTTGCCTAATACCTATCATGCTTTATGCAGTTGGCACATTATAGAAAATGCGAAAAAAAATTTGAGTCAACTGTACACACCAAGGTAAATATTTAGTTATTTTTACTTTCAATTGTTTTTTCGATTTGGATATTGATATGTACATGTTGAACTCATTTTTTTAGGTTTGATAAGCTATTTCATCATTTGGTATATGATGTGAGGACAGAGATGGAATTTGAGGTGGAATGGGAATACATGCTATCAACTTGTTTCTCACAATCTGAACATAGGTGGTTGTCGACTACTTATAATTTGAGAAGTCAATGGTCCGCTGCTTGGGTTAAAAATCATTTTACTGCAGGAATGAGGACTACTCAGCTAAGTGAATCTTTTAACTCAGTTGTGAAACGGTATGAATAAATTTCGTTTTCAGTGATAGTTGAATAGTTATTTTCAGCGAGACAATACTGTTTTGATCAGCGAGAGGGTTCTATTTATTTCAGCGATGTGTGTTTGCTTTATGTAGTTGAGAATTTGATTTTCACATCCCCATATTGTGTTGACATTTCACAGGTTCTTAAGGCCAGTTGATAACTATGTTGAGTTCTTTGCACATTTTGAAAGGGTTGTGGAGTCAAGGAGGGATAATGAACGGATGGAAGATTTTAAGGCAGATGATAGACAAGTTTCTGCCAGGTTTATTATGAATCCACTATTGAAATATATAGCTGAGAAGTATACACCAAATGTGTTCAATATTTTCAACAATGAGTATGATTTGTCATTTGGGTATGTGGTTGAGCTTCAACCAGATGCATTAATTTATCGTGTTTGCAAGAGAGAAGATGCAGATTCAAAGTTGATTGGTGATCATGTGAATGTTAACATTGATGATGGTACAATTGGATGCAGTTGCAATATGTTTGAGAATAAGGGGATTTTATGTTGTCATGCTCTGAGGGTGATGGATATTCTGTCAGGAAGTGGAGCAAAAGTGTTTCATACTATTCCAGATAAATATATTTTGCGGCGGTGGTCAAGGAATGCAAAATGTGATCTTAGTTATGTTGATGTTGGTGTTGGAAAAGAAACAAATGTGGTCAATGCAGCATCTAGATACCGGAAATTGTGTGGCTTGTTTTTGAAATCAGCAATTGTGTTGTCACGAAATGAGGATGCTTGTGAATCGTTTATGTATGACTTTGAGACATTGATGAAAACAAAGTATGACAACATTGATATTAACAAAGAGTCGGGTAATTTCTAATCAAATACATATTTATGTTTTTGCTTTTTTTGAAATTAGTGTTTCTCAATGTTTTTGTTTTTTTTTTGCAGAGATTGGAAGTACATCAGATTACTCAAATTTGCATTTAAGGGAAAGAGAAACTTGTAAAGGGCGGAAGAAATCGAACAAGAGAATGGTCTCTATTTCTGAAGCTGTTCGGAAAAAGAAAGAGTTAGAACATCGTAAACGGATGCAGAAATGAAGATTTTTGTTTTTTTAGAAATGACATGAAGTGTATTGTTCATTAATATTGTATTGATCGACTTAGTTCAGTGATAACTAATGCAATTCAGTGATGATTACTTATATATGAAAGCGATGATCGTTATGCAATTCAGCGATGAAAGTTAGTTTTAATAAAAAAAATAACCGTGTAGTATTTAATAAGAAAATGTTACAATGTCTCAGAAAATCGCGTAAAGAATGCAATTCAGCGATGATTACAAATAATAAAAAGCGATCGTCATAGTGCAATTCAGCGATGGAGATGAGTTAATAAAAAATAACAGTGTAGTAGTTAATAAAAATTTTACAATGTTTTTTCAGAATTCGCGTAATTAATAAAAAATAACCGTCTAAGTAATTAATAAGAAATAACTGTCGAGATTTCACCGTGTAGTATTTAATGTCAATTTAACCGCCAATTTTCAATTTATCACTGTCGATACTTTCTCTAGGGCTTTTCAGCGATTTAGCGATTCTCTGCGTCTACGGCGAACGGCGATTGTTTTTCTACGGCGAACGGCGAACGGTGATACTTTACTTTTTGTTTATCAAGAATGGCTGAAAAAGTGCATACTCAGGTCTGTTGCGTTCCATCTAGCATTTGTCTTTTAAATAATATCCTGAACGAGAGTGACGGAGATGGGAAGAAAGAGTTTATTCACGATACTTGCTTCAGTTGTCTGCTCATGTTCAAAATGTGCATGCTCAAGGTTGATCCTGTTATAACTTTGATTAATCAGTGGAGCATTCAGGGGGAATGCTTTATTATTGATAAAAACCGTCGATGGAGGTTTACAGATGAAGACATTCACAAAGTATATGGTTTGCCATGGGGAGTCGATAAGTTTATAATAGATTTGAAGAATAATGAAATTGGTTATGATTTTGCTGATGAATTTTGTGAAAAGTATTCTCTTATTACGAATAAGAAGGAGCCTAATCGGATACCTGTTAAGGATCTTAGAGCTATTTTAGAGAATACGGAGAATAATGAAATTCCATTGGATGACTACTGGAGGATGTATGTTTTGTTTGCTCTGCAGAAAGTCTTTACTCCTAACTCAGGGAGGGTTGTAAACAAGAGGTATCTTCAGTTTCTTAGATCTCCGGAAGAAGCTTTAAGGTACAATTGGTGTCTTCATATTAGACAATTTCTTATCAAATCTCTGAATGAGTATAAGGCAAAATTGGATAAGGGAACCAGTGCTCAAGCACGCCCCTGTGGAGACCTGTTTTGCTTAATGGTAATTTTAATTTTGTGTTTTTTATGCAATTTATATTTGTTATGTGATATATATTGTTGATTATGGTCATTGTTTGTTGATTATGTATCTTGTTTGTTTTTGTTTTTGTCAGCACATGTTTTTTGATTTCTATGAGCGTGAAGAGCTTCATTTGGTTGGATTTACTTGTAAAAAGGATCGATACTTGGAGATGGTTGATATCTGGAAGGTTTTCCCTAATGCAAAGTATCCAGATATTGACTTTAAGAAGAAATCAAGGGCTACGAAAAGGACTGTGGAGGAAGATGACGATCGACTTAGCACTTTTGTTTCTGGTCTAAAGAAGAAAAGGAGGGGTGGGAAAGAAGTGGAAGATGAGGATTTGAATTCTATTGCAAATGAACCAACTGCCAATCTTTCTAGGAGTGTGGATGGAGGAGGAGATGAGCAGTTAGGAGAAAATGTGGATTTGAATGCTAGTGGAAATGAAGAAGCTGCCAATCTTTCTAGCTTGCAGCCTATGCATTCACCTGTTGTCCATGAAGCTAATGCAAATGAGACAACTGATTCTGAACCAGTTGTTCATCTTTCTGATCACACAATGGACTCTATTGTGAAGATTGCTTGCCAATATATGGATGCTGATGCTTCAGGCAATGTTGATCCTCTCATAGAAGCATCCAGAAATGATGTTGAACCTTCCCCACACCCCCCTTGTGATCAAGATGCAGGTGAACTGTTGATTAATGTGGGTCGACGTCGTGAAGGAGAACAGTCAAATAATCTTGATATAACTGCAAGCGAAGGAGAAATCTTGATGGGTATATTAGCAGGAGCAGGAAATGTTGTGATGAGTCAAGGGGGTCCGGAGGTGACAAGTTTGCTGGAAGGAGGTGATGCAGATGTTGGGAATGTAAAAGACAAAACTGAAGAGAGAGTTGCCCCGGACACTGAAAATTTACCTGAAAATGTACCGAAGGTAGTTTTATAAATTTTGTACTTCATAATATTTTTTGAAGGTAGTTTCTGACATTCTTTTTTCTTTTTTGCTTTTTCTGTGTTGTTTATTTTTATTGCAGAGATCTTTATTTCGATTCCGAATCCCTTTCAGTTTCGATTCCTTGAATGTATGTACAGTGACAAAATGTTTGCTATAGGGGTTACTGTAACAAACTGTTTTGATATATTTTTCTTGTGTGATTTTTAGTTAGCACATGATGGGGCAAAGAAAGATGTAGCACATGACGGGGCTGAGAAAGATGCTTCACATGATGTGGCTGAGAATGCAGAGGTACTGTACTAGTTTTCAGCGATGGTCTCTGTGTTTTTCAGCGATGATATTGACCACATTTCAGCGATTTGGATATGATTGATATATTTTCTTGTGTGACTTTAGTTTTTAATAGTTTTTAGCTATATCAATTGTGATGTAACAAAATGTTTTGATATATTTTCCTTGTGTGATTTTTTAGTTAGCACATGATGGGGCTAAGAAAGATGTAGGACATGATGGGGCTGATAAAGATGCAGCACATGATGTGGCTGAGAATCCAGAGGTACTTTAATAGTTTTCAGCGATGGTTTCTGTGTTTTTCAGCGATTAAATCTTTCACATTTCAGCGATTTGGATATGGTGATTGATATATTTTCTTGTGTGACTTTAGGTTTTAATAGTTTTTAGCTATATCGATTGTGATGTAAATAGAGGTATTTTCTCTAATTTACTCTAGTATGTGTATAGATGCATGGAGAAGATGTGCCAACCTTTTCTTTGGGCTTATCCGAGAATGAGAATGTTGTAAGAGATGAGAATCCAGAGGTATGTCAATAGTTTTCAGCGATAATTTATATGTTTTTCAGCGATGACACTATTCATATTTCAGCGATGATTGATATATCATCTGTAATTTTCAGGAACAAGCTAAGACAGTTCATAGAGCTAAGACAATTGAGAAATTGAACGAGAAGTATATGCCTCCTAGAGTGATGATGATTGATCTCCAGCCTATTGAAAAATGCAACAAGTTTACATTCATGGATATGACTTATACCCGATTTAAAGAATATCCAGAATTTAAGGCGTCATATACCTGTACTCCAGAAGAGTTGAATGTGGCTGTTTGGGCAATCATTACAAATATTCTAGGAAAGGTTGAAGCGAAGAACACAATTGTTTATGATGATAAAGAAATGAACTTGTCGAAGCTTGACATCGAAACACTGAGGGTTGATAGTGATATTGCGGATATTGTTATAAACTGTTACGCGAAAGTGATCAACCGTCGTGAATTCGAAAGAGCCAATGGGAAACCAATGCTGAAATATTGTTTTTCATCATTATTTGCTGTGAGTCTGATATATACATACATACATATATATATATTTAACTTCTTTTTGATGCATGATATGTTGTATCTTTTGAAACAGACATTTTCAGAGGCAGAGGTGGATGCAGATTTACCATTAAAAGATGGTGCAGAACTTGTTGATGCATTCGTGAAAGATTTCAAGTTTTTTCCTGAAGAAATGATTGATGTGGTGTTGAATGCAGAGAGTGTAAGATACATTTTTGTTTTGATAATTTTGTTTATATTGTTGATCATTTTTAGATTCTAATTATATGTTTTCTCAATGTTCCAGTTCTTCTTCCCATATTGTCGACAAAACCACTGGGTTGCTTTTTCTGTTGATATGAGAAAGAGAAGAATTTTTTACTTCAACAGCAAGAATGCTGAAGGCGGGTGGACAGCTGATTATAATGTTTTGAATAGGATATGGTATAACTTGAGGATGCTGGGAAATACACTGATGAAATCTGAAAAATGGTTTGCATCATATCGCATGCTTTTCTCGCCGCTTGCAGAGCAGAAAGATGAGCACAGCTGCGGTGTTTTTGTCATGTCTTATATGGATTATTGGGAAGGATTAATTATGGATGACATGTTGGCAGAAATGAAGAACAAGAGGTATAATCTGGCAAAAAGAGCCAAGGTCTGCGCTGAAATATTGATGTCAGATGTCAATCAAAAGAAAGATTTTGTGCTAGGAGAAGTGAGTAGAGAGATGCAGTTGGTTGCCCAGCATAGTCAGTCATTTGAGGTAAAGAAACCAGCACCACCTAAGCCAAAAAAGAGTCGGAAAAAGAAACAATGATGAAATGAAGTGTTTTTGATGAATGAATGAACTGTTTTTTTTATGCGATGGATGACATCGCTTAAATGTATATGTAAATTTTTCGTTGCTGAAATGTACATTGTTTCATCTGTTAAATGTCTATTGTTTAATCGGTTATATATATTGCACTTTTTGTGATCGCTTAAATGTACATCTCTTTATTCTTACATGGGCATTGTAAATTATGGAGTATTATTCTCTATTTGGCTGATTTGGAGCGATTCGGTCAGGTTGGGATAGCTGAAAAAGGAACTGATGTGGATCCTGAGGTTGGGATAGCTGAAAAAGGAACTGATGTGGATCCTGAACATGCTGAGCACATCAGACTTCTAAGGGAAAAAGTGCTACATGAGATAACGCGTAAGAACTGGCCAGTGCTGAGAAAGAATGCAAGACAGTACAGATTGATGAACAAGGCTGAGGCAGAGGAGTATCTGAAATATGATCTGGCACAAGATATGTCTTATTTAAAAGAAGCCCTGGAAAGAGACATGGTGTCCGCCATGATGGAGCGTTACAGAATTTCTTATCTCGAACTCCTCATGGAAATGGATCAGAAGGCCCTGGATTATTGTAACACAGGAAATAAAAAGAAGATCATGCATTATGATTACAAATTCAGAAGTCTAATCTGCAAACGTATAAAAGGAGCATGGGAACTGATGCTGGTGAGGATCACCAATCCACAATTTGTGAGAGATTACTTGAGGTTTGTAGATAAACAGTTTGGCCAAAAGTAGAAGAAAACAGTTTTGTGAAAACGTTTGTAGATGTGATTATCAATTTTTCAGCGATCAGTTGTAAGCATTTTAAGCGATGGTTGAATATTCTTTTCAGCGATGAATATGTATTCTTTTCAGCGATGTGTATATAGCATTTTTCAGCGATTTGTATATGAGCATTTTATGCGATTTTATGTATGTGTTGTGATATGTTTCTCTTTTTATGAGTTTTCTGAAATTTCATATTTATACATTCATTTAAGTGAGTTCTGAGTTATGTTTGTACATGTGATTATCAGCGATGTCAAGAGCAATTTTTTCAGCGATGTGTAAATGGCATTTTAAGCGATGGTTTTGTATGTTTTTCAGCGACATAGAGCAAGCATTTTAAGCGATGGTGATAGATCGTCGTTTTTTGATTTTGTATGTATGTTTCTGAGTTCTGAGTTATGTTGAGCGATGGACATCAAGCATTTTGGGATATGTTTTCTCTTTTCTGAGTTTTCTGAAAATTTCATATTTATACATTCATTTAAGCGACAAAATGTTTGTACATGTGAATATAGCATGTTAAGCTATGGTTCTATATTGTTTTCAGCGATGATTGGTAAGTCTTTTAAGCGATGGGTCTATGTTGTTTTCAGCGATGGAAGGAAATATATTTCGTTTTTATGGAGTGGCCTAAATGAAATGGGCCTAAATAAAATTAAATGGGCCTCGGAAAATTTTTTAAATTGTGAGCCTTATAAAAGGAATCACATTCATTTCTCGAATCTTCATTTCTAAACCGTTTCTCAAAACCCTAATTTCTCAAAACCGTAATCGGAATCACCTTCATTTCTCAAAAATGTCGTCCAAAAGAAGATGCACGGAAGAGAGTTCCAGTCGCACATCCGACTTGTTCACACAATGCTGGGAGATGTTCGGGAATTATCTGAAGGACACACATCCCACGTGTGACAATGCGCGCGGACTGAATGATTTGATAGAAAAAATGTTAAACGCTGGGTATGTGCCGAAGAAGCATCAGGATATTCTTATTGAAACACAGGTATTTCTTATTGAAATTACAACTGAGTATGCTTAGGAACCTTTTGGTTGGAATTGTTCTGAACTGATTTATGGTTTTTAATGCTTTTTTGAACTGATTATAGTTGTTCTAGGGTTACGAATTGTTTCAGTGTTTTATGTTTGAACTGTTTGAACTGATTATGGTTGTTCTAGGGTTATGAGTTGTTTTAAGTGTTTTATGGTTGTTTTAGTTATTAATTGTTTTTTTACTGATTATTGTTGTTTTAATGATTTTGTTTTGAACTGATTATGGTTGTTTTTTAGTGATATGAATTGTTTTTGTACTGATTATGGTTGTTTTAGTGATTGTTTTGAACTGATTATGTTTGCTTTTGTACTGATTATGGTTTTCTTTCTTATATTTACTTTGTTCTCTCAATTGTACTTATTGTTTCAGTGCTATGAATTGCTTTGTATCTTATATTTACATCTTATATGTTAATAAGCTATCTTTCTTATATGTTGAAACACAGGATTTTCTGTTGAAAATTATAACTGAGTATCCTGATATTGAGGCTGCTGAAAGATCTTATAACATCATGTATCCCCACTTTGAAGCTCTGGATATTCATATTGGTGTCCTCCAAAATGAAGGGAGATCTAATGGTGCTGATGTCAACAGACGTTCATTTGATCCCACACAGCTGCGTGAAATGTCAAATCACTATCGCAGCGTGAAAGTCTCATTTGCAAATACTCCAGCGCAGTTGAGAGAACGCAAAAAGGCTTTTACAAATATGTGGGAAGATCTGATTCATAGGCTTAGGGCGATGCATCAAGCCATCTCTGATCCAGCTAATATCCCGGCTGTTTAATATATTTTTGGAATGTGTTTTGAATGACTCTTGAATTGTGATGTTTTTGGAATGACTTGTTCTTTGTGAAGTTTTTGGATGTTTTTATGACTTTTTTTGAATGGTGGTGTTGAATCTGTTTTTGGATGTTTTTTGGATGTGTTATGACTGTGATTTGAATGGAATGTTGAAAGTTGAATGTTTGATTTATGGTTTGATTTTATGGTGTTGAATGTTTTATGACTTTGAATGGATTTAACTGGTTTTAGTGTCTACGAATTGTTTCAGTGATTTGCGGTTTTTATGCTCTATCGCTGAAAAGTACATAGTGAACTCGCTTAAAAGAATAGTTGTTCATCGCTGAAAAGTTATAACATCTCTGCAAAGTGTATTCGCTTAAAGGAATCTCAATCATCGCTGAAAATAATAGAACAATCTCGATGAAATGAAGCACATACCATCGCTGAAAAGTATAATGTTATATCGCTGAAAATAATGATACAAATTAATATGTTTTAATTAGGAATCAATAATTTCGTTAAAAATAGTATCTTAAAGAAAACAGTTGCACTTCATCAATAGTGTACCATTATTTTTCAAGTCATCGCTGAAAATAATGGCACACTCTCGCTGAAATGAAGTTAGTTATATCGCTGAAAAGAATAACTATGTATCGCTGAAAATAATGATACAAATTAATATAATTTGTGTCAGTAATATGTTGTAATTAGGAATTAATAATTTCGTTAAAAATAAAAACATATGATGTATCGCTGAAAAGTACAAAGTGAAATCGCTTAAAGAGTATATCATTCATCGCTGAAAAGAGTAGTAAACATCGCTGAAAAGATATAATATCTCTGCAAAGTGTAGTATCTCGACGAAAACAATTGCACTTCATCGAGAGTGTACAATTATTTTTCAAAAGTCATCGCTGAAAATAATGACGCACTCTCGCTGAAATGAAGGGATATCCATCGCTGAAAAGAATAATGTTGTATCGCTGAAAATAATGATACAAATTAATATAATTTGTGACAGTAATATGTTGTAATTACGAATTAATAATTTCGTTAAAAATAAAAACATATGATGCATCCTGCATTCTGCATCGCTGAAAAGATATAATATCTCTGCAAAGTGTATTAGATGCACATCTCGGGAGAAAGGAATTTGAAGTCATCGCTGAAAATAATGTGGCATTCTCGCTGAAATGAATAACATTCCCTCGCTGAAAAGAATAACGTTGTATCGCTGAAAATAATGTTACACTCTCGATGAAATGAAGCATAGTGATGTATCGCTGAAAAGAATAATGTTTTAATTAGGAATTAATAATTTCGCTAAAAATAAAAGCATAGTGATTTTTAGTGATTTTTTCTGTTGTAAGATATTTTAGGATACAAATCCGTTTAAGATATGCAATAAATCCGTTAAAGATACGTACTAATCCGTTAATTTCGTAATTAATAAAACCGTTCCATATTTTAATTGGACAACTTTACCCTTTTGCATTTACAACCCTTGGATTTTAATTGGACGATCAAGATTTTCGCCTTGATGTGCTGCGGATTTGTTCAATCGCACCATAACCGGACCCATATTTGCTCTTCTTATGATGCTGAATTTCTGTTTCATTCCATCGTTATCTCGAAAATTAACTCCTTTTGGCACTTTCCCAATTTCAAACTCAGATATTTTAACCAGACCATGTGTTCCTCCTCCGTAGAATAGCTATAATTTAAAGAACTACCCTGCATAGTTAGTTTATCCCTAATCAGCCATTCGTTTTAAGTGCAAAATATATGTGGGGGGAAATACAAACTTTACAAACACACACATAAGTGTGCATGAAACATATCAATATAGACAAGGGGTCTATGTTAATCGCTATACTCTGCCTGGCTCGTGGCATATAATGTGGACTTATACGTTTCCTCGCCATGGATATCGCGTATGGCCTGTGATTTATGCCTGATCTACATCTCTTAAATATGTTTAATTCTTTTCGTTTCAAGAAGCACTAGCATGTTCTGCAATGTTTGACATCAACATTTGAAATGAAATGATTTAGTGATCTTATTTGTTTATTATTACCAACAGATGTAAGTAAATCTACAACCGATACAAGTCAGGATCAACCAGTTGTCCCTGTCATATCATCTTCAACCCCCAGCAAGACCGAAAGTGTTCTATCGATTCTTGAAATAGGCGAGGAACTGAAAATAGCTTCCCAGCTACGTAAATTCACTTACAACGAGCTGAAACAGGCTACAAGGAGTTTTAAGCCAGATAATCTCCTCGGAGAAGGCGGATTTGGCTGCGTTTTCAAGGGTTGGGTCAATGAGAATGGTAGCACGCCGGTGAAAGCTGGTGCAGGACTTCCCGTTGCTGTCAAAACTCTCAATCACAATGGGCTTCAAGGCCACAGAGAGTGGCTGGTAAGCCATTACTCCGTTCAAGCATTCTTCTGTTCCTCAGTGAAATGATTCGATTTCTTGTCTGCATAGACTTATTCAACTACACATTAATGTATTTCAGGCTGAGGTAAATTATCTGGGAGAGCTCATCCATCCGCATTTGGTCAAACTAATTGGCTATTGCATTGAGGATGACCAGAGACTGCTCGTCTATGAATTCATGCCTCGCGGAAGCTTGGAGAATCACTTGTTCAAGAGTATGTAACTAAATCCCTATCCCAACATCAAAAACCATTCAAAAGAATCTTCATATGTGGCGTATCAATTCGATTTCATGATCAAACTTTTAATAGAATTTGTCTTTTAATCATTGATGTTGTTTGTATCTTTTCTGATGGATTGGTGTCTTCTCTGAGCTACAGGATCATTGCCACTTCCTTGGTCTATAAGGATGAAAATCGCTCTGAATGCAGCGAAGGGACTCGCATTTCTTCACGAGGAAGCAGAAAGGCCAGTTATATATCGAGATTTCAAGTCTTCCAACATCCTGTTAGACGTGGTAAGATACAGGAAAAACGACTACTTGATGTTGTATCTGCATTTTGTTTCTCTGTTTCGAAATCTTTAACCTATTCATATTTCATTCTATCAGGATTACAATGCAAAGCTATCTGATTTTGGGCTTGCGAAGGATGGCCCTGTGGGAGACAAGACACACGTATCGACGCGTGTGATGGGAACATACGGTTATGCTGCACCTGAATATGTGATGACTGGTATGTACATCCCTCAGATTTCCCCATATTGAATTGTTCTTTGGTGTCCTGTGGGTTGACATAGTATATGATGTTTACATATGTATCAGGGCATTTGACAGCTAAGAGCGATGTTTATAGTTTTGGGGTGGTTTTGCTCGAATTACTAACTGGGCGAAGATCCATGGACAAAACCCGGCCAGTTGGCGAACACAATTTGGTGGAATGGGCAAGACCGTATATGGGAGAGCGACGAAGGTTCTATAGGCTGATCGATCCTCGCCTCGAGGGTCACTTTTCAATAAAAGGCGCACAACAGGCCGTTCACCTGGCTGCTCGTTGCCTCGCCCGGGATGCCAAAATTCGACCTGCAATGAGCGACGCAGTCAAGGCCCTGGAGCCACTGCCCAATCTCAAGGACATGGCTTGTTCCTCTTCGTATTTCCAGGCAATGAGCGCAGCTCGCGCTAGAAATGGCATCAGATTGCAGCACGGGCTGCTCAGGAACGGACAGCCAACACGAAGCCCTTCGCTGTCCAATCGATATCAGGGTTCGCCGTACCATAATGTCCAACCTTTCTGGTCACCCATGCCTAACAAGCCGCAACAGGGAGTTTAGGCCGCTGTTCATTCTTGTCCGAATCAGTTTTGTCAAATGTAATTGGAACGATCTCTTCTTCCTCCTTTTTTGCCTATTATGTAGTAACATTTTCATCATCTTTGAATTTAGCGTGCTTCCGTTCCCTAAACGTTGGATCATACAAATCATGCATCGCCTGATTACAGTTTCCTTCGATTTTTTCACCTCAGGAACTTCCCTGTTCTCCTTCTGTGGACTAAAACCTGACCAAAAAAAGGATCAGTTCTATAATATCCAGGCCTGTAATATGCATAGAGCATCTCCCTGTACAATAAAGGTCAATGGAAAATTCGAATTAAAGACGATTAGGGGAAGAAATATCGAAATATCCCTATACGTTTCCATGAAAAAGCCAAGGTGCACAAGAACACATCGACACTTCCTTTTGTGCAGTAAAGATTAATGAACATGAAATCAAACTATAGAGTCACGCGCGTGATTTTCAAATTAGTCGAAAGTCTTTTTAACTATGGCTATACACACAGCAAACTAACGAAACACAGGCAATGATGCAACGCTGACTTGTCGTGTCCATTTCATCTTTTACATATAAACTCTGCACAAGAACTAAAACGAATGCTGAAGCTCCACGGTCGTGCAGTGCCTCCAGGAGATCCCCGATGAACGGACAATTGCTTCCTTATCTCTTCCACCCCCGGTGAGCTGCCTTGTCTGAAAAAATCCATGTATTATGATAAAACATTAGAACTTATTGACTGCAAGGTGTATGCAACATAAAAAGGCAAGTAGGCATGAAAACAAACGCTCACCATCTCTAGAAGACGTCACTGATTTGTTAATTTTGCTGCCTCCCTTGCCATTAGCTTGCGCGTGCTTTGGTACCCTAGGCGACGATGAGCTCAATTTTCCATTGGTAGGGGCTGGTAGGGAATGGCGTCGGGTAAAACCATGTTCAGCTCCATCTTCGCCAAGTTTGGGAGATCCTGCAGCCCTAAGTTTGGCCTTGGCTGATTCAGTGGCTAACATGTAGCTCGGCAGGCTTGGGGAGCTTTGTGATACATTTTCAGGAGACTCCTGCTTAGCTGGAAGTGATCTCCGCTTTCGGACTTTGTGATTCTCCTTGTTGCTCTTCTCTTCTTTGCAGGTCAATTCGCCGTCCAAAGTCAGAGAACTCTCCGTCACACCATTTTCCAAGCAATGAGCATCAGCAATAGGATTATTATCAAGCACCTCATCAACAACAGGTTCGTCCTTTGTTGTGTTCGAGGGAGGTTCGATCAGATCCCCTTTATCAACTACAACATTCGAATCAGCCACGTTTTCAGAAGGAATCGCCACTTCCTGCACAAAAACCTCAGAATTTGCCACTGGCAGTTCCACAGTACTCTGAACTTGCTGTGGGTGCTTCTCAGTTTCTGTCTCGATTTTCTCAGAGACCTCTGTATATGCAGTAATCTTTCTCAAGCTACGTTTAACCCTCTCGAGTTCATTCTGTGGCGCATCCTGAACCGACTCGATTTGATTGCTTGCAGCTTTCCTTGGACTAATTTTAGGCCTCTCAACTTCTGAAGGCGAAACATTACTCTCCCCATTGCTTGCAGCTTTCCTCGGATTAATTTTAGGCTTCTCAACTTCCGAAGGCGAAACGCTGTGCTCCCCATTCGACACAGCTGAACCTTTTCGAAATGTCCTCCTCGATTTTCCAACAACAAACTCAGCAACCTCTGCATTACCCTGCTTCTTCTGAGGCTTCCCCTTAATAGTTTTCCTGGACTGCGTCGGCGGTTCCCAAAAGTGTGATCCCGACCACCGCTCAACCCAATTCCAAGCCGAATTCGGTTCGCTCAGATCATACTGAAGACTCAAGGGCATCGAGTTCGGCATCTTCGCAACAAGCTGCACAAGAAACTCATGAGTGTAAAAGATCCAATCTTTGAAGAACCACCAGACGGTAAAAACACAATCAAACCTTGCGCGCAAACGCATTTTTCGCTGGCTTTCGCGTTCCGGAATAGGCGTACACTGCAACATTCACCTGTTCAACAAAACAAAACAAATCATGATAAAACAGGACAATTAAAACCCAACTTAACACACAAATCTCCTGACCTTTTGTCCACGGGACATCGCCTGAAGCCTAACGATCGCCATCATAGAACGCAGGGTAGCAACGGCCTGCCGTCTAACCAAATGCCCCCGAATAAGCGCTTGCAGCCTAATGATACCCTTGAGAGCCCGGAAAGCACGGCGAGCCTATCCACAGACATTCAAACGCACCGTCACAAGGCGCTTAAAACACTACAAAGATCCAATACATGTATGAGACAACATAATTCAGACAAAGAGATTGACAGAAAACGATACCAAGTATCCCCGGAAAGCGGACTGTGCCAGGGTGGCAGCTTGCTCCTGCCTCCTCGTCCCGGCATCGCCGACCGGAAGCGGTGCGTTATCATTCTGTGAATCGGCAATTTGATCCACAGGAGATGATAAGGGAATAGTATCAAATTCGAACTCCGGTGTTCCCTTCTCGAGCTCGGAATTATCCGAACCCCTATTGGCGGTTATCGGGTAAGGATCTGATATCACGGGGGAATTTCCAGACAGATCCTCCACAGGTGTCTTGGGAGCAGCTGCTTTGTTATAAGGGGCGGCATTCTTCGTGGACAATAGGATTTGTTGAGAGTTTTTTTTACAGCGAATTCGAATATGATTTCAGAAACTAAGATGCAACAGAGAAAATGTAAAAACATTAGAATACAGAAACACGAGGAATTCTCACTTTGGAAAAATGGGATTTCGAATGCTTCTTGCCAAAAAGAATGGTCTTGATCCATTTCCCTGGTGACTTCCCCATTTTCGCCCGCCTCTACAGACAGCAAGAACTCAAATTTAAGCCCTGAAAAGTTACAAAACGAAGGATGCGTAAGAAATTCAGCAAATTCAAAACCAAATTCACCAAGATCCACCGCAGAAGCTCTTGAAAGATAAAAAAATTAAAAAAGAAAAGAAGAATAAAATCATAACTTGAATTGGGGTTTAATTCTGCAATGTGGTTCAGATCTAGACTTTACAAGGCGCTCCCAAACCTACAAACAAACCCTAGAAATTGAAATTGAAAAGACAGACCCAGATGAAGAAAAAAAGGGGGAAAAGTGTTGGCCATGAAATAAATGGGGGAATCACTTCAATTTTTCTCAATGGGATCATCAAATGAAGAAGCAAAAAAATTTTACAAAGATAAAAAGGGGGGGCATGGCCCCCTAGTAAGGGGTTAGTTCAATGCACTCATGGCAGCAAAAAACTGGACCCCTCTTGGCATCTTCCCACCTTCGGCTCATCTGCAGGGCATCAGCTGCTCGGTCAGTCACCTGCCCCCTGCTGCTGCTCCTCTGTCCTTTGCTTGCAGAGAAGGTAATAGATACAGTGGCTGGCGGTGTACATATATAGTGTATCCTACTACTCTGGAACACAGGCTGTAGTCATTATGTACTGGAATCTCCTTTGGGTAAAAAAGGAATGCAGTATCTAAAAATGGAGTCTTGGGAAGAACCAAGAATCAAGAAAAACAGAATTTAATCAGAAGAGATGAATTATCACTATTATCACATAGGGATGGGGGTTTCTTGATTAATCATTTTGCTTGAATATGTGTGCTGCATCTTGAGAAGGGATTATTTTATTTGTTATTGGTATAATTTTTGTACTATTATGGTTTTTCTTTGGAGTTGGAAATACGTTCACAAATTACAAGTCTGTAGCTCATCAAAAAAAAAATTACAAGTCTGTACGGCTATTAATCATCAATTTTACATTTTTACTAGTAACTTTTTTGGCTCAGAGTCCTACAAATCCAGTTTTTAATTCCTTCTTTTCTTTCTTTCCTTTTTTCTTTTACATAATTAGCATACAATTTAGTGGAAATTAAAAGTGGGGTAAATAGGATTTTAATTGTATTGTTTTAAGTAGGATAACTTGAACATTTTTTGGTGACCTAATTATTTCAGAATTTTTAATTTTTTTTTTATGTATTTTATACATATCAGTATTAACCATTGGGTATCCATTGTGTAATACTACTATAAATTTATAACAATGCTTCATCTTCAAATGATCAAATCCTCTATTCTTGCGGAAAATATAAATTATAATAGAGGTAATAACTAAAATAGGCCATCAGAAGGAGTCATTTCTACTTTTAGGCCACGATATTTTGATTTAGGAAAATAGGCCATTAGAAGGATTTCGGGCCTGAATTTAGGCCATTGGACTAGAATTCGGGCTGCGATGGCCTAAAAATGGAAATGACTCCTTCTGGTGGTCTATTTTAATTTTTTCAATTATTTTTTTATTTTATGTAATGAAAATAAATAATACTTATTCTGTGTCATTATTTATGTCCTACTTTCTTTCTTTTTTTTTCTTGTTCCAATATTTTATTTCATTTTTATTTTAAAAATAATTAATATTAATCGTCAAACCTACCATCACCTCACATTAATAAATAAATATATTATAATTTCAAATTACCCTCTACCATTACTAATTACAGTCTACCCCACAACCACATATCAGTAAATCACACATAAATAAATAAATTAAAATTATAAACTCATTACAATCACATTATATAAATTTTTAAGTTACTTTTTTTAACACTAATAATGGGACGGATGGAGTAATATAAGAAATAAAATAAATATTAATTCAAATATATTACTCCCTCCGTCCCATTTAACTTGTCTTGTTTCACTTTTGCACACAATCCAATGCACTTTTTCAACTGTTAATATCTCAAAATATGTTCAATGAAAAATTATGCAAAATATATATTATAAAACTATATGATCATACGATTCTAACAAGACCCAACTCGACTATTTTTCTCTAAATATATACTTGAAATAAAGTTGAGTCAAAGCTGAACAATGAACAGTGTAAAAAAGTCAAACAGGACAAGTGTGGTGGGACGGAGGGAGTATAAAATAAGTAAAACAAACGCATAATCAAATAAATTATAAAGTAAAAAATAAACATGTTTTATTATAAGTATCCCAAAATTTTCGGACATCGTACTTTATGTATGGATAATTAGTATTAAATATAAGGATATATTAGGGTTAAAAAATGTAGCTTAAGAATTTATATAATGTGGTTGTAATGATTTATAATTTTAACTTATTCATTTATGTGTGATTTACTGATATATGGTTGTAGGTTGGATTGGAATTATTAATGGTAATGAGTTTGAAAGTTTAATATATTTATTTATTAATATGATATGATGGGTATATTTGATAATTAATATTTAATTATTTTTAAAATAAAAATAAAATAAAAAATGTTGGAACAAGAAAAAAAATAGGACATAAATAATGACACAGAATGAGTATTATTTATTTTATTTAAATAAATAAAAAATAATTCAAAAAATTAAAATAGGCCACCAGAAGGAGTCATTTCCACTTTTAGGCCATCGAGCCCGGATTCCAGCCCAATGGCCTAAATTCAGGCCCGAAATCCTTCTAATGGCTATTTTCCCTAAATCAAACTATTGTGGCAAAAAAACAGAAATGACTCCTTCTGGTGGTCTATTTTAGTTATTACCTCATTATAATAATATCAAATATATGTAATGATATCAAGTACTATAATGTTGCTCATCAAAAAAAAAAAAAGTACTATAATGTTATTATCAAGCGAAAAAAAAAGTACTACTTATAATGTTATTGTTATTTTATATAATTAATTTACAGTTTTAATTAAAATGTACTGCTACTATACTAGCTAGTATGCCCGCTTCACATATTGCATTTATATATCCTCCAGTTGCTGAATTAAAATATTTATTTTAATTTTTTAATTAGTATAGTAGTAGTATATCATTTGACAAGGCAGTCCCAATAATAAATTAAAATAATTAATAGGTAGGACCACAAACGCCTTTCATTTTCATAAAAATTCATAGTCACATCTAATATATGATCTCAACGCAAATCAATTTCCAACCAAAAATCTGGACCACCCCAATAGATATTTCTCTTTTTCTATTTTGAACAAATATGCAAGCTCTTCAAATTAAGTTAGTAAATACTAGTAATATACTAGCATTGTAATTTAGATTACCCCCATTATATTTCCAGCTTGTGTACTAACTCCAAAAGGAAAAAACTGTCAACAAAAAGCATAAAATAATACTCCCTCGTCCCACGAAATGTGGCTACTTTCTTTTGGACACGGTAATTTAAGTGGTGAGGTTTAGTAGTTAAAGCGGTGTGGGTATTTGTGTTTAAAAAGTTTAATGATTTTTGACTTTGTTTATCTTTTAACTCTGACTTAATACTATTGTAATGATCTAATTAGAGAAAAATAGTCAAGTATGATCTTGTTAGAATCGTCTAGGAGCCTAGTTTTAGAATATATATTTTATTAATTTTTATTTGTACCCATTTTAAAATATGAATAATTAAATAAATGCAAGGGACTTTGGATAGAAAACTAAAAGTGTACTGGGAGTTGTGCAAAATAATAAAAATAATTATTTTTAATGAGATTTGGAATCCATTAAGATTCTAATTATATTTATATTAATTTAATTTATCTAAAAATGGAAAGTGGTTAAATTTCGCGGGACACCCCTTAAAGGAATACTGGCCACATTTCGTGGGACGGATGGAGTACTCTAGTATTTTAAAAAAGAAAATAAATTTTATTACTCTAGTACCTGGGACTTGACGTCCCAAACTGATCTTGAACTCCAATCGACAAAATTGTGTTTATACTGAAATTCAAGTTTATTTGAGTTGCATTGCATTTAAATGGATGGATTCGGTACGGATTTGTTAAGGACAAAAGGGGGGGAAGGTGCTCCCAGTCCATTTATCTATTTTTGTAGAATGATATTGGTTCTACTCTACAATCCTCCTATTTTTAAAATTAAACTTAAAAATTCTCCTAAGTCAAATTTTAATTTATTTTTTTATAAACATTGACTCGTATGGGCAAATTTATACGGGAGTCCAAGTCGTACAAATTACAAAGATGATAAAAGAAAGGAATATGGGTCCATTTGGATTGGCTTTTGAAAAAAGCAGAAGCAGGAGTGAAATCCAAAAGTAGAAGCAGGTAACTTTTGTGTTTGGATGGAATGTTTGAAAAACAGCTTTTTTTCAAAAGTGTGTTTGGATGTGTAAAAGTGAAAAGTGCTTTTTAAATGTATAAATTACCAAAAAGGACATGCTACTTAATATGATAATAAGATATATTTATAGTGTAATTTATATTAAGTAATGAGGGTATTTAAGTCTTTGCATAATTTACGGAGTGCTTTTGGCTTCTGCTTTTCGGAGAAGCACCCAGAAGCACTTTTGCAGCTTTTCGAGGTGCTTCTTCTTTTAAAAAAGCCAAACCAAACGTTTCTTTTTCCCCAAAAATGCTTTTGGCAGAAGCAAAAGCCAAAAACACCTTGGTAGAAGCCAATCCAAACACCCTCAATCATAAGATTGAAAATCAGGGACACGACCACTATGCCAAATCTCCTTCTAAAAAAAATTGAAATTGAATTTATTTTTTGATTACTAATACTTTAGTAACCCAATTTTTTAGCGAATAACAAACTTATAGAAGAAGTTAAACAAAGAAACTACAAAAAATTTAAAAAGTTTAAAACCAATATCAATAGTACATATAAAACTAATACTCTCTCCGTCCCATTTCAGTTGTTCCATTTTGACTTTTTACACTGTTTATTTTGTATGTTCGTTTGACCTAAATTTTTATTGCATTATATAAGAATAAATATAGTCAATTGAGATCTTATAGGATTCGTCTCTCCGCATTGTTTTAAAATATATATATTTTTTATAATTTTTATTTCTTTACATTTGAAGATATTAACTGTTAAATATATTGAACTACGTGTTCAAAAGTTTTGAGATATTTCAAATGGGACAGAGGGAGTAAATAACACCCATTCTATACATTAATTTTGTATCAAAACTTTTGAATATGTAGATCAATTTATGTGTTTCACCATTGATATTTTTATTAAAGAAATGAGGACCGAAGCCATTTATTCTTTACAAATGCACTAGCTAGTATGGTACATATCGACACGATCAATAGCAATAACATCGACCAAGAACTCAGGACCTAACAAAGTGTTAAAATTACATTATGGAATATTTTTAAAATATATAATTTAAAATTTATATAAAATATACATTTTAATTCATTAATAATCCAAGTTCGGTATAAGTAAAAAATTTAAAAGTGTCATATTTAAAAACTATACGATGAGACGGATATAACAAGATCTCACTTGGCTATATTTTAACTTGTATAACTATGATAAAATTTTAAGTAAAAATATGTGTGTGAATAAAGCATATTATCAAAAGTAACAAACATTACGAGATGGAGGGAGTATATTCTATATTCTATAAATGTGTGAAAAACGAATTCAATTCAAATTGAACACAATATTAAGTGCCACGGAAGGAGTATTTGAGTTGATAATCTCGTAAAGCGTCTTAGCAGATGGCATGTTCCGGAGGTATGTAATGTATCATCTCGGGACTTGAGGTGACAGGACTAAAAATAGGGGTGTGAATTTGGGTATGAATCCAAAAAAACGAACCTAACCCACGAAAAATTTCAGATTTGGATTTAGTCATGTTGGGTATTTTTCAAATCATGTCGATCCGATACCCGACCTGAAATATTATACCATATGATCAACCTGTCAGGAACACGACCCGAAACCTGAAATTGTGTCAATTTTGGCCTATTACCCGAAAAAACGAACCCGAACGACACGAAAAATTTCAGGTTTGGGTTTGGTCATTTTAGATTTTTTCCGAAATCAAGTTGACTCGAAACCCGAACTGGAATATTATACAACCTGATTAACCCGACACGAACATGACCTGAAACCTGAAATTGACGCCCCTAACTAAAAATGGCAAGAATGACCGGCCTATACATATGTATGTTTCCAGGGCAGGGCAGGCAGGGGCGGATCTATAGAGGATTTAGGGGTGGCACGGGACACCACTTAAATTTATGAAACTGTTATTTTAGGGTATAATGTCTTTTATATTTAATTAAATTAGGTTTGGTGACACCACTTAATTGTCATGGTGACACCATAATCACTCCTTTCAACCAAATTTTCCTCTATATTTTTGTGTTGTAAATAGTATTCCTAGGTTAAATATAGCTTCCATTATTTTTTGGGACACCACTTAAATTTTTTTTCTAGACTGAGGGCAGGCCCCCGTTTGGTTTATTATTAGTAGTTCCACCAAACCCTAACTTTTCCTACCCATAAATCTTTCATCCATTACATTTCCCCTACTCTTTTAATTTACCCAACTTGCCCCATTTTATATTTCTTCTCAAATCCCGGCCAATTCCCACATTAAAATATTTCAATTTAAAATTTATCCAAACAAAAAACGAATGATCAAAACAAATATGTTGAGACAAGCTAAGAAGATCAAAATTTTAGGTAAAAGAAATCCTGCATTTGCAATAATCCATGTGGAAAGAAAACCCCACCGACACTTCTTGGGCTACGATACATTAAGTTCTTTGGACAACACAGGATAAATACCACCATTTGTGGCACAGAACGAAGCTCCATATATAGGCTTTGATAAAGGGGATAACTAATTGATGGCTGAGCTCGATTATTTTTTTTCAAAGTGCATAGAATGGTGTATAATTACAACGGCTATACTATAAAAGTACTGACTTTTTAAAATGTTGGGTGTTGGGGATTACACTGATCTGACAGCCCAACCCTAATGGACAAATAATGCTGAGCTGATGAGCTGAAGTTAATGATTAGTAGTATATACACTAATACTTATTCCTGTAAGAAAAAAGAACCCCTTTTGGGAGTGCAGACAATTAAGGTAAGGTTGGACCGACAGATTATTGAAAGAATTGAAAAGGAAAATTCAGTGAATCCTCATGGATCATTTCAGTTGATGATATTTTCGGAAGTGCCATGAAATTTTAAGATAAACATTATTAAGCATGTTATGATTACAATTCAACATGAAATTAAAATCTTTAATAATAGGGATTAAATTTCTATGTAGACTCCGATATATGTATGTAATTTTGAGGACAAGAGAGTTGCCGCGTCATTAAATTCCATCCTCATATTATATTCTTTTATATAATTAAATAGTAGTACTATATATTATAGAAATTAGTGATGATAAATTATCTAGTAGCACAGTGCAAGTGCAGTAGTAATATTCTATATTTAATTTAATTTAACACTAACCCCGCGCATAGTTTTTTTTTAGGAGCCATTGAAGGCCTGGAAAGGGTGGTGGGAGTCCATGCCACACAATTACAAAGGGGAATTAAAGGGGGATAGGGGGCCGGTGGGAATCGAACCTCCAACCTTCCGTTGGAAGTCAAGGGACTTAACCGTTTGGGCTAGGTCCTCATCCCAACCCCGCGCATATTTGATATAATTAAACAATATGAAAAAAATTAATTGTTGCATAACTGATAACACCATGTGCCCTGGCCTCGTTTATTATTTGCTATGCATGAAATAGAGGATTGACTTGAAGTTCCAATTAATATCCATCGTCTTTTCAGCTGATTGTAATTATGTTAAAAACTATAACTCTTTCCCATGAAATTTGGTCACTATTCATTTTTGAGGTGTCCAACGAAATTTGGCCACTTTCGATTTTTAGCTAAATTTAAATAATATAAGTTTGATTAGAATTTTAATTGTTGTCAAATTACATTAAAAGTGTTCACTTTTACTATTCTGCACAAATTCCAATCCACTTTTACTTTTCTATCCAAAGTCCCTAGTATTTCTTTAATTCTTAATATTTTAAAATTGGTACAAATAAAAATTATATAAAATATATATATTATGAAACTACACAATTAGACGATTCTTACAAGATCAAACTTAAATATTTTTCGCTAATTGTATCATTACATAATATTAAGTCAAGTTAAACAATAAACAGTATCAAAATTCATTAGAATCTTAAACACAAAATGCCTACGCCACTTTAACTACTAAACTTCACTACCTAAATTATCGTGCCCAAAAGAAAGTAGCCACATTTCGCGGGACAGAGGGAGTATTACTAATAAATAAAGGAAAAGTAAAAAAAATTAAAAACCTTGTTTGAAATTGTTTAATTAATTTGTCCACCACAGGCCGGGTGTCCCGAAACAACTGGCAAGGTAAGTACACATTGTCTGGCATCATGTGGAACTTGTACTTTTATTTATGGAGACTACTATACACATTGTCTACTCACCAATTCAAACCCACAAACTAGATACAGGCAAGTTCTGTAATCTTATTTATTTCACCAGGAGTTTTATAACAGGCCAAATATTGATTCCAGCGTTACAGATCCATGGAGCGCTGGAGAAAATATTTGATATGTACCATACCATCCGGACAAATATATTTATAATGTCTGAATCGAAGTTGAAAGCGAAATTTTTGTACATCATTATGTAGTACTAACAAAACGGACCAAATTACCGCGATAATAAGTGTAAGAACCCTAGTGAAATTAATCTGTGGTCGCGGGTACGTGGTGGCCTCTTGTTGGAAAACGGCATAAACGTCAAATGCCGTATTTGTTGAAGCCATCAAAGTAATAGTACGGCGCCATCCGAGTTGATTTCTCATCTACGGCGCCGAAAGAATTGAAGCCTTCATAAGAACAGTTTAGCATATGTTCATTGTCTGTTGTATGTTTTCATTTCTATAAATAGGTATTTCGATTGTTGTAATTCTCAGAGCGAAGTAAAGCGAGAAATATAAAGAAAACTTTAGCTATACAACTCTCCGCTTTTGGTTATCGTTTTTAGATATCAAAAGTGTAAAGTGTTCTTGTGTGTGTGAGATATCAAATCCACAAATTGATATCAGTGTGTGATATCGAGATTCACAAAATGGTATCAGAGCCTGAGTGATCCGAACTCAGAGCAAAACAGGTTTGAGTATAAACACTCAAATTTAAAGAATTACCTTTGTCTCTTCCGAGCCGCTGCCCGGTGCCGCTCCTCCGTCCAGTTTTAAGAATTGCAGCTCACCATCACGGGAAGACAATCAAAGCTGCTTCATCCTCTCGCTGCCACAGGTCCCTCGCTGTCGGTCTGCCGCCCCGGCATCCCTGGCGGAGCACCGCACCCACAGCTCCAGATTTGCTCCGTCTCAGCCATCCCGGTCACTCACACTTCCGATCACCTCTCCCTAGCAACCACTGGTCTCACCACCATCTCCAATTTTGTGTGATTTTTGTTGCTGCTGCTTAAATTAAAGAAACTCAGGCACACAGAGGCGTACAGTTGGGAGTTGAATTAATTCCCCACCAATTTGTTGCAAGGCCGTGGGACCAATTCAAGTTTGGATTAGAAAAGTGAGTTGCAAGACCAAGTCAAAAATTTAAGCAAGTGGGGATTCAAATTAAAGAAAGGAGTGGACGTGTTGTTGGGTGGTACAACATTTAATTGTTCTTTCTCAAGTCAACGACAAAGCATTCAAAAAATTAAAGGCGGTGGTTGGAGTTATTCAAAGTTGTATAATATATATATTAAAATTATACAGGTCAAATGGCGAATATCCCGGGACAGATAACACTGCCGCAGCTTACGAAAGCAAATTACGAGAAATGGAGTATTCAAATGAAAGCCCTTCTCGGAGCTCAAGATGCGTGGGACGTGGTTCAAAATGGTTTTGTAGAACCAGAAAATACCGGGAAATTAACTGCAGCAGAACAAAAGGCGTTGAAAGATGCGCGATCCAAAGATAGCGGAGCCCTTTACATGTTATTCCGAGCCGTTGACGAATCAGGCTTCGAAAAAATATCCGGTGCCACTACCTCAAAAGAAGCGTGGGACATCCTTGAAAAATCATTCAAAGGAGCCGACCGGGTAAAGCAAGTGCGTCTCCAAACCCTTCGTGGAGAGCTTGAAAGCATGAAAATGAAGGAGTCAGAAAACGTGTCCGACTACATCACACGTGTCCAGACCGTGGCAAACCAACTCAATCGGAACGGAGAAGAATTGTCCGATGCCAGAATTGTGGAGAAAATATTGAGATCATTAACTAATGATTTCGAAAATGTTGTGTGCGCGATTGAAGAATCGAAAGACCTCAAAGTGCTCACTGTTGAAGAGCTCGCTGGATCTCTCGAAGCACACGAACAAAGAAAAAAGAAAAAGAAAGATGAGTCACTCGACCAGGCACTCCAGACCAAGGCATCAATTAAAGATGAAAAGGTTCTCTACACTCGAAATTTTCGGGGGAGAGGACATGACCGTGGAAATCGTGGATACGGTCGTGGTATCCAAAGCAATAATTATGAAAGGTACCAGAGGGACAGATTCGAATCAAGCCAAGCAAACTGGCGTGGAAGAGGACGCGCTCGAGGAAGAGGCGGTCGATCAAATTTCTCCAACGTCAAATGCCAAAAGTGCCACAAATATGGTCATCATTCCGACGACTGCAACAAAGAGGGTTGTTACAATTGTGGCAAGATGGGACACTTTGCAAAAGAGTGTCGGGCCAATAGACGAGTGGAAGAGACAACCAACCTAGTCGTGGAAGAGAAAGCAAATGGAGGTGTTCTCATGATGGCGCACAACGATGTCAACGATGACACATGCTGGTACCTCGATTCTGGAGCAAGCAACCACATGTGCTATGATGAGCATCTATTCAAAGAAATGCAGAAAGTTGACAATGGTCATGTATCATTCGGAAATGCATCAAAAGTGCAAGTCAAAGGCCGTGGTACGATATGTTCACACAGAATGATGGCTTGATAGGGACAATCCAAGATGTTTACTATGTCCCAGACCTCAAAAACAACATTTTGAGTCTTGGCCAGCTCGCAGAGAAAGGATACTCAACATTTCTAAAAGATCAGTTGCTGCATCTGAAAGACAAGCAAGGACGTCTGATAGCTCGAGTCGAAATGGAGAGAAATCGAATGTACAAGTTGAACCTGCGAAGCTTGCAAGGGAAATGCTTACAAGTCAAAGAAGAAAATAAAGCGTCACTATGGCATCACCGCTTTGGCCACTTACACTATGATGGTCTGAAAAAGCTAGTGAAGATGAAGATGGTGAAAGGACTGCCCAGCATGGATTTTGGAGGAGAATTTTGTGAAGATTGTGTATTCGGGAAGCAAACAAGAGCCTCATTTCAAAAGAAGGCCGAATATGAAGCGAAGCATCCACTTGAGCTGATCCACACCGATATATGTGGACCAATTACTCCCGAATCTTTCAGCGGAAAGAGATACTTCATCTCTTTCATCGATGATTTCTCTCGAAGGACGTGGGTCTATTTGCTGAAAGAAAAATCCGAGGCATTCAAGGTGTTCAAAATATTCAAGGCGAGTGTTGAAAAAGAAACTGGCAGATCCATCAAAGCAATTCGATCTGATAGAGGAGGCGAATACACCTCGACAGCCTTCCGAGAGTACTGTGAACGAGAAGGCATAAGAAGATTTCTGACAGCACCATACTCGCCCCAACAGAATGGCGTAGCTGAAAGGAAGAATAGGACCATCCTAGATATGGTTCGGTCGATGCTGAAAAGCAAGAAGATGCCCAAAGAATTCTGGGCAGAAGCTGTGATGTGCGCCGTCTACATACAGAATCGGTGCCCACATATGAAGTTGAAAAATCGAACACCACTGGAAGCATGGACTGGTAAGAAGCCTACCGTCTCTCATCTAAAGATATTCGGTAGTGTAGCCTATACACATGTACCAGATCCGCGAAGGATGAAGCTGGATGATAAAAGCAAAGCATATGTTTTTATCGGATATGACGGACTCACAAAAGGGTATAAGCTATATGACCCGATAAGCAAGAAGGTGATAGTCAGTCGAGATGTGCGAGTGAATGAAGCAAGTGAATGGGACTGGAATAACTCAAAAGAAGTTACAAACGAAGTCGGAGAATCGTCAGCCGTTGTTCCGACAGTTCTATCAACAGATCCTGAAATTGTTGAAGAAGAAGATGAAGAAGATGAGCCACGACAACCCCGAATGAGAAGTCTCCAAGATTTGTACGACTCTACAGAGGTACATCTTGTATGTTTGTTGGCAGATGCTGAAAATATCAAGTATGAAGATGCCGTACTAGATGAAAAATGGAAAGCAGCCATGAATGAGGAAATTGAAGCAATCGAACGCAACAACACATGGGAGCTCACTGAATTGCCCAAAGGAAGTCAGGCCATTGGAGTGAAATGGGTCTATAAGAAAAAGATGAATGCACAAGGGGAGATTGAACGATACAAAGCTCGACTTGTTGCAAAGGGATACAAGCAAAAGGAAGGAATCGATTATGATGAAGTCTTTGCCCCTGTCGCAAGAATGGAGACAATCCGGCTACTCATTTCTCAAGCTGCTCAGTACAAATGGCCAATATTCCAAATGGATGTCAAGACAGCGTTCTTAAATGGTGTACTCGAAAAAGAAGTCTACATTGAGCAACCACCAGGTTATCTGAAACTTGGAGGAGAAACGAAGGTGTTGAAGTTGAAGAAAGCGCTTTACGGGCTAAAGCAAGCACCGCGAGCATGGAATACTCGCATTGATGCATATTTCAAGGAGAATGGGTTTGAGCAATGTCCCTACGAGCATTCCCTCTACATCAAGAAAAATGGAGGTAACATTTTGTTTGTTGCTCTTTATGTTGATGACCTCATTTTCATGGGTAACAGTGATGAGATGATAGAAGACTTCAAAAGAAGAATGAAACAGGAGTTTGAGATGACTGATTTAGGCTTGATGAAGTTCTTCCTTGGTCTAGAAGTTAGACAAACCGAAAGAGGCATCTTTGTATCACAGGAGACATATGCGAAGAAGATCTTGAAAGAATTCAAGATGGAGAAGTGCAACCCCGTATCAACACCTATGGAACCTGGAGCAAAACTTTCAAAGTTTGATGAAGGAGAACAAGTTGATCCAGGAAGGTACAGAAGCTTGGTTGGAAGCCTTCGCTACCTCACATGCACAAGGCCAGATATTGCACTAAGTGTTGGAGTTGTGAGTCGGTTCATGGAGAACCCAACTTACTCACACTGGAAGGCGTTAAAGAGAATCCTCAGGTACATTCAAGGAACAGCGTCACATGGATTATTCTACTCGAGGACAGAAGATTACAAGCTGATTGGATACTCTGACAGTGATTGGTGTGGAGATATTGATGATCGAAAAAGTACTGCAGGGTATGTGTTCTTTATGGGAAATACTGCTTTTACTTGGCTTTCAAAGAAGCAGCCGATCGTGACACTCTCAACATGTGAAGCTGAATACGTAGCAGCATCTTGGTGTGTATGTCATGCTGTATGGCTCAGAAATCTACTAAGCAAGATGGAGATGAAGCAGTCAAGCGGAATAGTGATTCACATAGACAACAAATCCGCAATTGAATTGGCGAAGAATCCAGTGAATCATGAAAGGAGCAAACACATTGATGTTCGTTTTCACTTTATCCGAGATCATGTGAAAAGTGGAAATGTGGAACTAATGCATGTGGCAAGCCAAGAACAAGTGGCAGACATACTTACAAAGCCATTGCCAAAGGTACTGCTCGACAAGTTTAAGAAGTTGATAGGGATGACAGATGGCAGAAGCATTTGAAGTTTACGGGGGAGTTTTGTTGGAAAACGGCATAAACGTCAAATGCCGTATTTGTTGAAGCCATCAAAGTAATAGTACGGCGCCATCCGAGTTGATTTCTCATCTACGGCGCCGAAAGAATTGAAGCCTTCATAAGAACAGTTTAGCATATGTTCATTGTCTGTTGTATGTTTTCATTTCTATAAATAGGTATTTCGATTGTTGTAATTCTCAGAGCGAAGTAAAGCGAGAAATATAAAGAAAACTTTAGCTATACAACTCTCCGCTTTTGGTTATCGTTTTTAGATATCAAAAGTGTAAAGTGTTCTTGTGTGTGTGAGATATCAAATCCACAAATTGATATCAGTGTGTGATATCGAGATTCACACCTCTTTCGATCAGTTCTTGGGCGTGGTTTTGAGCCGCGTCGCCCTGGTTGAACTTTCCAGGGACTCCATTATCCACCATTGTCGAAAGTGCAGCTGCTATCACGGATTTGAAGGTCGGATCCGACGCGATCACCTGAGTTAACGTGTCAGTCAGGGCGCTTTGGTTCAGTTTTTCCAGGCAGGATTGGTACTTGAGGTCTTGCCCTGATTTTCCAGGTGGGGAAACATGGCAATCATTGATGTACTTGCACCCAAATGCCTTGTAAGAAAACGCCGTCGGGTAGTTACTGATGGGATCCAGGGAGGAATAAGTGAGGTTCGCGGTCCCTGGAATCCCGGGACCACGCGGGGAAAGAAGGGTGAATGGGGTGTTTGGGGATGAAGAATTGGGGGTGTTGGTGAGGTCTAGGGTTAGGGTGGGGAAGGGGGCCGAGGGGGAGGTGGTGAGGTAGTAATTGTAAGGCCATAATGTTTGGGATTTGACGAGATTATTATTCCAGGGATGGCCCAGGAATAATGTCGTCGGTGTTGGTGGAGAAGTGGAGGATCCGGAGAGGAGCATGGAAGCGGCTGCGGACGTCGTGGAAGCCATGGCGGTGGCCGCTGCCGGCAATGGGTGGTTGTGTTTGCCTTCGTATGTTGTGAGCAGGATCGACTTGTCATCCAAGCAACGTTGTACCTAAAATTTTGTATTCCGAAAAAAAAAATGAATTAAATTTTGATTGAATATCATTGGCATGCCAAAACTTGGATATTAACAATTTTCTGATTGGAGAGGTAATTCAGTTTGTGGGGTCGAATTCATTCATTTGAAATGACCAAATAATTTGATTTAATTTGCCGTTCAACCATTGTGAACTTGTTTTTCTTTAAAAAAAAAAAAAAATAGGGACATACTTCCATCAAGTGATGATTTCATTTGGTTATTTTATATATTCTTTGTATATAGAGAATTCTGATTTGGAGAGCAACCTTCAATGTCCATCAAATACTCGAGGAATTCGTCTTGAGACTCTATGTCTGGGTATGGGCCATGGGATACCCGGCCAACAAAAAATATAGTCTTTGAGAAGTATTTATTTTTATTAGATGGATACGATATAAGCGAGAAATTGTGTCCCAATAAAATTAAATACTACTATAAGTATATTTTGGCATGTTTATACAATTAATGTTTAAGCTGTAAACATTTCAACCAAAATGGATAATTAAGAATCAAATGAGGACTACTCACTACATACCTGCAGCTTCCTACTATTCCTCAACAGTAGTACACCTTAATTTAAAACTCCTAATTAACTAGCTATTTGTCAAATTTAACTCATATACTCATATTGTAATACTATTAGTTAATTGTTTGAACAAATCAAACCCACCAAAACTTCAATCCAAAAACTAAAACTATTTAGAAGTTGGAACACTATCAAGTGTTAAGAACATAAGAGTACATACCTGTTTTCTTACAGGGCATGATGGCGAAACTGTGCAACGATAGTATGCCCGTGGGCACGGATTCCCCTTGGAGATTTTTTGTCCATATTTCCTCCATTGACATCCATCGTTCATCTGAATTCGTTCAAACGACCAACACACAATAAATCAAATCACTCGATCACAATCTTCATACTTAAATTACAAAATTGACAAGAAGCTAATTATATATTAAAATAAAAATCCTAACACTTTATTAATTTGTACTCACTGTTGCAGTATCACACCGTGCCCTAACACAAACCCTAGCTTTCTTCTCACTCGTTTGGGGAAACCCTTCTTCCCCATTCCTCTTAAACCCTTTCCCAGCTGATTCCGATTTTTCGCCCGATGCCCGATTATCAACGCTTACAAACTTGAATTCATCCAAGCCTGGATTTTGAAATATGCCATCTGCAGTTCTCAACTCATCCGAATTATAATCCAGGCCCAATTTTAGACCAATCTCAACTCTGTCGTCCGAGCCACCACCACTGTCCCGACCACCCTTCTTGATTTCGGACGGGATCATCGTCGTCCCAAGTCGAAGGGACACAAGTTCTTGGTCCTGATCTCCACTAGTACTGGGCAGGTTTTTTTCGTGTCGGAAAATGTCATTGAATTGTCTCTGCAGAGCCTTGTAGTCCATCTCAATTTGCTCGAGCAAAGTCTTCAGCCTCAGATTCTCCTCCCTCACTCCTGCCATCTCCGATTTCGTCGTTTCCACTTCATCGTCTCCCTGCAAAATAAATCCAATCAGACAGAATTAATTACAGTTTGTACTGAAATGCAAGAAAGTCGTTTGCCACAACTAATTAATCAATATATATACTACCTTGATGAGTGTATGATCCATTATTGGCAAGAACATGTATGATGAATGTGTAAGAAGTGCACTCTTCTTATACAAGGATTTTTTTTCGATATGGGAAAGGTTTCTTTTTTAGTCATTAGTATTAATTGTAGTCCGATGATTAAATAATGCGTGTCCAAAATTTGAGCCCGTTGTGAACACGGACAAGGGGACTTGGAAAAATGTCAAAGGTCAACTTGTGGGGTGATTAAATTATTAGCTCATCATAGTTGATAATAAGTAATTTTTTACTGCACATGGAGTTGAAATTTGTGGATTAATTTATGAGGGGAAAATCAGAGGTGGCTGAATGGTAATTATTTGTGGGTTTTGGCAGCTGGGAAAGGGAGATTACGGTGGTCAATTATTTGTTTATTTAGTTTTAAAATTGGAATAGATTGCAAGAGAAATTATTGTGTTAAATAATGCCTAATGGCATGTATACTACTAATAAGAGCCATAGGTATCGACTTTTTTCACAAATTCTATGGCGGTGGTGTTACCAATTTCCCTGGTAATGTTAAGACTAATTTTTTTTAGGAAAAAAAGATAAAATAGTCCTTTTTCTTTTCAAAAAATTCAAATCAGTCCTTTTTCTATTTTATTACCAAAACAGTCCTCTACAAATGCTAATTATGTCCAAATCAGTCCTTTTTTCACTAATTATATTCTAATTGCTGACGTGGCAATGGTTTTAATTTAAACCTGACACGTGTGCATAATATTAGTCCTTTTTCTTTTATCTTTTGTCAATTCAGTCCTAAACTTTTATTTTGTTCTATTTAGTCCTCTACCCCAATCACTCATTTTTATATTAATTGGCCGCAAACATTTCAAATTATTTCATTTTAGGCCCAGAACCTTAAATTTTTTATTATTACTAATCCATTTATCAAATAAATGCACAACATACTTACATAAATAAAATTAAACACCAAACCTCATATATTGGGTTTGACTGCTTTGTTATCGGGTCTTTCAAGTACCGAAATTTTACGGACTCTCTCTAATAACCACTCGACCGCAACCGATTGTTCATTGGTTTTGGTTTCCTTCAGTAACAATCAACAGAATCTTACTTTGCGTCCTACCTTAGGATGTAGCAATATTTGAGTAAATGATTTAACTTGAATTTTTGGAAGGTTATGGATACAGGAAGCCTTGGTTTTATTGAAAAATATTAATATTATTAAAAATATTAAAAAAAATAGCCTGAATTTTATTGTCCACAAAGTATGATTGTGCTGATTGTTGCTGAAGGAAACCAGAACCAATGAACCATCGTTACGGTCGGGTGGTTAGAGAGAGTCCGTAAAATTCGGAACTTCGAAAACCCGGTAACAAGGCGGTCAAACCCAATGTATGAGGTTTGGTATTTAATTTTATTTACGGAAGTATGTTGGGCATTTATTTGATAAATGTATTAGTAATAATAAAAAATTTAAGATTATGGGCCTAAAATGAAATAATTTGAAAGGTTTGATGCCAATTAATATAAAAATGAGTGATTGGGGTAGAGGACTAAATAGAACAAAATAAAAGTTTAGGACTGAATTGGCAAAAGATAAAAGAAAAAGGATTAATATTATGCACACGTGTCATGTTTAAATTAAAACCCTTGCCACGTCAGCAATTAGAATATAATTAGTGAAAAAAGGACTGATTTGGACATAATTAGCATTTGTAGAGGACTGTTTTGGTAATAAAATAGAAAAAGGACTGATTTGAATTTTTTGAAAAGAAAAAGGACTATTTTATCTTTTTTTCCATTTTTTTTAGGTATGTGTCGGCTTAGTGCATAAATTACTTTCAATGCAGTTTTCAGTGTTTATAAAGTATTGAACACGCCCGGCTCTTGGCAGGAGCAGCCAGAGCCGGTGCTCAGGGCCCCCATTTTGGGGGGCCCACATGTAATTTTTTTTTTTCAAATTTTGTTTTTAAGTTATTAATAAATTATTAATATAGAAAATAATATTAGAACTTATTCATTGAGTACATATCTTCTTTGAGTACATATCTTCTAGTAGTACAATTACTTATCTTTTATATATGTCAATACTTATAAAAAAAGTTATTTCATATATTTATTTTTCTAGGAATATATTTTTGAAATATAATTCCACTAATTTAAGGATGGTTTATATTAACTATATTTATACTTTAAGTATAACTTGCTTTTTTTTATTTTTAAGACTAAATTTTTTATTTTCTTATCATTACATTTAATAATAACTGTTAAATATTTAAAATAGTATTACCCACAAATATGTATATTTTAATATAGTGATTGAACCAAGGAAGGCCTTAAATCAACATTTGAAGTATTGGTGGCTTAATAAGTTGGTCTTAAATAGTATGAGACTTTGGTGGTTTAAGCAAAGGTCCTGGTTTCGAGACTTTGGTGGTTTAAGCAAAGGTCCTGGTTTCGAGTCTTTGTGAATACAGAATTCTATTGTGGGAGAGGCGGCTTTTTAATGTCGAGATTTTTGAAAGATTAGTTTTAGGTTTAATGAGACATGTGATACTGAGCATACGCCAAAATAAATTTATAAAACAATTACCAAATACTACATTTTTATGGGGCCTATTTTTAAAAATTTTGGCTCAGGGCCCCAAAAATTCCCGAGACGGCCCTGGTATTGAATCTGAGATAATGCATTAATTAATTGATTAGAGTCGTATATAACCATTCATGTTACCTAGTCGAGTATGTTCTTCTTTTTTTGATGTTTTAAAATAAAAATATAAAACAACAAAATATGGAGTTTTCGATTCATGTTTTCGATCGGTCAAGTAATTGTGTACATATTAAATTTATTCAAAAGCTAAAGTTCCAATAATGAGATTATAAAGGGACAAACTATCACACTTAAAAATCTCTGCAAGAATATTAATTGTCATTTCACTATCAAATTCGATGGCTAAATTTTTAGTAGATAACAAGTTTTTGTTGCAAATTGAATCACTAACACTTCAATGACTGAATTTTTGGTTTAGTAACAACCAAATCTTTTTTTAGTACTACTGTGATAACAAAAATATTTATAATATCCAAACTTATTTATTTTATTGTTTCTCTTCTCTTTTTAATTTCTTTCCAGGCGTGATTGCTAGTCGAGAATCGATATCTTTCATTTGCAGCACTGTATCCATTCATGCTTATTTTAGGATTTATAGAATTTTATTTATTTTTTTATTATTAAAAAAAAAAAAAAAAAAAAAAAACTGTTTTTTGACCATGTCAGCTTAATTATTAGGTTAGGGAAGAAACTCTCCTGATTAATTATAAGGTTGAGGTCAATTGAAAACTTAAAATTTCAAATTCAAGTACTTGATTTTTAAATTCAAAAATAACTTTGGTTTAATTGATTAAAAAAATTATATATATCATTATATCATTTTCTACTCTGTATATATATATTAGAAAATGTGTGGTGAGAGCTTATACCACCAAAATTAAGCATGCGATACTTGAATATATTCAATTTATTTAATTAATTAATCATCTTTTATTATTTAATTTAAATACTATTTATTACCTATTATGGTTTTCCCTCAAATTTATATTCATGCATGTTATCGATATATATAACTAGAGTGGGGCTGGGTAGTGGCCAGTGGTGTATACCAAAATTAATTAATTCATTTAGATATTAGAAAATTACATATAGCCTTAATTATTATACAAAACTGAGTACTAATATTTAGACCTATACTTGAGTCGTGTACTCTAATTTTAAAATAGTTTAAATGGTCATTACTGATGACCATTAGTTAGATTTATATTTCGTTTGGCTAACAACTACAAAGACTATCTTCATTAAATATTCTTTAAAAACTTGAGACTGGTTTAAATTTAATTAAATTATACTACTATACATACTAGCTACTACTTGATTTCTATATGAAGTTATAACAACTGTCCACCTGTATACAAAATATGACTTCACTTTATAATTGAATTATCTGGTGAATTTTTTTTTTTTCAACCAAAAAATATTAATAAAAGAATACGTATCAGCTTCCAAACGCATTTTAAATCTACAAATATTAACCAATCACTTTAACTCACTAATACTTAGTTAAACTGATCTCAATAATAATGTCTATTGATTAGTTAGCTGATGATGCATACTTGTAAATAAAACAAAAGCTAATGATAAATACATATTTTTAGAAGACTGAAATTTCAATATACTACGTCACACAGTTAATTTTTCCCACCCTACTAATTTTTCCGTAATCCCTATTAATTCTTATAAATTTACTTAAATTTTTGAACTACTTCGTATATATTAAATTATGTTTTAATAAAAGAAATATATAGATGCAATGTGACGATAATTAATTGTGGTTAATGCATTTGTCTTCTTTGTTGTTTTGTTCATTTTGTAGTATCAATTTGGGATTTGGTTTGGGTGTTCAAGTATTGAATTAATGTTTTGTATGTATTGAATGGGAAAAAATGACAAATAGGTCATTTTTCTTTTTTAAAAATTCAAATCAATCCTTTTTCTATTTTATTACCAAAACAGTCCGCTACAAATGCTAATTATGTCCAAATCAGTCCTTTGTTCACTAATTATGCTCTGATTACCGACATGGCAATGGTTTAAATTTAAACCTGACACATGGACATAATATTAGTCCATTTTCTTTTATCTTTTGTCAATTCAGTCCTAAATTTTTATTTTGTTCCATTTAGTCATCTACCCAAATCAGTCATTTTTATGTTAATTGGTCTCCATCCTTTCAAATTATTTTATTTCAGGCCAAGAACCTTAAATTTTTTATTATTACTAATCTATTTATCAAATAAATGTCCAACATACTTCCGTAAATAAAATTAAACACCAAACCTCATGTATTGGGTTTTATTGTCCATGCTTCCTACATCCATAATCTTCCAAAAAGTAAAAAATTAAATCATTTATACAAAAATTAAAATTAAATCATTTACTACGTTTTAAGAAAACCAGAACCAATGATTCTGTTAATTGTTGCTGAAGGAAACCAGAACCAATGAACCATCGGTTACTGTCGGATGTCGGATGATTAGAGAGAGTCCGTAAAATCCCGGATCTTGGAAAATCCGGTAACAAGGCAGTCAAACCTAATGTATGAGGTTTGGTGTTTAATTTTATTTACGGAAGTATGTCGGCATTTATTAGATAAATGGATTAGTAGTAATAAAAAATTTAAGATTTTGTGCCTGAAATGAAATAATTTGAAAGGTTGGAGACCAATTAATATAAATGACTGATTTGGGTAGATGACTAAATAGAACAAAACCAAAGTTTATGACTGAATTGGTAAAAGATAAAAGAAAAAGGTCTAATATTATGCGCACGTCAGGTTTAAATTTAATCTTTTGCCACATCAGCAATTAGAGCATAATTAGTGAACAATGGACTGATTTGGACATAATTAGCATTTGTAGCGGACTGTTTTGGCAATAAAATAGAAAAATGACTGATTTGAATTTTTGGAAAAGAAAAATGACCTATTTGGCATTTTTTCCGTATTGAATGAGTGTTGTATGTAACATATTGTAGTGATGCTATTTAGATGTCTTGAACCAAATAATTGATGATCTTGAAAAATTTTAAAAATCAGTTTAGCTTACATAGTATATTCCGATTTCTCTTAAAACATTATAAAGAAAAATCAATTTTAAAAATTATAAGATTATTCGAGTTAAAATCCGAATCTGTCCCGTATCCGTATTCCGAAATATTCGAATTCGTATTTGTATCCGGCCTATTCGTATTCGATTCTGTATTCGACAAAAAAATATGGGATAGGATACGGGACGAGTACTATCCGCCCGTATCCGTCCCGTTTTCACCCTAGCCATACCAGCTTATCTTTTACTAATAATAATTAATTAAATCAATCAATCAATTTGATTCTAACAGAACTCTCTACTGTAGGTATTATTATTAATTTTTTCAGAAAAACACAAAAATGTGAAACCTTTTACTACAGGGAGACCCTGTTGGCGGCCAACTTGCATCATACTCCCTCCGTTCCAAAATAGTAGTCTTTTTAGAGATGAAAAAGTGTTCCACAATAGTTGTCATTTTGGGTATTTCTATGAAAATTTTCCAATATTACCCCTTTATTGCCCCAATGAGGTTCATTCTCTCTCCACCCCAAGTACATTTCTTGGGAAATGAGAGGGGTAGAAATGGAAGATTGTGTGGTAATAATTGTGTTTCTTGGTTTGTGTAATATTTGCTAGAAAGACAACTAAATAAGAACGGAGGGAGTATAATAGTTTCAAGTCAAACTAATTAAAGAACTCGGTCATGTTAAAAGATTGTTTGAAATAGCTGCAATAATATTGATTATTTAATTATTGTATTTTTAAAATATCAATAATCAGTTTAACCATTCAATTTATTTATAATTTATTTATACGATTCGTGACATTATAAAATATTTTTGGCCCAGTAGCCAAATACTTATAATAAGACTTCAAGAAAATATAGAGAAATAAAAAATTGATGAATGTGATAGATAAATTATTTTCTTCAAGCTTGAAGATATAGAGAGAAATTTATATTTATTGAATTCAATAGAAATGTATATTTGTTCACTTATTTATGTTAAATTTTCATTTAAAAGTGCCAAATAAATATATCCCACATTAACTAACTGGCGTTTGAAAATATAAATTTAATATGTTTTGAATTAAAATTCAACACAAAATAGTAAAACACCCAATTTAAATTACATTCATCATATACTCCCTATAATATGTCGCTTGTCCTTCCTATATATTTCGACTCAACAGTCAACACCCATATTTAGCCTTTTGTGTGATGGAAATTCAATATTTGAGATAAAATTATTTCTATTTCAATTGAGTACGTACGTACTACTCTCTGTCCCGCGAAGATTGAATCCTTTCTTTTGGGCACGGTAATTTAGGTGGTGGAGTTTAGTAGTTAAAATGATGTGGGTATTTGTGTTTAAGATTCTAATGAATTTAGTACTGTTTATTGTTTAACTTTGACTTAATATTATCATAATGATGTAATTTGAGAAAAATATTCAAGTGTGATCTTGTTAGAATCGTCTAATAGTGTAGTTTTAAATATAAATTTTATACAATTTTTATTTGTATCAATTTTGTAATATTAAGAGTTAAAGAAATATAAGGGACTTTGTGTAGGAAAGTAAAAATGCATTGGAATTTGTGCAAAATAGTAAAAGTAAGTATTTTTAATGGGATTTGATAAAAATTATGATTCTAATCAAACTTATATTAATTTAATTTTTCTAAAAATGGAAAGTGATCAAACTTCTTGGGACACCCTAAAAATAAATAGGGGTCAAACTTCGTGGGACGGAGGGAGTACTATAGTACTTAATTTAAAAAATAAAAAATAAAAAAGGTTGTAGCAGTATTTTATTTTATTTTAGCTCCCCAACTTCAGTGGATGTCCTCTTAATTTGATTTGGTTAGTAGTTCAAACGTCATGTTTACTTGTCTTTATTGACTTATTAGTCCCTTCTTATTAGTGTTTTTTTTAAAAAAAAAAAATGTTAGAGAAAAAACTAAGAAACCTTTTATAAATGAGGATCTTGGCGGCCGCTAACTTTCATTGTATATTGGTTCAAGTCAAATCTTGACCCATTCATCCTAAAATACAAGTCATTTTTCTAGAGTAAACTTAACCTTCAAATTTTATTATGTTATTAAAATTTAATTTTTACATTACATCTGTTGAACGCTTAGCCTATATATAACGGGAGCATTTATAGTGCAATCAGCTGCACCGTACAACTCTGTTGTGATACTGATATAGGTTTTTTTGTGATGTCTCTGGATTGTGTGATGACAACGGCTCTTTTTGTGATGTGGTTTGTTATGTAAAAAAAAAAAAAAAAAATCTTTTTTTTATGTGTGTAGTGATGTTACATTGCGACTATGTGATGTATATATATTCGTCAATGTGATATTCGCATTCAATTTTATGATTAATACAATCTCCGACTTGGTGTTTTTGTTACGAATGATTTTTTGGCACTATTCACTCTTTAACTTTGATTCAAATTTTTGTTATAGCTATGTAAGAAAAACATAGTCAAGTGAGATCTTGTTAGATTCGTCTAATCTTGTAGTTTTAGACAATCAATTTTTTTATAACTTTTCGTTGTACACAATTTAAGATATTAACCGTTAAAAATATATATCGGCATACGTGTTCGGTGGGTTCGTAACAAAAATAATAAGACGGAGGAAGTACAATACAATAGCACATACATCACAATATTGAAGTTGGACAGAACAACTCTAGGTGCAGTTGTGCTTGTAATCGGCACAGTAACTATACTGACCTTATTAAACAAGGTTATAGTTTATATATTACAATATTACATACATGAAATGTTAGATTTCCGGAACTTTTTATGTTGATAGTAAAAAAATAATTTTTGTTTCCTATTTCTTTTATACAGGTCCAAGGAAGAAAGAATCAAGCTTTTAGATAATGTTACTGGAAACTTAGAAGAATTAATGATTATAAAAAAAAATTATTTTTAAGAGACAATATTGGCTTTTTATATTAGAATAAAACATACAAATTATAGGAAGGCAGAGCAGACCTAGCTCCAAAATAAAGCATAACATTTGAAATATATTAGCTTCAATGGTTACGAAGCTTTAGTCGTTTAATCAAAGTTCTGAATTCCGACTATTGCAGAAAATATAATTGTGTTAGACATATTTATCCATTAAATGCACCGGTACTTCGAAATATTGCACTTGATCTTAAAGATTCCTTAAAAAAAATTCCTTTTAGCAAACCAAAAAAAAAACTTAATCCAGAAATGCATCAAACGTGACAATGTGTTTGGTGGAGAAACAATTAAGAGCATTGACCTATTATACTTTTGTTTAGTTTGTTGTGAGATTTTCCACATCTAAGTTGTTAATTTAATGGGTTTTAAAATTTCAAGGCAGCATGTGTGATGAGGACACAGCTTGACAAATTCTATGTTATTTAATGGGTTTGTTTGATTATTTCACTTAGAGAAATGGTAAAAATTAGGAAGAAGTGTAGAGCTGCCACTCTTAAATCTTAATCCATTCATGACTAATTGGGATTTGGGGGTATAGTTTGAATGTATAGTATAAATGCAAATAAATATTGTTAACCCAACAATTAAAAAATTAGGGCCCTCACTTTCCGGCCCAATAGCCATATAGCCAGCCCAGTCCGCAAGAGGTATCCGACGTAGGTGGTTGAAGAGGGACACGATGCCTAGGGAGGATCACAGACATTAATGAGGAGGCATCATCGAAGGAAGGAAGATCACAGCATTGAAGAGGAGGTGTCACCAAAGGAAAGGAAAGCACGACGAAGCGGCACCAAAGGAAAGAAAATCGAGGAGGTGTCACCAAAGGAAAGGAAAGCACGATGAAGCGCCACCAAAGTAAAGAAAATCATAGAATTGCATCATCAGTGGAGGGAATAGATCATGGGCCTTGAAGAAACCCTAGAGTCTCCACCCCTATAAAAACTGAATGCGGCACCAAAGCAAGAGGACCCTTCAACACTTCTCAATAAGCAGCATTTTTACTTATTTTACTTTCTTTACAGCTTTTTGCAAATTTTACTTTATTTACTGCTTTCTGTCTTCAATTCCTTTACAACTTTCGTTTAATTTTCTGTATTTTCCTTTCTGCAATTTTTGTAATTCCTTCAACATTCATCAATCAAATAGAGGTTCGCTCTTCCAAAATTTCAGTAATAACAAATATATTACAATCTCATGTATTTAAAGTATGGATTTGTTAACCAATTTTGACACCCCACCAATTTTTTTTATTTAGTTTAATCAGTACTTGTTGGCCTAAGTTATAATTATTGTGACATTTTCTATATTTTGTCTGAAATAATTTGAAAATTCAATTATAGACAATTACTCCAATATTTTCAAATTTAATGCAATGGAAGATGAAGGGCTCTTTGAAACAACACATTTAGTGATTGATGAGGTGTTGAGACTCATTTTGCTTAAACTTATTACTTTAGATGTAATTAAGAGAATAAAAGCACTTCAGATATTTTTTCTACATGTTAGAAAATAGTTGGTGGGAACCTATGTCACATAAATTACAAAGGAAGAAAGGGGGATGATACAGGGACGGGTGGGGAATCGAACCCCCAATATAAATGTTGGAAGTCAAGGAATTTGACCACCAAGTCAAGTCTTCATCCCCTGCTTAAAAGATATTATTAAGTCTATGCTTGGATGGACCCTTTTTTTTAGTAAATGAGTGTAGGTGCCCAAATCACACATATTAGAAACGAATAACGGAAATGATAGAGGGCTAGGTTGGGAATTGAACTCCCAATCATAAAATTAGAAGTCATGAAAAGTTTGTTTTCGCAAAAATATTCACACTTTTTCGAGAGTCTTAAAATTATTGTTAAAAAACATGTTTGTTTCTTTTTTTTTTTAAATTCGCTTAATCTCATTTGAAGAATTTCTCTACAAACTAAGAGTTTCTCGCGAGCTATTCCATGATATTATTGATGTTGATGACCCTAGATAAAAAAAAAAACAAAAAATTGAATTGATGAACTAGAAAAGTCGAAATGATTAAAGGTCAATCAATATATTGTACGTTGATCGACAATTAGTGTTAAAAATAACATACTAGCATTGATGATGCCAAGAGCTTATCTTATTGATAGAACTACAAAACCAACCAATATGGTCCATATACTGGTCAGTATATACTGAAGCTTTTTCTGATCGTTAGATGGTAACTTGAATGAATGGCTAAGATTAATATAAGGGTTAAATATGTAATTTTACCTTTTAACATTTAATATGGTGAAATCAGACAAATCTTTATGCACGCTCCTCTTTAATCATTTTTTTTGCAAAGCATCTTTAAAAAAATCAAAATTTTTTATGAATTTTTAATCAAGTATAATCCAAATCTAAACTTGTAAGTCGATTTAATATGGTAAATCGATGTAGGGATTGTAAGTGTTGATATGTGATAAAAGAAGAATCACAACTGAAAGATGACATTCTATCAGAGAAATCAAACATTTTGTATGTAATGTTTATGCATTCTGTCTATAAGGTTGATACATGTGTTGAAAAGAGTGTGTAACATTCTGTTCTCAAGTATATAACATTTTGTTATCAAGTGTGTAACATTAATTCCTCAAGTATATAACATTCTGTACTTAAGTGTGTAACATTCTGTTCTCAATTATGTAACATTATGTTTCAAGTATATAATATTATGTTCTCAAGTGTGAAATTTTATTTCTTAACAACACACATTGTATATTTACACAAAAATATTCTTTTGATGTATATATTATATATATTCTACATCATAACCCATGTTTTTCTTCTCCGGTCACTCATTGATCAAATTAGTAGAAAAGTTATTACCTGCAAAAAGGTGCAACAAATATATATTAAATATATTGATAAATTACAAAGTACACTTATCAAATCACAACCCTTAAATCAAATTTAATGGCTAGGATTGATGCAGCGTGTACTGGACTTTTTAACTCCAACTATTTTTGCAAGTTGTACATCCCATTCTTCGATCAAGTTCATTTCCAAACAGTCTTTTTACACAAATCATCATCATCATGCTTAGCACTATTTTGCCAACACTTGAATCAGTAGACTCTTCACACTTTGGGCTAAAAGCAGGTTCAGTCGTCACTACACTGATCCACCTGGCCCAAATGGTTTAGGCTGTTATAATTCCACCTAGAGGCTAAAAACCCCAGATATTTCTCATCTTTCCATTAAAGAAATAATTAATTAAATAGCAGCACTGCAGCAGACCATTAAATTAAAACTAAATTATATACTGTGCCATTCTTTTCTGGGAAACTCATCAGGCTAAAAGTTTTGGGAAGTTCCGTCACCAAAACTACCCTGTGTGTTTATAGAAATGAGCTCATAAATGAAATGAGCTCACCTACTTGAGTTCTTTATCAATACAGAAATTAAACTACCCTGTGTGTTTATAGAAACTTCAATTGCTTGTTGTCCATTTTCTCCTTTCTGGATACAAAATATGTACATAGAAAGACATTGAACAGAGAGGGTATAAGGAAACCCACGAGTTCCTATGCTACAATGCAACAACTGCAGATGGAAACAACTTTGCTGCTTCCTTATACAATTCATTTTTTACCTATCTTTGGGCCGTCGTACGACAATCCAACCACCGACAACTCCTCGGGTTTATCCCTCTCCTTAAGCCAAGCATAGCCCTCCTCCATCCCCTCAGAAACGTGTACATTATCAACTGTAAGCAATTTTGGACAATCACATTTATTAGAAGCCTACAGAAGACTGTAAAATAATACAATAGAAGTTCTTTTATTCAGCTCAAGCCTGAATTATTTAACTCTATAGTGTGAAATGAGCTGAATAATGCACATGTTCATCCTCTGGCACCAGATCAAGAGGCACCAAAAAGTTGTGTTAATTCTAAGCTAACAGAAGCAAATACAAATATATGTTGAGCAAGGCTTTACCGGGAAATTTGGAAAACGGATACTCATAGTAATATTGACAATGGCGACCATCTGGATCACTATATGGAGGGCCAAGAACATCCAGCACAGCACATGCTGTTATTGCAGTGAAGCAGTGCATGTTTCCACCATCAGCAGGGTAGAGAATCGAAGTTCTACACGGTGCGGTGAACTCTGAATTGACCTTAAGCCTCCCCAATCTCAACCCATCAGGAAGATCTGCACAGCAAACAACATTACAAATTTGTGAGCAGCAAGATATATGACAATCTTCCATAACTAATGACAAATGTAGTATAGAGGCAATGCATAATGAATTTCTAATGGGGTAGGCCGTAGGTGGAGTTAAACTTTTTGTTCTCAATAAATTAAGCATAAGCAACTCAAGTTCCTTTATAGCTTCTAATGATGTAATAACACAAAAAAAAAATACAAAAATGAAATAAATAAAATGTTTTTAATCACTTGGATGCCACAGAGAAATTCAAGTACATTGATTAGTAATCTCCTCTCAGCTTAAGGATGTTGCATTATCTAAATAACCAAAAAAATACTTTATATGAATAGACAACAAAGGTGAAAAGGACCATTAGTCTCAACTAGGACAGACTCACTTTTTGTCTCCATGGAATTTACATCCGCTGAATCTTTGTGCTTATGCATTTCATCTGCCCAATCATATGCCTTGATATGCATAGTTCCAAAGAGAAGCTTGCCAAAAACTGTCATTCCAGGATGGTTGTGAAGTGGAATGACACTTGTTGGAGGCAGGCAGAAGATTCCAATCTGTCATTATCAATATCATCCATAAAGATTCATGTCATAAATGGAAACTGGCAATTGGAGAAAATAGAAACTACTTTCCTCAACCATTGGAGAGAAAAATCAAAATCCACAGAACACTCACGGAGAATTGGTCACATTCATGGATATGCAGATACGTTATGATAGGAGCTCGCTCGGCACTGAAAATTGGCATATTTGGCCGCAGCCCAACATCCGCTTGAGTCATCCCATCTGCACAGTTCACAATACCACAAAACATTACAAGAAATTTACACAAAAAGAAAATGAGCCATGTAAAAAATGTTCACAGCATTCTTGAAATTATTCCATGTTTGCCCCCTTGAAAATATGCTTCACAACTTGCCAGCTTTCTATAGCATTATGGATTTTCGACAACAAAGTTCACCATTTCATGCTTTACACGAATAAATAACAAGATAGCATAGAAAAAAGTGTAGGGCACAATCCAAGGACGTAAAATAAGATAAAAAATCAAATTGCCCCAACAAAAGCAACCATCAACACAGAGGTAACCTGGATTTCTGCCTACTGCTGCAACTTGCTACTCACATAACTTTTCCCAACATTGACTCAATTGATTAAAGATGTAAACATCCACAACTCCCAAATTTCAATACAAGCAGTCAAAAAAGCAGCATTCAAATCTCAGCAAGTTGCACAACTGGTGAAACCTACTCTAAAGTCTAAACCCCACATGGAGAATACATCCAAGATGCAATCACACGCCAGAGCAGAATCAATAAAATCTTCTATCTTCTATTCTATCAAAACATGATCCAACACAACAAATCAACAACACATTCACATCAGCAGAAATCACAGAAAATTTTGAACAATTCGATAAAAAAAAAAAAAAAAAAAATCTCGATTGAGTACCCAACACAGCTGCAAGCTTCTCAACCTTCTCCGGCGAAGGAACAATGTAAGGCCCGCAATCTGCAAACACTTCCTTGCAAACCTCATAAAGCTTCTGAACCGGCGACACCTTCTTCTGCCGCTTCTTATTCTTCTTCGATTCGTTGGCCCCCTTTCCCCCACTCCCGTTTTGCTCGACCCCCATTTGCATCAAGAAATCTCGCCTCCAATTTCTGATGCGACAACGCCAAAAATATCAACCCGCAACCAAAAAACAAAAAACTTCAACACCACAAAATCCGATACCAATCAAATCAAATCAAATCAACTCCAAATTCGAGGGACCACATGCTATTCCGCGATTACTACTATCAGTCGATCACTTATCAACAGAAAGCCAAAAAAAACACATTCGAGGAGGTTCTATCGGATTGACAACAATGTCAATCTGCCTCACGACTGTGTATACGTATACGCCGATATATATATACACACACAAATAAAATACTTATATAGCATAGCAGTATTGGTAAGGAAAACCATGGGCGGGGATTGTTGAGATTTCCTGTGGGCTGTACAAAATAAATTATAGTAAGCGGATTTAATTTATTTATTCTCTTCTTTACCCATTTTTACAATAATGCTTTTAATATTATTAATCGAGGTATCCTTTAGGAATGGGACTTGGCCAAGCGGTCATGTTCCCTGCCTTCCAACCATAGGTTGAGTTCGATTCCCACCCCAAGCCCTCCCCTTTATCCCTTTATAATTTGTGTGGCTTGGGCTCTATTTAAAAAAAAAATCGAGGTATCCTTTATTATTTAATTTTGTCGAGACGAATTTAATATGGCTTATGCAAGAATGGAGGAGAATGCTCATTTGAATTGAATTTTAAAATCTGCAAATTGAGTTTGAACAGATTGACTAAATAAAATACTAAACATGGTTTAGATGGAATTATGGAAAGTAGGATGCCCACAAACTTTATTTTATTTTTCTTTCATAATAATCAGATTTCTTATTTAAATTATGTCCATCTATAATCAATACATTATCATAGAAAATTATTTATAGAATTTTTAAATTAAATCCATTACATATCATATTTACATTAAATAAAACATGCTGTACTATATAAAAAAAAAGGATAAATGATAGTACTATATATACCTAAAATAACTGAAGTCTAAGATATTTTCATTACTTTTTTTTCAAGTGAATTAAGGAATTTCTTTTAATTCGATTCAAAACTCAATAGTATTTCAAATTCAACTACCGAGGATAATTTGATCAAGTGATCAAGTCCATATCTTTCAATCTTTTGGTTATTTATTAGTACTATTACTCCCTCCATTCTGTCAATCTTGTTCTATTTAATTTTTTTATATTGTTTCATTATTTAACTTTAACTCAATATTATTGAAAGTATACATCTGGAGAAAAAATAATAATTGAGTTGTGTCTTATTAGAATCGTATGATAATGCAGTTTTAGAATATGTATTTTACATAATTTTTTATTATACATATTTTGAGATATTAACAGTAAAAAACATTGGATTGTTTGCAAAAGTTAAATAAAACAAGTTAAATAGGACGGGGAAGGAGTATAAGTTTTTTGTGTGAATATCAGAGTATCCTCAGACCTCATTGGACCCAAAACTAATCCCTCGAGGATCGCGTGGGCACTTAAGGGTTGACTCTCCCAAAGCAAAATTCTCCATACACAAAGGCTCGAACCCGAGACCTTTGCTTAAGCTGTCAGAGCCCCATACCACTTAGACTAACTGGATTTGGTTATTATGTAAGTTAGTACCACACCACTATATAATTGGTTATTCATTGAAAAAAAAATATGTTGTATTTTTACAATTATACTGGTTAACTAAAATATTTTTATTGTGTAATAAATACTCCCTCCGTCCCACTTGTTATGTCTCATTTTGTCTTTTGATATTGTTCATTGATCAAAGTTGATCTAATGTTATCACAATTATATAAACGAAAAATATAGTCAATTTCGGTTTTGTTGGATTCGTTTCATTGTGTAGTTTTAGAATATATACTTTTTTTTATAATTTTTACTCTACATTTTAAGATATTAACTGCTAAACAAATGCATTAGACTGCGTGTCCAAAAGTTTTGAGACATTTTCAAATGAAACAGATGGAGTATATATGCTCTGTATATAAGAAATAATGATTTGTTTCAAGTAATTGTTGAATAAAAATTGGAGTTAAGTCTCTGTCTACCAACTTTATTATTGGGATCCAATGCCCCATTCGACTTCTATCTATCCTTTTTTATAATTTGTATGACATGCACTCCTATCAACTACTACCTCCATATCGTCTAGTTTCTTACAAATCCATTTTTTCATGCTGTTCAAGCACATTTTAAATCATAATAAGTAAGAAAAGAGTCCACGCAACATGCTCCAAAGTTCCAACTTCGATGTTAACCCGACAAAACCCAAAATTGCATTATTGATATCCAAATCCAACTAACCCCCTTTGAATTCCATACCATAGCACGGCGGCAAAAACGAGCCTCAATTTTGGCTGCTGACTGAACTTCCAATTTGTTTGTTGAATAGTAATTTTTATTATTAATTATTTAAAGAATACATTTAGTAGTAATTATTATTTTCATACTACATACAATGAACCACAAGCCCTCATCAAATCCTCACAAAAGATAATACTAAGAGTAGAATAGGGATGGAGCTGCAGGCTGCGATGATGATGATGAGTGAGTGGGAACCGAATATGGGACCACATGTTGTAATGTAATAACAGTCCCTACAGTTAACCGTTGGACCCATGGGAGGATGGGTTCCTTCGACTGTTGAGGTATGGCCTTGATCACTCCTCACAATCCTTCCATTTCCTTCTACAATCATTTACTCCTTTTTACCAAAATCAATAATAATAATAATAATAATAATAATAATAATAAATAGAAATAATTTTCTCCTCCAACAACTATATGGACCCCACCATATACTTACAAACCAACTCTACCTTAATTCCCGTGCCCAACAGTAACAAGACACTTGGAGTGGGATGGAGGGAGTACTAAAGTTTAGAGGTTGGGGTGGAAAATTTTTACTATTTAGAGTAATTTAAGTATTTCAAAAGTTAAACATTGTCATGTTGGATAGTTTAGTCTGTATCATTGATTTCTAGTCGAGTCAAGCTCCAGTATAATACTTACTCGAATTCAACTAATTGATTAACAGGTAACAATACTCAAACTTGAGTCTGAGCCGCATTCTTTGAGTTCGAGTAGGCTTGATAATTTATTTTTTTTTTTATCAATTCTTCTAATGTTACCTTTATTTTTCAATAACTGTTCTATTTCTTCTTTTCAATAAATTCAACACACAATTTCATTCATTAATAATTCAAAAATTCTAAAACTGCGTAACATCTCATTTTATTATGACTTTTCTTATATAACTTGGCTTAAAAAATTCGCCGAGGTTACTCAATACACAATGGTAAAAATCAAAATGAAGAAGTTAATAAGAAATTTTTTTAAAAAAAAAAAAACAAAGAAAGTATTATACTTTTAGATCCTGGTTAGAGGATTTAGGGTTTAGGGTTTAGAGCCCGTTTGGATTGGCTTCTAGGAAGGTGTTTTTGGCTTTTGCTTCTGCCAAAAGCACTTCTAATAAAAATTAAGGGCCCGTTTGGATTGGCTTTTGAAAAAAGTAGAAGCCAAAAGTAGAAGCAGAAGCAGAAGTCAAAAGCAAAATCATGTAATTTTTGTGTTTGGATAGAATGTTTGAAAAGCGGCTTTTTCTAAAAAAATATGTCTGGATAAATAAAAATGAAAAGTGCTTTTAGAGTGTGGTATGGTAATTACCAAAAAGGACATGCTACTTAATATAATAATAAGATATATTTATAGTGTAATTTATATTAAGTAGTTGAGGTATTTAAGTCATTGCACATTTTACGAGGTGCTTTTGGCTTCTGCTTTTGGGAGAAGCAGCCCACTTGCTTTTCGAGGTGCTTTTGTTTTTTCTTTTTTTTTGAGAAGTTAAAGAAAAACTTTTATTCAAAAAAGGAACAATCCACAACTTACTACTAGCCCTCATGGTACAATTACTTCTGCTGCCTTACTGCCTCATAGTTTAAGCAACCTAACAACACACATCTGTCTACTTAAAACAAGCAACTACTGTTATCTTATCCACTCAATGATCCACTCAATAATCCGGGGTAGTTCCACCATTTCTTCACATAGCTCTCAGTAACCAAATGTAGCATATCCACTGTCAACTTCCGTCCTCCTCAATACTATGAGTAGCCAATGCCTCCGCAGCAGTCAACTTTGCTCCCTCTTTCATGTATAAATATGATGTCAATTGATCATTAACCCATAACAATGCTCCATCAAACAAGTCTCCCTTGCCTAAAGCTCCAAAACTAAAAAATACAACAACTCGGAGGAAGTATCAGGCTTTCTGGGACCATGGAATGTGGTAAGCAAAAAGTATCTAACAATTGGGAGACTAGGAAACTACATGTCGACTAACACATGCCATCCATAAATGAAGTCTCACAGGCCTAAATTCTACAGGGGCTTCCCGACCTACTCTATAACAGCTATATCCCCAAGAGAAACATCCTGTATCCCCAACAATACTGCAGCAATACTACAGGAGACAATACAAAATCAGTTCCACCCCCAGAACAAAACTGATGCTTTCAATTCACAGCACCATATACTTGACTATTCTATTTTTTTTTTTTTTCTTTTTTTTTTCTTTTTTTTTTTTATAAATATATATATATTTTTTTTCTCTCTTTTTTTTTTTTCACAGCATCAAATTCTCTTTTCCACAGTGTAATACAACTTCCCTTGTCCCCTCTCCTTCCCCCCCCTTTTTTTTTTTTTTTACGAATTGCTCATCCAGGTAGTTCTAGTTCATTCACACCCTCCCACTTATAAAAATCAACCTACCCCCCTACAATTAATATCACCAGTGTTGCTACTCAAATAGAAAGGCACATGAAAATTGACAAGTAGGTCCTAATACTCCCAAAGTATAAGGTAGCTGGGACTGAGTCTGTGATTAGGTTATTGCAAATGGTTGCAGAATCTGATGTGGCAGAAATAAGTAAAATGGTCAATGTACGGTTTAGAGGTCAAGGGTTCAGATAAGAAGACAAGACTAGAAAGGGCAATATGAGTAAGAAAATATTTGAAGGTTCACCCAAGTTCCTCTTCAATTCCATAGACAGGCTTGGAGCATAAGCAAGTTTAAACCTTGATGACTAAGCACGTTATGGGGAGCAAAATGAACATCACATTCATACATACCTGAGAGAATTAAAGCGACGTATCTAACCAAGTGCGCTTGACCATGGGTTTCATGAGCTTGATGCAAGATCCCTTCATCCTTCCACTCTCACTCAGCAATCAGTTTAAAAACCGGATCCTTACATTATATGTTTTTTTCTCCGGTGGCAGCTTAAACTATCGGACCCCCCTTTTGCCTTGACCATCTTTACTCAATATGCATGGGCTCCCTTCTGATCCCCTTCTCGGTGGCAACATTACCAAACAGGACCTCTCTGTGGCATCCTGCTGTCTGCGTTCAAAATGGAGTATTGGCAACAGACAGCTTTCTTCCCACAAGATTAAATCACTACTCGCTTTATATCGTCATTTATCTCTTTATGTCATCCTGTTGTCAGCGATCACAATGGAATATTGGCAGCAGCAACATCAGTTATCCCTCAAGTTTTTCATCAAACAGATAACGCAATCATCCATCACACACAACATCCCAAAGAATTTTTACTCGTCACAAGAATCAGTTAAACCTCCATGGCTCCAGGCGGTCCCATGCGCATGTTTCACCTACAAAAAAGAGAAGGGAAATAGAAGAGAAAAAGAAGCAAATGTGAGTCTAAACCAGGCAAAACCAATTTTATGCCACCCCTTTTTCTCTCCACATCGTATCACTTTGGGGTCTCCTTCGTCCCTTTTCTTTCCACATCATAGCATTAAAGCAGTCTCGGTTATGGGGAGTCGTCTTCAGCGCTTTTTCTCTACCTCTCAAACAGCCTCAGGTAATATTGGGACCGTCCTAAGCTAGGAACATTTTTGGATCACCAAATAGCGCCAACCATAACAGCAGCCTCAAGAAGATATATCAGCCACATCCTTGTCAGGCAGCAGCAGTCTTGTGTCATCAGTACCAGATTTCGATATCCTCCTCCGCCATAGCTCCTCGCCTTGCCCATTGATCCGCAAGACTATTCCTTTCCCGCATAATGTGTGAGACTCTAATCCCTCCTCCACATCTTAGGACTGCAGCAATGGGCGGTAACAAATGAGATAACCTCCATGGAACATTTCCCAATTCTTCCATCCAGCGCACAACGTTCGATGAGTCGCATTCAAAAATAATTCTTGGCAATGGAAAACCTTGATCCCGGATTAAAGCCGCACACACATTACTCAAAGCCGAAACTTCAGCTTCAGTAGAATCTTTATGGCCAATGAACTTAGAAAGCACAAAAATCACTGTCCCAACCTCATTCCTTATTACTCCACCAATACCAGCCGGACCGGGATTCCCAAGGGATGATCCGTCCGTGTTCACTTTCCACCACCCTATTCCCGGAGGTTCCCAATCAATCCCGATCCTTGGTGCCTTCCTAGTAAGCTTCCATAATCCAGGTAAAACCCCCGGGGACTCTGCATTGTTCAACATCAATCCTGCCTCATTGTTACCTTGAGCTACTTTCCACCAAAAACAGGTTCGCCATCTAACTTCAGCTTCGATCACCTTCTTGTCAAAATTCATACCATTAAATACCGTTGCATTCCTGTGCTTCCATATAGACCAAATTATAGCATAAGCTGTCATATACCATACTTCATCTCGACCTTTCCTGGGGTTAGTATCCAGCCACCACGCCATCAGCTCTTTGATCTTTCCTGGCATAACCCATGTAACCCCAAACCACTCCACACCAATATACCATAGATCCTTAACCCTTGTGCACTTGCAGAAAATATGATCAATCGTTTCAACCTCAATTCCACAGGCAGGACAAAGTGCATTTGCAATATTCAAGCATCCTCTTCTCATTAGTTCTGCACGTACCGTAACTCCATCATGTAACACTTTCCATATCAGTAGTTTCACCTTTCCTGGGCACTTAACATGCCAAAGTTTCTTCCAGAACTTCTCCCCATATACATCCCTGCTGCCACTCAATCTTTGCCAACAAGATTTGACCGAAAATATTCCATTTCTATCGTAAATCCATCTCAACCGATCCTCTAGAAATCTGTTCAATGTTTGTCCTTTTATAATTGCTAGGAATTGTTGCCATACCTCAATTTCCCAGTCAAACAACCTTCTCCTCAACTCTATTCTCCAATTCCATTCTGTTCCAGTCCAAGCTCCAAACTCACAGATTCTACCCTCTTTGTTTATTGTGAGAGCAAAAATACGTGGGAACAATCCCTTCAACTGCCATCCCCCCTCTACCCACCGGTCCTGCCAGAACCTCGTCCGTTCACCATTCCCCACTTGTATTATAAAATTACTTACATCCCCGGCCTGCCCCATATCTTCCCATGCTCGACAAATGTAACCCCAAGTTGTTCTGTCCCTCCTCGCAGCTGGAATGATTGGACTCAGTTTCTTATAATATTTCGCATCAATCAAATGCTTCCACATAGTGTCTTCCACTCCGAATCTCCATCTCCATTTCAGCAATAAAGCGTTATTGTATTCTTGAATCTGTCGTATATTCAACCCTCCATCGCCTGACTGCAAACAGATCCGTTCCCAACACACAGTATGCAACCGTTTGGTGCCCTCCCATTCGTTCCAGAAAAAATTACGTTTGAGTCTTTCAATTCGATCGGCTACACCTCTTGGAACCTTAAAAATGGATAGGAAATGTAGGGGCAAACTGTTCACCACCGATTTTATTAGACATAATCTCCCGGCTTGTGACAATAAGCGCCCTTGCCAACCTGCCAACTTATTCTCAATTCTTTCTAATACCGGTTTCCAAACTTCGATCCCATTAATCCTCCCACCAATCGGGATCCCCAAGTACTTCATCGGCCACGTTCCAACCTTACATCCCATGGCAGCAGCCGCGTTTCCTACTACCTCCTCTTCACAATTTACCCCGTATAGACAACTCTTGCTGTAGTTAATCTTTAATCCAGTGGCTAAAGAAAAGCAGCGTAAAATTCTCTTAATCACCATAACCTGTCTTGAATCTCCTTCACAGAACAAAACTGTGTCATCAGCATATTGCAAATGTGTTATGATTGGGCCACCACCGCCAACTCCAAGCCCTCTGATCAACCCCATGTCTCTTGCTTTGTGTAGTAATCGGTTTAGAATTTCTGCCACCAGCACAAATAAATATGGGGACAGTGGATCTCCCTGTCGTAATCCCTTCTTAAGTTTGAAAAAATTTGAGGGAGACCCATTGATTAAAATGGCTGCTGATGCAGATGTAATGCAGCTCTTAATCCACATTATCCAATCCTCATGAAAATTCATCACTTGTAACACTCTTAATAGTGTCTCCCATTCCACACAATCATATGCTTTTGCGAAATCTAGTTTAATCACGAATCCCCTACCTCCAGCCCTCTGCGACGCGTTAATCACCTCTGATGCCATCAATACGCCATCCAAAAGTTGCCTCCCCTTTACAAACGCCATCTGCTCGTATCCCACCACCTTGTTCATTACTGTCTTCAATCTATTTGCCAACACTTTAGTTACTATTTTATATATGCTCCCCACTAATGAGATTGGACGAAACTCCCTGAATTCGATCGGATTTTCCACTTTTGGTATCAATGTCACAAAAGCGGCACCAGTCTCTCTGGGCAGGCACCCCTTTGACTCCAGTTCTCTGAAAATATCCATAACATCTCCTTTGAGTATCTGCCAGTACTTCTTGAAGAAAGCAATATTGAAACCGTCTGGACCCGGTGCTTTATTCCCGTCACACTCCCACACCACCGACTTCACTTCTTCTTCCTCAAACCTCCTAATCATCCATTCCTTATCCGACACCTGTAGTTTTGTCATATCAATATTATCTGGTTGAAATATCACTGTGAAACTTGAGTTGAATTGGGCCTGAAAGTGTAACACCGCTTGTTCTTTGATAGCTCTCGGTTCTTCATATATTACACCATCTACTTTAATACAACCTAAATGATTCCTCCTCCGATTTAGCCCTGCCATAGCGTGAAAATACCGAGTATTTTGGTCCCCCTCCTTAACCCAACGAACCCTAGATTTTTGAAACCAACGCCTTTCTTCAGCAAGTAATAAACATTTTAGATTCCTCTTCTTGACAATCCAATCCTCCTTTACTGAATCTTCTGGGCTGCCCCCTTGAAACATCTCCTCCAATTCGCTGATATCCTCTTGAAGCTTCTTGATTTTTAAATCCAACTCCTTAGCACCATACCCGTCCCAACCCCTAATTTTAGCTTTTAACACCTTTAACCTCCTGCTCAAATTACAGCCCCTCTGATCAGCCATAGTCTCCCACGACTCTTTAACTAAGTCTATGAATCTTCTATCTTCCATCCAGTAGTTATAAAACCTAAACGGTTTGTGCCCCCATTCTTTCCCCCCAATCTCGAGGGACACCGGATAGTGGTCTGATAGTATCGTTTCACACCTCTTTTGAACCACCTCTCCATCCAAACAAAGCCAATCCGGCGAAACCAAGAACCTATCTAACCTACTGCAGGAATTCCCACCCCTCCCTACCCAAGTGAACAAACCCCCACTCATCGGTAGATCAACTAGACCCAAACTATCTATAAATTCCCTAAATTCCCGTACAGATCCCCCATCATCCGTCACCCCAAGTCTCTCCCCTTCCGATCCCACTGCATTGAAATCCCCTGTCAAGCACCACGCTTCCCCATTCCCTATATCGCACTTCTGTGAAATCGTCTCCCAAAACTCCCTTCTTTCACGTCTATCATTTGGTGCATGAATACACCATAAATTCACCACCCCATTGATTCCCCCAATACTGCCTCTCATCCAAATGAATCTATGTTCCTGTTCGATAACCTGAACTTTAACACAGCTAGTATCCCAGATCATCAACAAACCACCAGCATTACCAATAGCCGGTTGGTAACAAAAAGTACATCCCGAAGACCCCCAGAGCCTAAAGACTAGCCTGTCGCGAATCATACACATCTTGGTTTCCTGTATACACAACACAGTCGGTCGATTCTTTTTACACATTCTTGTTATCGCCCTTCTTCTCACCCCACCGTTCAACCCTCTAACATTGCATGAGATAATCTTCATATTGTAACAATCTTATACACACCGAAAGCCGCCCAACATCTTACACTTCACTTTCCACCTCTTCTCTGATACGTTCCAAGGCCTCATTCCTACCTACAAGGCATCCCAATCCCAATCTATCCGCAAGTGCTAAAGTCTCAATCACCTCCGAATATTCCACCAATTTCACCCCCTTGTTACCCCTAAGAGTCGTAAATTGCAACCTGGCGAAATTATTCTCCCCCAATCCAACGTCCGGCAGGCAAGTAACATTCTCTCCCCTGCATCGCTGATCGCCGACTTTACTCCTTCTCCTGCCCTTCTTACTCGCCCCCGACCTGCCTTTAATTACATCAGCTAGCTCGAATTTCGCCCTCCTGACCGCCTCAATTTTCTCCTCCAAATGCCTCCTCCCAATGGATTGGCAACTCCCTGATTCTAAATCAGACACCGACACCACAATTGTATCATTATTTGCAACGCACCCTTTGTTTTTGTTCGACCCTGCCATCCCCCTGTTTCTAATATCCCCACCCGACACACCGCTCACATCGTTCATTATCGAGACATTGTACTCACCCTCGTCCCTAGCCCCAATCCCTTCTATTTCCCTATTAGTTATATCTAACTGAGATGTGGCAATCTTAGACCGATCCCCCGATTTTATATAATCAACCATCTTATTTGGGCCAATTACATCTCGTGGCCCATCAGCATCCGGCCCACATAATTCCATATTCTTCTTACCTTTCTTGCCCCAGCTACACCTCCTTTCACTTTCTAGGCCCAACTCATAATTGTAGTCCACCACCTTTTCATCATTAACTCCCCGCATGCTACTGTACTCATTGGAATTGTCTTTTAATGTATGCTGATCTATTACTGCCGCCGACTTCAGGTTTTGATTTTCCCCATATATCCCTATGTTCGAACTTTCCGCTTCCCCGTGCATGTTAGTCCAGGTCCTCCCACCATGATCGTCGGCCTGCAGGTCATCTCCTCCCTCCGTATCCATCTTCTCCACCGGAGTTCCTTCCGGTCCATCCCCCTCTGAGTCATCTTCTACAACCACTTTTTCACAGAAGTTTGGTACTACCCTAACGTCGTAAATCTCATTACCCACAATGATTGACATCTTTTCTGGAACAGAAACGTTGATCTTTATGTCGACCAAAACTCTTGCTCTGTCCAGCCTCTTTCTCATCCGAGTATCATTATCCATGGCCTCCAATCTACCCCACCCTTCCACTAATCTCTGCAGATTGTCCTCACTCCAGGTCGAAAAAGGTAATCCAAAGAAATACACCCACACCAATTGATTACTGGTTACCGCTCCCGGCGCCCACTCCTTTTTGCATGCAACAAAGTCTCTATCTCCCTGGTCCCTTAAGAACTTATCTCTACTGTCTATATTAGTGAAAATCGCCACTACTGACAGGCCCCCACCGTAGATCACCTCCATGCATCCTTCATGTTCCTTGTACAACCAATCTTGAAATTTTGTGAGCAACTCCAGTTTCTGTATTTCCACCACAGCTGACTTTCTACGCCAAGTCATATCCTTGGTAATCTCCTCCAGTCTTATCCCAGTATTAATTCTCCCTTTCTCACTCTCTAATCGTCTCTCCCTTCCTCCGCTCGTCACTTCAGCATATGAGCGACCGTCTCTTCTAGCTCCTTTAAAAACTGCGCCTCTCCCCACCGGTTTGTGTGCTGACATCCACTCCTCTTTTCGGACATGATGAGCTATCTCTTTAAATTTCCCCACCCCATTGTTTGCTTCAATGAACCTCCTGCTCGGAATAGCCCAGTTTGCTGATAATTTCCTTTCCTCCACGACCCTACCATTCATCCATTTAATCACCTTCTCAGCATCTGCTTTACAATGAAATCTGAAGAACCCAAATTTGAACCCCAACTCTGCCCACTTCCTTGTCGGAATAAACCACTCTCCCACCTTAGCTACACTCCCAATCTCCTTTAGAATATGACTGATTGGTACATTCACCGGGATGTTACCAATGTAAACTCCAACCAACTGTTTGCGGAACTTGAAACCCCCAGCAGCAACCCATTTACCTGATGATCTCCATGAATCCCCTTTCCCCGAAGGCCACCTCCTTTCCTCCCTTTCTTTCCCCGTTGGATTCTTACCCTCTTGACTCTCCTTCCCTATCGGATTCCCTGCCGGATTCCCTGTCGGATTCCCTGTCGCATTACCTCCTTTCCTCCCTTTTGTTTTTTCTTAAAAGCCAAAACAAACACCTAATTTCTACCAGAAGTGCTTTTGGCAGAAGCAAAAGCCAAAAGCATCTCCTTAGAAGCCAATCCAAACGGGCTCTAAGTGTTTGTTTTGGCTTTTAAGAAAAAACAAAAGCACATCGAAAAGCCAAAAAAGTGCTTCTGGGAGAAACAGCCCAGGAGGTGCTTCTCCCAAAAGCAGAAGCCAAAAGCACCTCGTAAAATGTGCAATGACTTAAATACCCCACTACTTAATATAAATTACACTATAAATATATCTTATTATCATATTAAGTAGCACGTTCTTTTTGGTAATTACTACATTCCAAAAGCACTTTTCATTTTTATTCATTCAAACATATTTTTTAGAAAAAGTCGTTTTTCAAACGGGCCTTGATACTCGAATGTTTGACTCCACTCAATTTTTTTGAGCACGCATCATATAATTTCCCAAATCAAATTTGAGTCGTATTCAAGTAGTCAACTCATTCATCACCCATAATTTACTACTACATTATATTGTCATATCATTGAATGAAAAAAGAAAAATAACAGAGTTTTTGGATGGGTTTTTATAGAAAGAAGCTACAAGGAAAATGACAGGAAAGGAGAATCAATCTGAACCTATTGCTAGAATAAGCCAAATTTTGTTGTCTACATTTGTTTTCGAAAAGAGCAAAAACCCATTAAAACAGCAAAAATATAAAAATAAAAATAAAGCTTCTACATGGAACATAGTTAATATTTTTTTTTTCTTTAAGAAAAACTAAATTCAAACAAACAATCAATAAATAGGAATTTGTTGGCCAGGCAATCTCATTTTTTTTTTTTTTTTATGAGCCATAAGGCCAGGAAAAAACACATAAGTAAACTAAATGGAAAAAAAAAGAAGCAAAACGAAGGAAACAGTGGAAAGAGACAGAAACACAAAAAAGGAAAAACATAACACCAAAGAAACTAGGAAATAGGGAAGTATACGTCTACCGCTTCCCAAACCCACGAATGAAATCCGGCGGAAAAGCCCACGTGGTGAAAAAATCATCCATCACCGCGTCACGCTTTGCCAGCCCATCCGTAAAAAACCAAGAGCAGCATCCATGTTTCAGACAAATGGTGATCATTCTATCTTGAACATCAAAAACTGAGGCCTGGAACCAAAAGTTATGGTGAGTTAATACTCAAAATCCCCCCCGCCTTACCAATGGCTTCCTCAATGCACAAGGCCTCATACCCTGCTTGAAGAGACAGGTTACGTGACCTGGAGAAAGCAGATTGGGGTTCAAAAATAACCACCAATTCTGGTCCATTCACCTTCAAGATCTCCTTAATCATGCGCCTGACCGACTCACCAATGATTCCCCCCACATTCCACCCGACATTCCATGCAATAATTTTAACATCGTTGTACTCTATCATAAAGAAACTGTGGTAGTTGAAGTACTCGCCTCTGCCTCTCCTCCCGCTTCTTTCATGATGTGATCATCTTTAACTTGAGTTAGCTTATCATTGGATGGTCCAGTAGCAATCTGTGCATCTGAAACTAGCTAACTTTTTTCATCTTTGCTCATTGACGCCCTTGGTCTCTTAGCAGTGAGGATGTCTCTATCCTGACTGTTATCCTTATTTTCATGCTGGAGTGTAGTCAAGTGGGCCTTGCCTTTGCCACTCCTAAGTGAATGGGACCTCCTGTCCAAAGTGTGAGTGATTTGCTTAAGGGGTTTAAGGCCAGATGGGCTTGCCTTAGAGTTACTCCCTAATGGTTTGGGCTCGGCTGCAGCAGCATTGGATTTGGGAGCCTGTCCCATCGCCTTATGTTTAGTATTCCCTTTGGACTTTTTTTTAGTAACCTTTATCCACTCACCACAGGTCGGTTGTAAGGGAGCTTCACATTCAGTCACGTGAGGAGGGGGGGAAGGCGTGGCCTCCACATTGGCATCCTGGAAATCCATCTTGGTATGTGTATCAGTAGAAGACACTTTTTGCTCCATCTCAGATTTGTCTTTTCCAATAGTAGGTAGAGCAGCCACAGGAGAAGAAGTCTCCCCTTGTTCAGTATCATTTTTTTGTGTAAAAGGCTTCACCACTTCCGAACACTTCTTTGACTACCCTGTCTACAGTGCCAACTTTGTCAACCCCACTCCCCATGCCATCAGCCTGCATGTGAATCTCATTCTTGGCATCTTCCGGTGGCTGTGAAACCTTCTCCGGGCAAGAATGAGTTGGATGCCCATAATTCTGGCAAGAAGTGCACAAAAGATGTAGCCCCTCATATGAAACTCTTTGCCACTGATCATCCACAAGTATGCTAGTAACCACCGGAAGTTGGAGATCAATCTCAACACACACTCTTGCATACTTGCCACGATGGACATGCTTCGTCATGTCATCAACTCGAACCGGCATTCCCAAGGTGGAAGCCATTTTTGTGAGCATGAACTCATCATACATTTCAAAGGATAACCCCAGATATTGAGCCCAAACAATAGTTCTTCTTGGAGTATCCACTGAAGCCCGAAAATTAGGCATCCAAGGAGCTATCAAAAACTAACCATGGTTCCTCATTTAACACTTTGGTTCTATCAACAGACCTGTTGAACTTGAGGAGGAAAAAACCCCCGTCTAGATCCCTCAGCTCAAACGAACCTTGTAGCTTCCACATTCTTCCAAGCCGGTATTTGAGGGCAAGGTAGCCAACTTTCTTTCCTAGCACCGAGAGGATGAGGGCGTTTTCCCAAGGTTTGCAAAGCCTCGCCTTAAGCTGTGGTGCCAAGCATAGACACGGTTTGAGTCTATCTCCATCTATAAAATCCAGCTTGACCATCTCTTCCGTAACTTCATCATCTTTCAGTGGTGCGGGTGGTGCTGGTTTGCTTTCCAACACCATGTCACGAAAAGAAGGCCGGGAAACCCCTTTGAAGAAGTACGTTGCCGGCGGTGTAACGGGGGGTCGTCCGGAGGGGGGGGGGGGAAGCGAGCTCATTTGGGTACAGTAGTTTGATTCTTGCAAGAAAATTTTAGTTGGAATAAAGTTTCCCCTGCCAGGCAATCTCATTTGGATACAACCCTTTTAATAGTATGTACACATATTATAAAAAATAGTATATGACATCATTAAAAATATTTTCTACCAAATAAAACATCTCACTCATCACATATATGAGGATATTTGGGAATTAGCGGATCCACTAACGGATAGATGATTCAGAGAGAGAACTGTGAGACAATTTGCTCTTCGAATCTACTATCTGCTAGCGGATCTGCTCGCTCCCAAACATCCCCCATAATTTCATACTTCACACAACACAACTTTTACATCACATATTTCATCTGTTTTAATTTTTTTGCTACGGACCCACAATGCGCATTATCCAACGCACATTTTAAATAAAAAATATCTCAAAAATCAGTATAATAAAAATTCTAAAAACTAGATATTTAAAAACTATAAGACGAGATGAATATAACAAGATCTAATTTGACTATATTTAACATGTATAACTATAATAAAAATTGAAATAAAAGCTATCCAATGAACACCACCACTTTTTGCAATGTAGCAAAACGGAGGAAGTATATAAATGATGCATGCACGTGCAGACACCTGCACACAATCTGCCTCCTTGACACATGGGTCCAGATTTGATGGGACTTAGGTTAGGTCATACAGGATCTCGATTCAGACATAATAGAGTCGAAATGGAAGATTGGACCGAAGGATGGTCATGGATTATGATGTGCTTAAACACAACTACTTCATCCGCCCTATTATTTATGTCTCACTTTCATCTTTGTATCGTTCCAACACTCTTTTCATATTTCCATTGTATAAATAATTAAATACTCCCTCCGTCCCAGGCAAGATGTCTAGTTTGACTTTTTGGCACTGTTCATTGTTTAACTTTGACTCAATATTATTCTAAGTATATTTCTGAGAAAAAATAATCGAGTTGGATCTTGTTAGAATCGTATAATCATGTAGTTTTATAATATATATTTTACATAATTTTTTGTTGTATATATTTTGAGATATTAACGATTGAAAAAGTGCATTGGATTGTGTGCAGAAATGAAACAAGACATCTTAAATGCGACAGAGGGAGTATTAATCACTAAACCTATCACACATATCACATCAATAAATAAATACTCCCACTGTTTTCAAAATGTTGAAACGGACACACAGCGCACGCAGTCCAATGTATATTTTAAATCATTAATAACTCAAGTTCGTTACAAGAAAAAATTCTAAAAGTTCCATACCTAAAAACTACTCGACGAGATGAATCTAACAAGATCCCACTTAACTATATTTTAACTTGTATAACTATGATAAAACTTTAAGTTAAAGTGCGTGTATGAACAGTACCCAATTTCCAAACGTTACAATTTTTCAAAGATGGAGGGAGTATCATTAATAAATTAAAACTCTCTACTATCACATTATATATAAATAAATAAATTAAAAATATAAATTCATTACCATCACATCACATAAATTCTTAATTTACATCAAATTTAACCACTAATCTACCCAGCTATATTTACATTAAATACTAATAATTCACACATAAAATATCGTGCCTAAAAATTTGCCGTGGGAATATTATACTATTGGACAAACTGACAAAGCACTATTTTCACCCAAGGCCCAAGCCCATACATTCATATACAAGTTATATTTAGCAGAAACTCAGGGACTGATTTGATATTTAACACTAATAAAATTGCCAACTGCCAAGTGCGCTGAAAATGACAAATTGCGAGACTAGGGTAGCTGAGCTGTTTAAGGTTTCAATTTGGTGTAAATAAAAATTAAAAATGGCATACTGAACATACCCTTACCTTCCGGGCAGAGATATTCGAGCAGGACTGTAGGAATGACCGACATGGCGGACCCATTATCTGGTGGTCGGATCCCTACGGCCATAACGGATCTCGACATGGACACCCTGACCCGATGCGCGAGTTATCTCAGCGCTCGAGACATCTCCAACATGGCGATGTCGTGTAGATACCTTAATAGCGCGGCCTACTCTGATTCTATCTGGTTATCTTTGTACAGGTAGTGTTTTTTTATGATCAGGGGGTTTTGTTTTGCGCTTCCATTTTGGGGATTGTAACGAAAGCAATTGCGTTTAGCTGTTGATTGTAGGCTTGTAGGCAATTGCGAGTTTTTGGTACTATTTGCACTGATTGATTTTGGGAGGAATTGGGATGAACTCTCTGCCATGTTCATTTTAGCTTGCGGTGTTCTGTTTTAAAAAAATTTACTACGTTTTTGCACTACCATTGAAATTGTCAGGCAGGAGTGGCCGCTGGCGGCGCCTCCGTGTTGTGATTCGGCATTAAGCATGAGGGCAGCTTATTTGTCAAGGCGTGCTGCTATACATCAGTTTAAGTTTATTGATCCCCTATATTCTTGTATACCTACAGTTGGAAAACCCCCGCACAGCATATTGTTTGACAAAAGCAGCATTATATATGCACAGGTAGACAGCCAAATTTAGTTTCTTCAATATATTGAACTGGTATATCACGGGAATTGGAAAGGAAAGCCACAGGTTTCCATGCAAGCAAGGCAAAGCACCTTTACATGCCTTCGAATAGCCACAAGTAGAAAAGTTGTTATTTTCAGATGCTTTTGACTTACACCGAGGCCAATTTAAATTATTGCCTTACCAAACATGGAATGTCTATTGATTTTATTCTTTCCAAATGCCAATAGTCAGGGAAGTGTTAATCAGTATTGGTTGTCTTTGCCTTTATATATTTATATTTATTGTATTGTTTTAATTCTTAGGGATCATCGATACGTTCCATATGCATAGATGAGCTGATTGATGGAAGTGCCCCCATAACAGCTCGCGGTAACCATAATGCTAGAATTACTTGTATGAGGTTCGCAGTTTGCTTGTTTCTTTTCTTTGGGACTGTGTGTTAGATTTTTGAAACTGTCAATTCATTACCTTTGAATTCTCTTTATGGCTAGTGCATCATAGGGCTCTCTATTTTAAGACGAGAAAAATTTTCAGATATATTTAATCTATATTACAATTTACAAGTATCTGGCCAAACCTTAATAGGAGTTGTGGTTACAGCTAGTATTGTGATTTGCCTGCATCTGTTCCGTGTCGTGTGGTAATTGAGCAAAACTGTGTCATATGCAGATTGTTTTCACCCAGTGAAATGTGTCTACCTCAAAAGGAGTCTGACAGAGATGATAATATTCTTGTAACTTCAAGTAGTGACCATTTTATTCGCTTATGGTCAAAGGTACCATAACAAAGATTTATACTGAACTTTAACTAGACTACAGTATACGTTACTTTATCACTCCTTATATTTAATATATGGATGGCTGAGTTTTTTTTTTTTTTCCTAGTAGTTTATTAATCAGTTGAATGAAATGCATTACCCTTACTAATCAACTTAAATTTTGTGCCCTTGATTTTTAGGGAGGAAGCCGATGCTTCAAAGGTCATACCGGTCCTGTGTGCACACTCTCAGATAAACTATTGGGTGATGGAACGGGAAAAGTATTTGCCAGTGGAGGAGAAGATGGAACAGTTCGACTTTGGTCCATCAACTCCTCTGGGAAACGAGGTCAGAATGCAGTGAAGGCCACACTTCATGGGCATGATAAAGCTGTGGCACTGATGTCAGTTGCCGGGTATGCTTCTGCGTGCTTAATTAAGACAACCTTTTCTCTTGTTTTATTGATATTTCTTTCTTTAATGTCTTTTAGATTTGCATATTTGTTGAATTTCAGATCTTTGAACATTGTTTGGTTCTTTTGTGTTGAGTGTATATTAACAAGACTTGTTACCTGTACTTTTGAATCATATGCTTGAAGGCAGCGAAAATTTTCTTCAATGTCCAAACTCCAAATAGTTCAAGTGTGTTTAACAGCAATTAATCTTTGTAGTTATTTAGTAGGATTATAGGAGGAAGTTTTATTTAATAGGATTATAGGAGGAAGTTGTTAGTCATGTGTATATTGAAGTAATTATGACTTATGAGAGGTTTTTGGAGAATTATTTATTTAAAATGATCTACTCATGATGCAATATCTCTCTCAGGCATACTCGCAGTATGTTGTGGTATCGAACTATGCACCCATCATGTATGTATCCCATCGCACTTCATGTATAATTTAATTTAAAACCTTCTTTTCATGCCCTTTGACCTCTTAGTCATGTTAGTACTTGGGTCTTAGTAGTATGTTGTGGTATTCATCAGCAGTTTTAACACAAAGCATATATTGCTTTTCCTTTTCCCCCCGGTCAATACAATCTGGTATTCTGGTGTATTTTCTTTTTATTGTCCACTGACCATTAATTGTATAATCTGTGGAAAGATGTTCTTGATTGTTGAAAGTTGAAACTATCACTATTTACACTTGTTTGTTTACTTTTCCTGTCTTCTGCCAGGCACAAGACATCTCTGCTGGTTAGCATTTCCAAGAATGGGAAGGCATGCCCTCTCTTTTTATTTCTTGGTCATGCTAATATCTTTCCAAGTTTTCTTATTATATAGTATGATATGTATATGAGAGTGCCGGAGATAGTATAACTCCATGTGCTAATTCTGATCAAACCCTGCGATGTTATCCTAGTTATTTATGTTAAATTTTAATTTTCTGAAAAATTATCGCTCTCTCCAAATATATAATAGGTTCGGGTTTGGGACACCCATTCAGCATCAACTTCTATCCGTTCTTCGTGTTGTGTGGGAATGACTTCTGCCTCCATTGCACCTGTGGATATGAAATGCCACGAGTCACTGCTTTATGTTGCTGCTAGCTCTTCCGTAATAGCAGTTGATTTAAGAACAATGTGTAGAGTCTTCACCATAGTCCAGACAGAAAAAATACAATCATTTGGAATCTTACCCTCAAAATCTGTACTTTGCACTGGTGGAATTGGCAGGTAATGAATCAGTCTCGTATGCTTGATCTGCCTCGAATCAGTCCCAAACTCCCAATTTTGAATAGATCCAACTTCGACTCTTGGTTGAATTATTTTATATGAATTCTCTCTCTAGTGCATGGAAAATTTCTCTTTGTTTTGTTTCTATTGATTGCGGATGTAGTATTTGGGAGCAAAGTAGCACAATACTTACCTACTGATAATTTCCAACAGAGCAATGCTGTGGGATGCAAGGAGAGTTTCCAATACATCCAAACCAGAACCAACTGTTGAGTTGAAGGGGCATTTGGGTCCAGTTAAGCTACTACACATGGACACACACAAAGTGATTACCGGTGGACCGGATGATTCATCTCTCCGGGTTTGGGAAGCTGATACCGGAGCACAAACAAATCTCCTGACGTTTGCCCGTCTAGATGGTCTACCTGACGACCCAGGGTGCTCGGCAATGGCTGTAGATGGGTGTCGAATAGTGACTGCCACCGGTTCTCAGCCAGAAAATGCCTGCCTGCACTTCCAGGACTTCAGGACTGCTACTAACCCCACCCCATGTGATCAATTAGAAGAAGCCACAACAGGTTCAAAATTCTGGGGGGCTCAATTGGATGATGATGATGATTCCGACGAATCCGATTGGTTGTAGACTTGTAGCAGTATCTGTTCTGTTCTTTCGCATGCTGTTGTTTGGGAGGCCATGGTTTGATGTGCTTCTTTGTGAATATCACCTGTAGCATACTTTTATAGCACACATGAATATTCTTGATTAATTTGACAGTTTTAGAGGATTATTCCTTTATAGAACTAGAACTGGTTTATACCTCTACTAATAGAAAGAGTAGATGGGTATATGGATGATCTCTTGAATTTAAATGGGCCAACAAAATAATAATAAAAAAAAAAAAAAAAAAAAAATTGACTAGCTTCATTAGTCAGTTTCCAGTCTCCGTTGCGCTGCCCTTTCAGCTTGATAGTTTGATTCATCTTCTGTAGTACAGTCAAAACTCAAAAACACCAAAAAATCCCTCAGATCCCCAAATTGTACCTACCGCCCTAATGCTCCTCTTCATTCTCTTCCTCCTCCTCGCCGGCGGCGGTTCCGCCGCCCCGATCGTCGGCCTCGACTCCTTCCTCTCCCAGCAATTCCGCAAAGACCCTAACGCCATGAACGATTCCTTTACTCTCCTTTCTTCCTCCCTCAAGAAAACCCTCTCGCACCCCTACCCCACCCACCCTCCTACCCCGTCCTCCCTCCTCTCCCTCGATCTCCCCGTCCCCATCTCCCTCCATTTGGTCGGCTCCTCTTTCTCCTCCTCCGCCCCCTCCCTCCTCTCCTCTCTCCTCTCCTCCGCCCTTTCCTCCGACCATTTCCACATCATCTCCCCCTTCTCCTCCCCGCACCATCTCTCCATCTCCCACTCCCTCCATCTCTCCCCTTCACTTTCCCCGCCCTCCCTCGCCGCATCTCTTTCCGCCGCCTTGAATGCACATCTCTCGTCCTCGCCCTCACCACTTCGATCTCCCTTGTCTTCCGTCCCTTATTCCCTCGTCGACCAGATTATCCGCCAGGACTTTGAAAAGGAGAAGTCCACTAATTCTTACCATATCTACATTATCCATCTGGGATCGCTGCCCAAAAGCTATGCCTACAGCTACACCTCCGGGGACAGCTCCCCTGGCTATACCAAATGCTTGGGCAGCATTTGGACGGGGAGCGATCGCTACTTGTGGATTGATTTGGGAGCCGGACCGGTTGATTATGGACCTGCTTTGTCCGGTGATGGTGTCTTGCCGAGAGGGGAGTTTCACCCTTTGGCGGCCTTCCATGGCCGCCCCAAGTCGCAGAAGACGCTGCTGCGGGACTTGGCTTCGTTGGTCTGGAGCGCTTATCAGGTACTCCTGGTTCCCTCTCTGAGAATTCCAGTGCCTTTTGAGAATACCTTGATTGTTGAATTTGTTCACATACATGGTGATGGTGGTAGTATTGGATTGGATTGGAGGTCGATAGAGACGACTTTTATGGATGTGGCGAATTCCCGTGGATTGTTGTTGGGTGATCAGAAATTGAGTTTCAAGCAGTATGATGTCAAGTTTGATGAGTGTTCGATTTGCTCCTTTGCTATAGCTAGGGCAACAACTTCGTATACTTCTAGATACTTGTTTGATAATTACACTTTGATTGTTAGTGAGTATTTGGATTCGAAGAGATTACATCAAGCAATTTTGGATTCGGTTGATGAGTTTAGGAGGGTAGGAAAGCTGCCGGAGGAAGACTTTGGTAGAGTCCTTCCTGTGTATGTTTTTGATCTTGATGTGCATAATATGCTGTTGCTCGACCGGTACCACCAGTCTGTGGCTTTTAAGGATATGGTGATTGCTGTTCGGACAAAGAGTACACAGACTGTGAGCGACTATAGTTGTAATGGGCATCATGTGTTTACTCAAACACGTGAACTTGAAAGGCCGCTTGTGGGATCAATTTTACAGAGCATGTGGGGGGTTTCACCGACACATCTTGTTTGGAGCCCGAGGCATAACAGCACTCTCATGGACTACACTTGGAGTGTTGGGCAAACCCCATTCGGACCATTCTCGGAGTTACGTTCACTGTCTTTTGTTCAGAAGGATGCTGCCAAGAGAAATGTTCTTTTGACATCATTGAATTTCACCATCACAAGTGGAATTGATGTTCTTGATTCTATTGCTGCACATGGCGGAGAAAGGAAACTTTTTAAAAAGAATAAACATACGGAGTTTTTACAGAGGTGGAACCTATTTAAGTACAAGCTGGACAAGTCTATTTCTGCTCTGTCACATTTCGATTATGAGCTGGCTCAATATTACATGAGGTCTTCCGAGAATGATCTATATGCTATGCACTCTCTTGTTTACCATGTATCTCAAGAGTTGGAAGCATCACTCGTTTGTTTCAAGGATCCGCCAATCCCATGGAAATCAATTATTGTCTCGGCTGGGTTCTTATTTGTGTTGCTCTATGTATGCGCTAGAAGAGATAAATTATTTCAAAACAAGAGGAAACAATTTTGAAACCTTCAACACATCAGTTTGTGGAAATTGGAACTCACATTTCTCAAGTGCAGAGGTAATACACTTTCCTGGAATGTTTGGTTTTGCTTTGATATGCTCTTAATGCATCACATTTCAGACTTTAGACTTAAGTTTTATCAAACGCACCCTAAGCCTTTGTGGTTGCTTTATTAACCTTTTCTTTTTAAAAGTTAAAACATTTTGGTTTTGTTATGTATTAACTTGTGCTAATGTACTGCAATCCCTATTTTTACCATATCCAACAAACCAATGAATTCTGTATGTGCAAGATTATTTCACACCCTAGAATATTTGATACACGCAAGGATGTGAATGAATTGCTTTGCGTGCAAACATGGCATGCATTGTTTTGATGAAATTGGGACCAGGGCATCTATGGCTTTGCAGTGAATATGCTTCTTTCACGTATAATGATTTTGTTGGTCTTATTAGATATCCTTGTGTTCATGATTCCTAAAAATTTCTATTTCTATAAGTAAACAAAGCTCTAATAAACTTCGTTTGAAGGTTATGTAGTACATCTTTTTACCAATGCCTTTTACTGATGAAATTGAAGGATCTCCATAAAGTTCATTTCACCACACATTTTAACCTTCAGCATATTTCTAGAATGCTGATTCTCCGATTACATTTTGCCCCTACCATCCTTCTGGAGCTGTCCATTTTCTATTTGATCTGAAACATGAGATACTTGTCATAATTTAGTCAATGTTGGATCAAAGTAACTTGTAGGGCCATCTTTGAATATTTACTGCTCCCTGATGCTGTTATCAACTCTCATCTGTTTTAAAATATGCCGAATTTGCTTTGAAGCTTTCTTGGATTTGCAAGGCATGTGCGGATGATCAGAGGCAAGGCGACACGAAGCAATCAACAATCAGCAATCATCAACGGCCTCTCCTCACTTATTGAAGTGTGAAATTCGAAAATGCTCCTTTACTGTGTAATTTTCCGAACACACAGAATTAAAAATCAGGGATTCAACAAATGTAGCCCAATCATTTTATTAACTTACATATTGTGTTGGTACATTTCTCTGGGTATCATCTTCTTACTTTAGCCCTTTTTGTTCATAGCAAAGATCCCTTTTTTTTTTCGGTTTTTTTAAAACTCAAATGATACTATTGGACATAACTAAGATAGCCCCACGTTTGTAAAGTTATCAGTATATCCTTAAGGCTGAACCTGTCCAGGTACATGTGAGAACTCAGCGTTGTTGGAAGATCCTTACATGGTTACTTGTAACAATCAAGATTTCATCCTGTCACTGTTGCATCTCTTAGTTCTTTCGAATGTTTTGGGACATTTCACATTTGCATTCTTTCACAGGATGAGTTAATCCATTTTCTATTTTGATTGGCAATGGTGATTCAGTATGTCAGTTGTATTTTTCTTTTTACACTTCATTACACTCCCCGGAGCCTCAATTTCCAGTGCATTGGATCCTCGTCCCCTTGACGATAATGTTTCTCGATTCCACCCATAAGTAGAGTTAATTTTAATATTTATTCAAGTTATTGATAACTTAACCTTCTAATCTTCAAAATTTGGTTGAACTTTTACCATCTATAAAGGCATTTCCTATAAAATTAATGTAAAAAAAAAGCCCCGTTGGGAATTAGCTGTTAACTGATTCTGTGAGTAATAATTAGTTAAAATTAGTTGTTTGACAATTTCTAGACTAACTTTTTGTCTAGAATAAGCTAAAATCCAAAATGCTGCTGTTTCAAAAAGAGCTGATTAAATACTGTTTTAAGTTATTTTGTCTTTTCAAATAAGCTATTTTATCTCATATTGTGAGACAGATTAACTGATTGGATTTAGCTGTTTTGACAAACAATGCCAAAGATTATTGTTCATGCGACAAAGTCGGTGCAATAACAAAGTACTAGTATTTCCATTATTGTTGTTTAACCAACAAAGGGGGCAAAATTAAGAATAGTAGTAGTATGAAAACATGGATTGGGTCAAATCAAAATCAATTAGGGGTTGGGCCCAACCCAAAGTGGGGAAACTAAAGGCTTTTGCCCTGGAATTGGAATGAACCGACTCACACTCACAAGTCACACCCGATGATTTTCTTTTCCTTTTTCGCGCCATATGGTTAAAAGCGGACTCGGGCACCACATTCTCCCATCTTACATACTGCACTCTCCACCTGCTGCTTCCTCTGCTCCAATTCCTTCCTTCCGCTCTTAACTGCTATGGCGGATGGGCATTTGTTCAACAGTATCTCTCTTGGCGGTCGCGGGGGTTCTGTAAGTGCAGACTTCATATGCCCCTTTGATTTATACCTGCGATTTTTGTTTTCTTCCACTTGGCTTTTATAGGATTCTTGTTTCTTCTTGAGTTTTTTTTCGGTTTAATCTGTAACCTAGATGACCTCTGTGGTGTTCTTGACGTTTTTTGCATCTCAATTAAGTGTATTTTTTGGAGTTTTTTTTTCTTGGGGGATTATTAATCGTCATTCTAGGGTTTTGTGTGGTTTTTTCTTCGATTCCAATTGTTAGTCTGCTACTCTTCTTGGTGGTTGAAATGGGATGTACCTTATTATCTTTATTTGCGAAAGGTGAAGTCTTGATTCTTAACGCTCCCTGCTTTGGTTAGGGTTTCAATTTTGTGTATTTCGTTTTGAGTAAAGATAATCAAGTTGTTGACGGTTTTCTTTGACGGCTAAGAGTGAAAAAAAGGAGTCTTGAAGGAAATGGAGAATTGGAAAATGTACTTGACATTTCTACGGAGAAGATTATGGGTTTTATAATATCTAAAACTTTTGGGTGCCTAAGGTTAATAATAATAACAAGAAAAAGAAAAAAACTGATGAAGCCCGTTTTCCTTAAGGCTTTCTTTCTTCAAACTTTGTTTTAACAGCGAGTTTATCAAAACCTGCAGGGTGTGTAAGAGAAAACGTTAATCATATGTTGATGTTTTAATAATATTTTTTTTAATGTAATGTTGGGATTATGTGATTGTGTATACGAATAGAAGAGATATGGTGTTGTGATTGTGTAAAAGATTATAAATTTAAATAGGGGTAATGATTGAATTAAATAAACTTGAAAAGGTTGTGTACACAATGCGTGTAGAAAATTTATAGTGGTCCCAAAAATTTCAAGAATCAATCCAAGCATTGGTGTTTTTCTTTGAGGAAAAACTGTTTGAAATTTTATACTATTTGCAGAATCCAGGGCAACTCAGAGTTCATTCAGGTGGGGTAGTATGGAAGAAACAAGGTGGGGGCAAGGTTGTGGAAGTTGATAAATCTGATTTACTAGGGCTTTCCTGGATGAAGGTTCCCCGAACTAATCAACTTGGAGTTCGGACTAAAGATGGCCTGCATTATAAATTCACTGGGTTCCGAGATCAGGTGACCTATATCTTTTTAAAAGCATATCTATATCTGAGGTCATGTATTCATAAGTTTTGTCCTCCACTAAAATTACTCACACTATATGGTTCATATTTTCTTGTTACGCAGGATGTTGCGAGCTTGACTGCATTTTTCCAGTCCAATTTTGGGAAAACACCAGAGGAAAAGCAGCTCTCTGTCAGTGGAAAAAACTGGGGAGATGTTGATTTAAATGGTATATAACTCATTGAATCTATAAGTTCCTTCCGTGCTTCTGCTGTATTATATTGTGGTACTGATGAATATACTTGAAAAAATGGGTAAACCTTGTTTTTGTTTTTGGTTTCTTTGTTTTGGTTGGTTTCCTGGTGTTAGTAGTAGAGAAATGCGACCAACTTGCATCGTATGCTTAGTTATTTTTGTTTGAAAACATTGTATGCGCTGATTAATTCTACTATAAGCTGAATAGGGTGGCTTTTCTGCCTAAGTTCCTAGATAATTTAGTATAGCACATGACGAATATGATTGGTAGAGGAGGTATTTACATGAAAAATAGCCATTATGTTTACTCTTAAATTACATATCATCTTATTTCTCCATCATTGCCTTGTAATTGGTATTATTTTTTTCACATGGCCTTTTTGTTATCATAGTATTTCTTCATTATGATCTGGATGTTCTTTGCTTCTTAGGTAATACACTTACTTTTCTAGTGGGTGGTAAGCAAGGGTTTGAGATATCACTAGCTGATGTTGCACAGACCCAGCTTCAAGGGAAAAATGATGTAATGTTGGAATTTCATGTAGATGATACTACTGGGGCTAACGAGGTATTTCTTTGTGAGTTGATGGTGCATTTTATCTGGTCTTTAGAATTACTTACTATTTAAAAGATTAAATTATGCTCTTTTTTCTTTGTTCTTATCTTTTGTACTGATAGCATAGTTGAAAAATCTTTTCTTTTTTTCTTTTTTCTTCTTTTTTTTTTTGTGTGTTCCCGGCAGAAAGATTCATTGATGGAAATAAGTTTTCATATTCCGAATTCAAACACTCAATTTGTTGGGGATGAAAATCAGCCTTCTGCACAGGTAATTATGTCATTAGAATCTTTAAATTAATATCCGGTCTTTTATTCAATTTTTGTTAGAGATGATGTTCTGTAATATGTTGTGGGATAGGTTTTCCGGGACAAGATTGTGTCAATGGCAGATGTTGGAGCTGGTGGTGAAGAAGCTGTTGTCACATTTGATGGAATTGCCATACTCACACCTAGGTGTGTTTCACATATCGAGTTACATACTCATTTTCAATTATTTCTTTCAATAATAACATGTCAGGACGTATTGGTTTCTTATAGGGGACGATACAATGTTGAGCTTCATCTCTCATTTTTGCGTCTTCAAGGGCAAGCCAACGACTTCAAGATTCAATATAGCAGTGTTGTTCGCGTGTTTTGGTTGCCTAAGGTTCCATAGTTGTTCCCTTTCCTATGTTATAAATACAGAACAACCTATCACATGACATCAATACATTAATTGTGCTTTGAAATCGAAGTGTATATCCTCATTGTATCATATTTAATGCTTGATTATCTCTTACTCTGCAGTCAAATCAACCGCATACCTTTGTTATTGTTACTCTTGATCCACCAATTAGGAAGGGCCAAACATTATATCCACATATTGTGATGCAGGTAATGATTGTCATTTTAGTTTTCTAATGTGAATGATTTGATTTTTATGTGGTTTTTTCTGCCCCACTGCAGTTCGAAACAGATGCTGTGATAGACACCTCGTTATCCATGAGCGAAGACTTGTACAATTCTAAATATAAGGACAAGATCAAACCAATGCACAAGGTAATAATCACCCAGTGCTACTCATGTTGAGACTGATTGAATACTATTGCTTTAGTATTTGATTTAAAACATTGTGGCTTTCTATGTTCTAATGTGCTAATAGTCCGAACAAAGTGAGAAATCTGCATTTTTCTCTTTCTGTGGTGAAGCAATTGAATTTTGATTTTAGTGGATCCATTTGATGTCAGTTTGTCTCCCACAAATTTACTGGTTTGGATAGTTGAGCAAGTGATTTCCATTTCAATTGCAGTTAATCTTGACCTAATTTGTGTTCATTTATCAGGGACTCATCCATGAGATCTTTATTACAATTCTACGTGGATTATCTGGCGTCAAAGTCACTAAGCCTGGATCATTTCGTAGTTTTCAAGATGGCTATGCAGTCAAGTCATCCCTTAAAGCTGAAGATGGAGTTCTTTACCCTCTTGAAAAGAGTTTCTTCTTTTTGCCCAAGCCGCCCACTCTTATTCTTCATGATGAGGTATGATACCAAATATCAAATATCAATGGAGAAGTCTGGATTTAGGTTTCATGTTTCCTTTTGAGATGATCATTGATGACCAGTTGACCACTAATATTTTTTTATCCGATTATTATTAAATCGAATAGATTGACTATGTGGAATTTGAGAGACATACTGCTGGAGGTTCGAACATGCATTACTTTGATCTTCTGATCAGACTAAAGACCGAGCAGGAGCATCTTTTCCGTAACATTCAGAGAAATGAGTACACCAATTTATTTAAATTTGTCAGGTCAGTACATCTTTCTATACTCCCTATAATTATTACTTCTGTCTTGTAAGCAGACAAGCGAGATCCAAGTTTGTGTTTTCTGAGTCTAATTGAAATGGTTTGATGTGTTATTACAGTGAGAAAGGCTTGAAGATAATGAATTTGGGAGCTGATAAGGCTACTGAAGGAGTCGCAGCTGTTCTCGCTGATATTGATGATGTTGATGACCCACATCTTGAGAGAATCAAGAATCAAGCAATCGGAGATGAGAGCGATGAGGAGGTTATTTTTCTACTTCCTTCACATGTCTTTTTAAAATATTCATTTTGGCATGTTTTGAGTTGAGATTTTTATTCTTCACAAATATTTTTTTAAAATAGAAATTCTGATATAACTTTGAATATAAAAAATGCCTCAACTTATTTCCATCAATCACTTTTCACTCACACTTTCGGGCTCGATTGTTAAGTGAGCTAGAATACTGAACCGAGGCTAAACAAGCTGAGCTGAGCTCGTGAATAGCTCGGCTCGGTTCATTTGCAGCTGTGCGATTGTCTTTGCCTCTATACATTGCAAAAAGCTGCTACTAGGCACTAGCATCCGTTATACCAGAGAGCAAATTTTATCAGTCCATAGTGGACTCATTTCTAATGGGCATGGCTTGATATTGATTCAGGATGAAGATTTTGTTCTCGATAAAGATGATGGAGGCTCCCCAACTGATGATTCTGGTGGAGAGGAATCTGATGCCAGTGAGAGTGGAGGAGAGAAAGAGGTGACATTTTTTGTTTGGACCCTCTTTCATTTTCAATTCAAAATTTCATACATCATGGATCTGACCTGATTATGATATGGTGATATAGACACCAGTAAAAAAGAAATCCAAGAAGGAGCCTTCTGCTCCAAAGGCATCATCAAGTAGAAAAAAAGCTAAAGATGGCGAAGATGATGGGTCGAAGAAGAAGAAGCAAAAGAAGAAGAAAGATCCAAATGCACCAAAGAGAGCAATTAGTGCCTTTATGTTCTTTTCCCAAACCGAGAGAGAGGTTTGTAACCTTCACTGCACCTTACACTAGAATTTTTATCCATTTGTAGATCTCCCAATTTTCATGCTTCTGACCCATCTTTTCAACCCAGAATCTGAAGAACACCAATCCAGGAATTGCATTCACAGAAATGGGCAGACTTCTAGGAGAAAGATGGAACAAGATGACAGGTATTAGTTCCAAGACACACTGTTGTCCACATTTATTGTAGAACAACTGTTTTCTTTGTATTTTCTCTCCATATAACGTAAATCTTTTCACCCGACAGCTGAGGAGAAGGCTCCATACGAAGCAAGAGCTCGGGCAGATAAGAAACGTTACACTGATGAGATCAGTGGGTACAAAAACCCACAGACCACTAATGTAGACTTGGTTGATGATTCTGAGAGTGATTAATGAGACAGGCCTTGTAGGGCTTCTGTGACTTTATTACAAGACAGTGATGCTTATTGGATGGTGTTACCAACATACATATGATTCCGTCTTAATATTTTTGTATCATGTTTTCTATAATTTATTAGATGTTAATTTTTTGGTACACGAACAACTAGGGGATAGTTATTTCTCTTTTCCTTCCTTCCTCTTTTTCTACGCTTATAGTTTTTCCTTTGCCGACGCTTGTGCGTTGCTGTTATCCAAAAACAAAAAACTAGGGGATAGTTAACGAAATGATTTCATCATCTAGAGGCAAGGTTTGTGTATTGAAAGTTGGTCAACTTTCCACTTTAGATTTGAGGTTCATAAGCTACTCTAATTGGTCAAATTCCTACAAATAAAATCCAAGCTAAAGATTCAATTCCATTTCCAAGCAAATAATGATACAAAATGCGTACTTTGAAACACACTAATCAATTAAGAAATCACTGTCATGTCTACATTTCGACAGAATTCTCTACCCTTACAGAATTAGATGCCCAAAATTTGTACCAAAACATACTAGCTAATCTAAATTGCTTTATTACAAGACGTCTTAACCCATAAAATGAAATTTTAAACAAAAACTAATAAAAACATGAAAAATCGATTGATGGTATACGCACACAGGTACAAAGGAAAACTAAACGTGCAGCATTTCCTTATCTTCCCAGGAAAATATTTTACCCCGAAAGTTACATGTACATACGTACACACTTATATCTGTGTCTGTATATATATTTTCATATTTGTATATATATAAAAGGAAATTATTATTATTAATTTATATAATATAAGTAGCAATTGTAGTAGTAGTAGTAGTAGTAGTAGTAGTATAGGATTTTCTTTGTAAGTCTCTAACAGGGTTTTCCCACCTCGCAGGACAGAGCTCCGGTGAACCTGGTCATATCTCCGACGAGTTCTGCGGATGCCGGCGGGATGAGATCATAGAGCTCAGGATGCTTGCTGGTGTATTCGGGATCTCCGGATTCTCTGAAAAATGCTCCTCTCAAGAATATATCTCCCTGAGATCTCCATGTCCATTTCATCCATTCTTCTTCCGTTGCATATTCTCTCTTGGTCACCTGTACATAATTTTCGATCAAATCAAGATTGGATTACGTTTATGTATGCGCCGTATGATATCATGATACGATGATGATAAGATGATCGATGTCCTGACCTCCTTGGCGTAATTGTTGGTAGGAGGGGCGATGTATCGGTTGCCCTGGCTAATGATGATGGGATGGTTGCTGCCTCCAATAGCGTACATGTTCCAGTGTGTGTAGTCGTTGTTGACCACGTGGATGTACCCGTATCGGCACCTGGGCATCCTCTGGATCATCCTTTTCCCAAAGTGGTTGAATGCCACCGTGATCTGCATCTTCACATCCTGCGTGTGGCTGTTGCTCGCCCCGAACAGCAAAGCCTGCGCCCAATTTGTTTAATCGTACAGTGCAGTTGTTGAAAAGTTTCGAATTTTGTGATATACTAATAAGGTAACGGCGGAGAATTGTGGAAAACCTCGTTGTGGTCGGTGAAGTGGCAATTGGAGATGGTGATGCCCGTGGAGCCCATGATGGCGTCGATCAGGCCGTCGTAGCAGTTGGTCATCGACACGTGGTCGATCCAGACGTTCTGGGACCCGAAAATCGAGATCCCATCGCCGTCGCTCTTGGTCCTCATGCCGTAATGGTCGGTGGCGTCGCGGATCATTCCGCCGGTCCCCTGGACAATGTCGTGGATCCTGAGACCGTGGATGATGACATTGTTGATATACTGGACCGTGATCCCGGCGCCGTTCGAGATATGGACCTTGGCGCCGCGGCCGTCGATGGTGGTGTCGCTGGTGATGATCAGCTCCTGGGATAACCTGATCATCATGTCCCGATCGAATATGATCCACTTGGGCCCCTTCTGGATGACGGCGTGCCGGAGAGTCCCGGGCTTGGGGTTCAACATGTCATGATCCGAGGAATCACTGACGACGATGATCCTGCCGTTCTTCCCACCCTTGGTCTTGTAACCGAACCCCAACACGCAGTCGGCCAGCCGGAAACGATTCTGCTCCCAATCCGGGTTGCACCGCCAGCATCGGTCGATCGGATTCGTCACCTGGCACGGCCCCGTGTATCCCTTTCCTAGCTTTCTCCTCGTGCTGTTCGTCCCCTGACTCTCTAGCTTAAATTCCTCAAGTCCCCTGTTCAGTATTTTAATGTTTCCAATTATTCACAGAGGACTCAAAAACATGAAAGGGCAATGACAATGTAGTAATGGATACGTACAGTAATCAAACTACATACTATATTAACATTCCTTGTTTTCACGCAATCCAATACAGATTTTTAAAGAATAATATCTCAAATTTTATAAAATAAAAAAAATTATAAAACTTTAATATTATAAAACTACGTGATTAGACGAATCTAATAAGATCTCACTTAACTATGTTTTATCTTATGTACTGGGTGAAAAAATCGAATCAAAATTACTCAACGCATATAACATTAATAAAATACGGAAGAAGTACATACTTCTGTGCATGGGTATTGAGGTGATTGACGATCTTTCCAGGTTCAGGCTCGTACGCTTCCAACGTGCGATTCCAGGCCTCCTCGTGGCGTCGCTGCCAGAACTCGTCGTACTCGGCGATGTTGGCAGCAGCCCTGGGAATAGTGGAAACAACAAGAGCAAGGCAGATAGCTGCCAACAAAAACAATACTAGTAATGATCCCTTCATTATTCTTCCTCTTCTGGCTTGCAAATCCTTTTATTTTTTTTTTTCTATATTGTTAATTACTAATGAATTTTTTTAAAATTTTTTTATATATTTTTGTATTATTATTATTAAGGGAACCCGCAAGCTAATCCACGGTTGCGGGTAGTCTGGATTTCCAGACTAAAAGAAGTAGATAAATAAAAATGAAAAGCGGTGAATTGAAAAGTGGTGGGAGGTAAAGGGTTAATATACTGGTTTTGGAAGGAAAAATAAATGGCAAGAAATCAGGGTAGCCATGGCTTTTCGTGGCAATATTGTGATGCTGTGAGTGTTTTTTGGGAATCCTAACTCCAAAGCTTAATTTAGGATTTGGATATTCCTTATAGTATATGATATGGTCTATTTGGTTACTATATAAACGTATCTATAATTGACAAAAACAAATAATGCTTCCTTCGATATATTTACATACTAGCTCTTGTTTGGCAAATAAGCTAAACGAAATTAGCTTATTCTATTCATTTTAAGTTAAATTAGCTTATTTAAAAAGACAAAATATCTTAAAATAGTATTCAATCAACTATTTTTGAAACCGCTGCAAATAGCAGCATTTTGAAATTAGCTTATTCTAGGCAAAAAATTTGCCTCAAAACTGTCAAACAGCTAATTTTAACTAATTTATTACTCAAATTAATCACATAACCAGTTAACAGCTAACAACTAATTTCCAAACAGGCCCATAATGTCATATTTCGAGCTTGTAGCTACCTGACAAAAGCGATTAATAAATGATGAAAAAGCTTGTAAGTTACCTCCTGGCGAACCGGCTCTTGGAGGGTATGTATGATAGTAATACCAACTCCTATAGAGCATTTGAAAGATTCTCAAAATTTATGGAGAGTAAAATGTTCCTTTGAGATTGCAGTGACTTTAGTAGGCTGCCGGTGGACACCACAGTCCCTGAGATGCTTTCAAAGGTAGATCACAAGAGATGTCTTTAAATGCAGTGACAGAAAGATATCCACAGTTTCCAGAATGATCGTCCACGAATGTCTGGAAAAGCTCTATTGCTATTTCGCATGGCAATCCACATCGATGTAATGAGAGTGAAAGACCCACAACAATGACGGAACGCCCTGAATATCCAATACTTTAAAAGAGAGAGAAAAGGGTTTTTATTCCTAGACTCTTAAACTTGTTAAAGGATTGATAAAGAGGTGAGATACCTGGGAGTCGTCGACTAGCTTTCATCATCAGTTTGACTTCCACAGAGCATCCCAACTTGGCATAACGCAATTTGTGAGCATTGATACGCATAAGAAATGTTGGCTCCCCGTCAAGGAGTAAATTGGTGATAAAGAACCAACCATGGGGAATTTATCACACGAAGAAGATGGCTTTTCCAAAAATCCCTTTCCCCATGACAGTATATCACCACTAGATATTCCAAAAATTAATGCAGCCTGTAGGGAAACTGAGAGGATGGCGCAACTAAGATCAAATTCCTGTTCAATGAAGACAAGAAGATGTCACATCCAAATAAACAGTTTTGCATTAATTCTTCCACAAAAGCTTATACTCATTAATCCAGTGCTGATCATTCCAAAGTTCCAACATAGGAAACTTACCATGAAATTATATTCAATATAGACTCTAGAGCTAATGTGTTCAATACACTGAGAAATAGCAGCTGAAGTTATAGGACTTGAAGTGATTGTAGCCGCTACAATACATCAGTTTCAGCAACACACGAACTAAGCACTAAACAGCATTCAGAACAGCATGGATTATATAGAAACAGAGGAAGCCGCAAGTCTAAATCCCAGATTAAGGAAAACATTAACACCTAAAAATTTTGACGGATGACTCCAGCAGCATTCATTCTCCATTTGATGAATTGTTGAATGCAAGAAATATTAGAACATAACAAAACCTGAAGTATGAATACCGGACCCTGAATGCCAGGACAAAATCCATCAAATTGAGTAGTAGAAACCAAGGTAATAGACTAATAGTATGTCCTTCGGTTGGCCTTTTAAGGTAAATCTCTTTGATCAATGTTAAAGGTGTACAGTGTACTTAAATATTGATTGCTGATTGTCTCAGCTGGAATTTGCAAGATAGATCGCGTTTTAGAATTGATAGCAACCCCACTACCCCAGAGTGAGGCCAAGACAAAATTGCTGAGAATATGAAGCACAAACATTCTTCCAGACAAGGAAGTAGAAATTCGTTTAAATCTGGACACAAACACTCATGAATACCCAGCATTATCCTGCCCCACTATCCTGATTATGCCAATAACCTGAACACATTTCATGTTTCCTAATAGTAATTAATTACAGTTCGTAGAAATTACAATCCCACTCCCACCTTTACCCAATAACTTGAAATGAACATATTGCCAAAGCAAAATTGTCATTCAAAAATACATCAAATTAACTCCTTTGTTAGCATTTCAAAACTCCAATTGAAGCACATGCATAACTCACACAATCAATTATTAACAGAGTTTGAACGTACGATACTCCAAAAATGATACCCAGGCTTGAAACCCTATCTTCTCTCGGAGTAATATTTATGCCTTAGCAACGAACCTCAACGATGACATTCAAAGCTCCAGGAAGCTCCGGCGAACCCTCGGCCAGAGTAAAATTAACCGAATCGAAACAAGCCACGGCCTGCAGGTGGGGGTTGGGTGACGCATCCCTGAGCGGCGGCTCCACTCCAGATTCGATCAAAGCGTGGTTCGTCTTGGTGAGCTCCTTGATGATGATGATGCGACGGACGTGGATTTCGGCAGCCACAGGGTCGATGTAGAATTCCATTGAGACGGAGGGAAAAGCGATGGTTGGTCGAGAAAAGGAGGGAATGGCATATCAACCTAAGTACAGAGACAGTCACAGACTTCAGTGTTCAGTGATAACCGAAGAGAGTGAGAGAGACCAATGGAGGGAACATTTGAGTGATTTCTCATGGATTTTGGTCCTTTATAGGTAATTTATTTAAAATTGGGTTGGTTTTTAAGAGTGTAATAAACTAATTAAAATTAAAAATATTCTTCCCATTTCCTAATTAGTAATTACTACTCCTCGAACAAAGTATTTTAGTGAAATCTTTTTACCTTTAAAAATATTTCATATATGGCAATGTAACATTTATTATGAAATAAAAAAAAAATGTTACATTTAAAAAGAAACGGAGGAAGTACTTATTACTTTCCAAAAAAAATTCCTAACTATTGAGAGTGATATATCCACAAAATTTACTTTAGGCCCCTCTAAAGCGTAAGAAATCACTTCGATGTTGAAAAAACAAATTGAATCCGCTTGCACATCTTATATGCATTATTGTTTCCATGCTCATTCGAACCATCGCATCATGACCTCATTCTATCTTTTAATCTCTTTATAATTTGTATGGTATGAACATCGGAATATTTTCAGGAACTTCAACCATCCGCTCAAAATTGTAACTCTTTATAATTTGTATGATATGAACATCGAAATATTCTTAGGAACTTCAACCATTCGCTCAAAGTCGTATGGCTAAGATGAAATAAACGGCGATTGAATAGTGCCTTAGCTTGCTTCATATGGGATAGAGCCTTTCTCGCCTAATTCTGGGCATAGATTCTTAGCAAGGATTTGAAGTTTGCCAGCTGGGAGTAGAAAGAAGTAGACAAAGCGGAATGGGCACATACATATTAGCCAGTTGGCGTGGTTTATTGCTATAACTTCATTGGGCCTGTTTGGTAGTTTAGCAAATAGTAGAAGCAGATAGTAGATTTGACCAGCAGGTTTGATAAGTAGATTTGAGTAGTAGATTTGACCAGATACTTAACTCAATCTGCTTTCTAACCAAACACTAAAAATTAGGGGATAGCTTGGTCAAATCTACTAATGCCAATATATGCTGTTTGATCTACGGGCAACCAAACATAGCCAATTATGACCGTATAACTCATCATTGTTAGTACTTAATTAGTAGGGGTAGAAATAGGCTAGGCCAACAATTTGTTAATTAGTCTCGCATACGCAATTTTTAATTTTATCTATAGTTGTAATTTTCAACAAATAAATAACAAAACAAAAATGTATATGAAATCAAAAAAATGGATTGAAATGGAAGGAAACAAAACTAACTGCAAAATAAATGTCTCGTGGGTTTAGGGAAGAATTTCATATATCGTCCACTCAAGTTAGGGGGTTACAGCCAGCGACCAGCGTACTACACAACATTGGTAGTAATTATATTGGTTGTATTCTGATATGCATGATCGAGCATCACTCGTGTTATATGTCACACAGTATGCATTTTGTAGAGTTAATGATTAGTCAGATAAAAATTCAACACGGGAAAGTAATAAAAAGAGCCATTACAAGGAGTCTATTCCACTTTTAGGTCATTATAAGTTGAATTTCCAGAATTAGGCCATTACAAACACATGTTGAATGAAATTAAGCCATAATGACCAATTTGAAAATTAATTAATTCCCAACAACTTTTCCTTTCTTTCATTAAAACCCCAAGAAAGTTTGACTTTATTTACTTTAGTCCTTTGTCAATATACTTAAGTTTTCACTATATAAATGACACCCAATGTGCTTGAAAATTGGTATCAGAGCCTAGGTTTTATTGAAGAACATATTAATTATATTATTTATAATATTTTATTTCTTAATGGAGAAGATTTAATTATTTAATGGATTCAATTAATTTGAAACCCACGAGTTATTTCTAAATTTTGGAAATAAAAAATAGAAAATTCCAAAGGAATTTCTTGAACTTGTCCATGGGACAAGATATTATCAAAATTAGTTTCTTTCCTAAAAATGAGAGGAATAGACTGGAAAAAAATTGATCCGGATACCTCTAAGTTCTCATAGGACTTAAGGGAAATCCAAAAAATGATTCAAGATTATGGTAACCGGGTATTAATTATACCTGGAAAAATAGATAACTTGAATCAGTCAACAGAGGAGATCTTGAAATTATTTCAAGATCTAAAGAAAGAGATTTTGAATTTGAAATTTGACATTTCGGATATCAAGAAAAGGCAGAAGGATATTCCTGGATCTTCCAAGAATAACCAAGCCAATATTAGAGATACATTTGGACCAGTACAAGCTTTACACCAAAAAGGTAAAGCAACCATGGTTCCAAAGCAGAAATCACAAGAAGAGCTTATGATCGATCTCCTGAAAACAGTCGAATGAGTGTTTTCAGGGCAGATCTATTAGATCTACAAGAATTAGCATAATCATTTTCCCAACTTGGGATTATGGATCTAGTCAATGTAAAACCCAATGAAGTTCTTCAGCTGGGTTATGCGGAAGAATCAGGATCCAACGTGACGCACGATGGACCGCCTAATGTCCCAATGAGAGAAAGTACAGACTTCCACATGAACAGGTATCCTGAGGTGCATCTCAATGCAAGACGAAACCCAGGACGGAACCCAAGTAGAGCACCAGAATCCACACCGTGGGCCAAGACGATGTTACAACCATTAAATCCATATGGCATAACACTGAACCTCGACGTTATCGACTTCCGAAACATCGAAGACCTGATCGACGAATGGGTAGCTTCAATGAAGATTGCAGCAACCACCCTGGATCTCGATAAAGAAAACTTTGTCCGATTAATAGAGCTAAGTCTCGAAGGATCAGCGAAGCTGGGCTGGAGAAACTCCACGGCTGCTTTAAAGGAGCAAATACTCGAAGGAGAATCCAAAAGCACAATCTGCGAAAGGAGAATCAGAAGAAAAGAGGAGAAAGAAGAAGAGTCGAGGCTCATATAGTAGGAGTTTCAGAAGACCTCCATTCCGAAGAAGAAGAGCATGGTGGTCCAAGGGCAAGGCCAGATCATACAAAACTGGACAAAGAACGGGAACGACGAAGAGTTCATCCCAAGGTTCAACTAGCTCAGCAGCAAGGAGCACGGGGAGAAGGACGTCCAAGAGAACATTCAGACGAGCCCATACCCGAGCCAACGAAAGTTTCAAGGACTGCAACTGTTGGAAGTGTGGAGCCAGAGGTCATATCTCACCCGATTGCCCTCAGAATCGTGAGATACGAATGTACGAAGCCACGGAGGATATCGTGGAAGCAGTCTACCATGGAAAGCTGGTACCAGTCTATCAGTTTGAGGACATCCCCTCGGATGAAAGCATCTACTCGGACTCATATTCAGATGGATCTTCAACCGAGTCTGACTGAAGAAGACAGGTTTCAGACCACTGAAAACCTGTCTGGATTCTTTTCAAGGATGACGATCTCAAATCGAACCATGGAAAGAATAATGTGACAAGATTCCAACCTCAGCCCATATGAAGGATTCAGAATTGGCGGGATTGGACGAGTTCTTAACCAGATGGGACTCAACCAGAGAAGACATAATGTAATACCCCGGAATATGGCTTAAATGGAGTGAAATAAGCTACTCATACCAACAAGGTACCTTTCTTTCTGTGTAGCCATCCTATAAGAACTCCAAAGTTAAGCGTGCTTGGATTGGGGTAATTTTAGGATGGGTGACCTCCTGGGAAGTCTCCTAGGGTGTGCGTGAGTGAGGCCAAAGCGCACTGGAAAGAGCTCATGTTGGTTTGTGGGGTCAGCATTTCACTCTCGAGCCGGCAACATCTAGAGTAACACCCTGCCTTTCCGCTGCCCCGAAAATGGGGGTGTTACACATAACATCATCTACAAGGTAAGTGCAGGTGAGTTTACAATTCCTATGGAACTTACTTGTAATGTTATGGATATGCAATTAATTCTTAAAGAAGAAATTCTTGAGGAATTAAGCAGAATGAAGGAGGAAATCGCCATTACTATGAAATGGATCCACATAGGAGCCATTGAAGTAGTAATTAAGGCAACCTTCAAAGAAGGCATTGATTCTGAATTACATCTATCAGTCACTGATAGAAGAATCAATAACCTTAGAGATGGTCTTCTTGGGACTGTGGTAGGAAATTTATATGCAGGGAAGCTAATGTTTGACATACATCCCAGAATTTCCTATAACTTAGCTGACCAAGATTTTAGTAGAGTTCTAACCCTTCATCAGGATTTTAAAAGAAAAGATCTGATGAAAGAAGGGAACAGGCCATATTCTATAACTTATAGAATCTCTTATGCACTTTCCAATAGTCATCATTCTGACTTATTTCTCAGGAAAGAATATATAGAAATTCCTAGAATTTTCAAGGAATTTGCTATAGTCATGACTCCAAATCCTACCCAGATTCCAAGATTAGGAGGAGTAGACATACAAATAAAAGATCATCCAATTCTAGACAGATCAACGAGTGCTAGAATTGAGTACGCAAGCCGTATGTCTTTTTCGGAAGACAGAATTATGGCATATAAAGGGAAGGAGTTCATCAAAGATCTAACTCCTCAATCCATTGGGGTAGATAATATAATGATTAAATGCCCTAAAGGATGGAAAGAAATACGAGTAATATTTGACATCACTGAAAAGATTAACCGTTTTCCATGTGATGACTTATACTACTTGCAGCAGCCATCAATTGGAACATATGAAGGAACAATTGAAATTGCAGGACACGAGATCAGAGTCTTAGGCACAGCCGGAAAAGACAATGGAGTTATGATTTTTGGATTAAGTTTTCTCGAAAATCATAAACCATGGGTAAGAAAGGATAATGGTATAGAATTTAATCTGAAGGGTCACACCATCAGAATTAAATGACAAGTCCATTTTCCATTTATATCTCAGTATGGATAATATATGAACAATATAAGTCAGAATATTTTGCAGCTTATATTGATTCAGGATCAGGTATTTGCACAGCAAAACCAGGAGTTTTCCCTAGCGAAGCTATGGAATCATTACCCATTATTGCAGGAAGAGATTTTTCCCAAAAAATCTTAGTACTAAGTAAGGGTATTCGACAGGCCAATATCATGATCGGAGGCGCATTTGGTACACCTTGGTATAAGGTAAAAACGCCGCCTATTTACTTTCATGATACAGGAGCGGATATTTTGTTAGGAAATAATTTCATACAATTTTTACAAAATATGTTCAAGATAACAAAAGAAATTTGTTAATATTTACCACAAGTTGTGGAAATAAGATACAGGTGGTGCGCAGAGAAAGGGCATTCAACAGGTTAATGCCTATATTATTTCGCAGCAAACGTGGTGATAATGATGCCAAACTAACCCATCCAAAAATGCAGGATAAAAGAAAGTTTGGTAAGGCTTTGTTGTCTTTTAGACAGCAAGGATTTGATAAAGCTTCTATTGAGGAAATTATAAACCTCAAAGAAGCAATGCAGGAAATGAAGTCATTAAATATAACTTCATTAGACATTGATGGGGAAACTAAATTGTCCCTCGAAAATGTCAAAAGACTTATCCAGAGAAACTTTAACGAGGATCCTCTGGTATGGTGGGATAAAAACAAGATCGAAGCTACTCTACATGTAGAAGAACAATATAAATATGAGTATGTTCGATACAAACCCATCTTAATGAATATGCAGGATACGAAAGATATGCAGCAAATTATCAAGGAGCAAATTGATCTTAAACTCATCGAGCCTGGAGTCTCAGCTTATAGTAGCCCTGGATTCTTGGTAAGAAACCACGGTGAAATAAAGAGAGGTAAACCCAGGTTGGTAATAAACTATCAAGGTATTAACAAAAAAAATACAGTTTGATGGTTATTACATTCCGAGTAGAGAACACTTAATTGATTGCATCAAAGGTGCTAAAGTGTTTTCTAAATTTGATTGCAAATATGGTTTCTATCAGATTAAAATAGAGAATGGGTCGAAGAAATTCACAGCATTCTCTACCCCACAAGGGCAATATATTTGGAATGTTATGCTAATGGGGCTTTCTAATGCCCCTCAGATATTCCAAAGAAAGATGGATAATCTATTTAAGGATTATCTAGAGTTTATGTTCGTCTACATAGATGACATTCTGATTGCATCTCGAAATATTAAAGAGCATATTAAACATCTTGAAATGTTTTCTGATGCATGTCACAGGGAAGGTCTAGTTCTCTCTGAGAAAAAGGCCACTATCGCTGCTAACAAAATTGAATTCTTAGGAGTTCAAATTGATGAAGCAGGAATAGAGTTACAGGAACACATTGTGGAGAAAATCCGCAATTTTTCTGATATATTAAAAGACAAGAAACAACTTCAGAGTTTCTTAGGAGTTGTAAATTTTGCGGGTATGTTTATTAAAGACCTGCAAAATATAGAAAGGAATTTAGACCACTCCTGAAAGAGACTGAAAGCTCTAGATGGAAATGGGAAGAAATCTATACCAAGAGAATTCGTGAACTAAAGCAAGTCTGCAATAGCTTGCCAAAACTCGCGATACCTCAGGATGAGGATGAATTGGTAGTCTACACAGACGCCAATGATTTTCGATGGGCAGGAGTGCTCATGAGAAAAACAACTACGGGTCAAGAACCTTGTAGATACACAGAAGGGTTGTTCACTGAACAACAAGCCAAACTTTGGCATATTAACGAGAAGGAATTCTTTGCAGTATAGAAAACATTTAAAAAATGGCCTTTATTCTTACTTGCAAAGAAATTTGTATTAAAAGTTGATAATACTAATGTTAGGGCCTTTTTAAAAAAATAAACTTGAATCAAAAATTGAAAAAGCTCGTATTATCAGATGGCAAGCTGAATGTCAATATTATACTTATGATTTTGATGTTATAAAATCTCATGAAAATGTTCTTGCAAATTTCTTAACGAGAGATGGAAGCATTTGAAGCTGATTCCATCATTATGAGATTCAGGCACCTCAGAGAAAACCTAGAAGAGCTTATCAAAGCATTTTGGACACCTCGAGATCAATGCACGAGCAGCTGGCCAAATACAACAGAGCGATGTGGACATGGTCCGCAACAATATACGAACCTCCCATATAGCAATGACAGCACTATGGGAAACAGTATTAGAGCCAATCAGGAAAACGTCAGCTTCCTTGGTAAACAAAGAGAAATGTGCCCAGAAAGCTAAAGTGGTCACATATAAAGAAGCAGATTCAAGCACTGCTTCAAAGGAACCATTGTCGGATACCGACAAAAATGTTGAGCAAGAGGAAAGTCACATTTCCGAAAGTTCAAGTCAACCCACTGCCTCTGGGGTAAAAGAGGAAGAAATTAACCTTAGGCCAATGACATGCACCTCTAAGGTTAATTCAGACGAGAAGGTACTATCTACTGCCTGGCTGGACTACCAAGGAAAATGGGAACACCTGGTTTCCGAAAAGGGAATTAACCCTAGCAAAACAGTAATCGAGACATCCGGGAGATATAACAGGGTATGGATGCTCGAAATGGGAACAAAGTCATACCACTTTGGAGCATTAGCATCTGTTCATACTACATCACCAGGGTTTCCGGAAATCGAAAAACTTCCGGGATGGATAAGTAGTGCGGTGCACGAATCATGGCAGAACAACCCGCACCTGCAAAGAGGAGATATTCTGGAGCTTAAGTTCATTTCAGCGGCACCAGAGATAGTCGGAAAAGGTTCTTATCCGGTCTTTCAATTTATTAAATTACAGAGACCTGATATGATTGCCTTCAACTGAGTTAAGTCTATGGATGAGAAGGCACCATTGGTATCTTCAATCAGCGAAGATGAAATCTCCACCCGACGAGAATGGGGATTCTGGGTCTGTCTCACCGAGATGGAAAAGGTTAAATATCCGTTTAAAATATTCTCAAACAATTTAAATGGGTCGTTCCCGGTTTATTCTTTAACAGGGAAAAGCACAGAGTTTGCGGAAACCTCATTCGAAAAGAAGATGTTACTCATATGGAAAAACAAGTTGCCAGCAACCGAGTCTACCAGAAAAAAGGCATGCAACATGATGCATGTTGGCCAATGGGATAACCACATATGCCCATATTGTGCAGAACAGGAGAAACCCCTATTCGGTACAAAGATCCGGGTAACCCAGAAAAAATTCGGACCCGAACAGGACAAAGGGAAGAAACGTCCAAAAAACTTTCACAAGCCAAAGTAAGATTAGCTGGATGTAAAAGAAAAAGAGGTGTCGACAACACTCATAATTAAAAGCCGACAAAGAAGGGCAGAGTAGCTGGCAGAAAGTGGCCGACAAGAGAAGGTGGAAAGTTGACAAAAAGCCACCTAACGCAATAATTCAAAAAAGGACAATAATGTAGCCGGTGGAAATTAAGGCCAAGTGACGAACGCAGTGACGTCACAAGGATTTAGAGGAAGATTGGAATCCGGGGCTGAAGTCCGCGGGCGCCTATAAATAAAGGAGTTTGAAGCGATGGAAGGCATCGAAAATCCTCCCAACTCTTCAAAATACTTGTAATATTTTTCTTTCTGCAAATTTCCTTTGTGTTTGTAATAGTATGGGGTTCATCCCCAAGAGTCTTGTTTCCTCCATGAGGAACTAAGTGTCTGTCTTCTCCATTAGGGGAAATTATGTTTGAATAATATTTTTAATATTTCTTCAATAAAATCCAGGCTTCCAAATATTTCAAATACTCCGTTATATAGTTAAAACCTTTACCCCAAACCTTGATACATCCTAAGGTAGGAAACGAAATAGGATTGTGTTGTTTGCTGCTGAAGGAGACAAGAATCGGCGAACCATCGGTTGCAGCTGCGTGGTTGGAAGAAGTCCGTAAAAACCCGGAGCTTGAGAAACCCGGCAGCAAGGGGGTCAAACTCAAGGTATGTAGTTTTGTGCTTAATTGTATTATCGGAAGCATGATGGGCTGATATTGGACTAATGGTAATGAAGAAACTAAATCTGGGGTCAAAATGAAATAAAGCAAAAGTTGGTAGGGTTAATTGAAATTTGAAAAAGTCAAAATAGTCTAAATGACCTTAATTTGGTCAAAGATGGTTTCTAATGACCTAAAATTGGAAATTGATTTCATAATGGCCAAAATGTGGAAATGGTGCCTTGTAATGGCCTAAAAAATTCATTTCCTCAATTCAACATAAACAAGAATCGGGTCTAGCAATGTTCGAATCGACCCGGATGCTTTGTCTTTCTTCTCATTTTAAATGTCTTTAACTTGCGGTTTGTAACAAGAGATTAACTCCCGTATGATTCAAATTGATTAGACATAACTACCCAACCATCCAACCACAATATTATATATATAATTATTTTAATTTGTATAATTTAAAATTATGTTGATTTATAAAAAAAAAATAATGTATAAAACATATAAAATATTTACCTTATCTATAAAGAATAAAGAATCTAAATTATTAATATATTTTTATTTATTTTTATTTTATATAAATTTTAAATGAGTTAAATATACAAAAAATTGATATATTATGTATTTAATAAAAATATAGCAAGAGTGGTATCTATTTGTAGAGAATGAAAAATTATAAAATTTGATATATTATTTATTTATTTTTATTCTAAAATATAAAAAAATATAATGATTTCAATTTTGTTATTTAAAATTTTAGTTGACCAATGAGATGGAGACAAATGTCTCCATCTCATTGGCCAAAAGAGAAGAGACCATGGGGTTGGATTCTTGATTTGGTCGACCAAGACAAAGAGACCATTTCACATTTTTTTTTAAACTTTTTAATAACATGGAGGTTGGGTCTCCCTCCCAAAAGGTCATGAATACAACTAGTCTTAGAGAATGCCATAAACCTGGTCGCAATAGATCCAATCTCATAGAAATAGGGATTAATTAGCCCATTTATAGGCAAAAGTAGGTGTGACTTGTGAGCATCATGTCGAATTTGGTGGGATTGGGTTATATGGTTTTTGGATTATTCGTGTGTTCAGGTATTAAATTGAACTACCCAAACAAATTACGACATTGGTGGTTGGTGGGTACCCCAAGCAAACTCTCCTAAATTTCTAATATTAGAAGTCAAAATCTAGCATCATAACACGGCTCCGTTTGGGAACAAACGTCAGCGATTAGCGTTTAATTTTTAAAATATATACAAAAAAAGCCTAAAATCCTATATAGTAAATACTAATTACAGTAACCATCAAATTTTAATCTCTAATCTCTAAACTCTGAACGCTCCCCTCCCCCAACTTTTAGCTTTTCAAACTCCGATCCAGACTCTAATCTCTAATTTCACTACAAGAAAAAAACCAATTACCGACTCCAATTACCGACCACCATAGTACGGGTCGGATTTACCGACTCCATTACCGACCCCAAAGTGGGGTCGGTAAAATTTAACCGTTATTGGGCCCAGGGACATTCGAAAACCAAAACACCGACCACAATTAATGTGGTCGGCATTACCGACCCCATTACCGACCCCAATTGGGGTCGGTAACAATTACCGACCCCAATTGGGGTCTGTAGTTTTTTTTTCATTATTTTATTATTTATTTTATTTTTTATTAATATTTCTTTGATTATTTATATAATTTAATTATTTATTTATTTGAGCCAATTAATTATTTAATTATTTTATAATTAATTATTTATTTATTAATTTAATTACTGATTTAATATTTTATTTAATTAATTTTATTTTAAATTTTGACTTCATAGCATTTTTTATTAAAAATAGATTTATATTATTATTAAATTTATTTTAATTTTGAGTAATTTTATTATTTTATTTAATTCATTGATTTCAATTTTTAAATTTAATTAATTTTATTTTATATTTTATTTAATTAATAAATTTTTTATATTTAATTAATTTAATTTTAGTTTATATTCTATATTTCAATTTAAGTAACTACAATAAAAAGTCAATTTAGCGACTGAAATTCGCGATCGAACATATTGGGTCGTTATTACCGACCGAATTAGCGACCGAATGATTCATCTTTATTATTGAATTTTATATTGCATTTTTATTTTCTAATTTTTAATTATGGAATTTAATATTTTTATAAATTTCTTAATGTAATTAGTATTTAGTCATATTGATTTCTATTTTCTTAAATTTAATTAATGATTTAATTAATTTTACCCAATTAATGAATTATTCTACAATTTATTTAATTAATATCAATTTTATATTATTATTTTTAAAGTTATTAATTACATATTATATATAAAAGTATTATATATATTTAACAATTGCATATGATAACATGAAAAGTTGTGTACTCGGATGGCACGCGTGCGACACTTCACCTGGGTTCGAATCCCCTCTTCAGCATTTGGAAGGAATTAATATATGACACGTGGTGGGTCCCATTGGTGGGCTAAAGGGCTAGCCCAGCTTGTTAGGGTTGTGGCTAGGTAATGCGAGGTTGTGAGTTCGAGCTCTCCTGAGCACATTTTATTTTATATAAGAGATTTACCGACCCCAAATGGGGTCGGTAACCCGCGATTGGGGTCGGTAAACCCCTGGACGACCCGTAAAACTTAGTTACCGACCCCATTTTGGGGTCGGTAAAACGAAATTTTCTTGTAGTGTTTAAAATTGCATTACCAAACACTATTATTCAAATTTAAAACTAATTTTCACCATTAATTTCAAACTCCAGACGCTAAACTCTAATTATTTCTCAAACATACCCAACATATCATCATCAAGTGATTCAAGTACTCAATGTATTCATAGGCATTCCACCAAATCCAAATGGGTAGATAAAATTGAGATGTATGAAGTGAAGTGCTTGAAACGCCTAAGCACAAGTTCAAACCAACATTGTCACATTGATAATGACTAGGATCCTAGGAAAGTGACATGATATGTGTATATATATAGATATATATATATATATATATCCTGACCCATCCACATAGTAGTAATAACTAAACACCAGTAAATAACAACAATAAAGACAAATACAAACAGAGAAAAGCTGGTAGATTCCCAAGTATAATCTGTACTGAATTATTCCTTTCTTCTAGTATATCAACATCTAATAGATATTGGAATGTATACCGATAATATTCACTGCAGGGGTGTAGGCAAGGATTTCAATTCTTGATGAAACAATAGTTTCTTTCTTAACAAATCTAGTACTCATTGGCTTTTAGCTATAGAAGATGGAAATCCTAATTTCTTCTTAATATCTATCCATTCTTTAACGGTTCAACAAATTACAACTTGCTCTCAACACACACACACACACACACACACAAAAAGAAAAAAAAAAGGAAAAAAAAAAAGAAAAAACTTTAATTTCCATGACTAAATGAATGTAAACTTTGGAAATAGTCCATCATGCACTGCAAAATCCTTGTCGACAAAATCAAAAGAATGAAGGATGACAAAGTTTGACATTATAAGGCGGACAACTTGATAAATCTAATTAACACTGCTTTACAAAAAAAACTGGCAGCTACAAGTCTTGTTCTGTCAGCAACCATCATGCCTTTAAAACAAAGGGAAAATCTCTTACAATTAATCATCTCATCATTGTTAAATTACAGAGAAAACCAATATTAGGAATTGTAAACAACGAAAACAGCATATTGAGCAAAGAGAAAGAAAGGGAGCTTGAAGAAGAAATGCTTAGGCTTTTCTGGCAAAATTTCAAGCTTTAGCAAGGAATTCTACACATCATTATTCCCACACTTTTAACATATCTAGAAAAAAATTCTTTCTTCACTCTAGCCATGACTCAAAGATTTCATTACTTCCCTGCCAATGCACTTTTTTTTATTCCTCCTCTGCTTATTATCAGAAATTGAACAATGAGACAATATTAACGGTAGCAGACAGATTCGCCTAATAAAAGGAAATTCAAGCATCTAATGAATTTTAGCAATAACACAAGCTAGGAAGACAGACAAGGAGAACAAAAAAAAAATGATTATAAGATTGCTCCCAGACATTTTCTTACGACCTGTCGTCAATCCATTGCAGTTGAAAGAAAAAGAGGAACAAAAGAATTCATTCGCCTAACAAGAACTTATTTTCCTTCATGAGTATCCTCACATCTAAACCTACTATAGCTTAGCTTTTTTAGGCTTTAGACCAGTAGAGCAAAAAGAACATAACTGCATGAAGAAAACTGGAATCAGCTTTTTGTATCACCTGATATTACAGTAAACTTTCAACCAATTCAAATTAAATTCCACAGAAGCACTATTTAAATGAATATTGATTGGCACAAAAAATAATTAAGAAACTTGGCCAAAAGGATTTGTATGAAAACAAATAGGGTAGTCTGATAGATTCTCTGAAAAGAGGTAATCTATCACTTTTTTCTTTAATAATCAATCAGGCATCCAATCAAAATATGTATATAAACCCTCATCAAGGAGGTCCCCAAATTATGAGAAGGCAACGGTTATCGATTCAACTAGCAACAGCCATGATAACTCTAACTGATGTCTTACATATTATTGTTGCAATCATCCCTCTGTATGTTGGCTTGATTGCAGCCTATCTGTCTATAAAATGGTGGAAACTCTTTACACCGGATCAATGCGCAGGTATCAATAAATTCGTTGCGAATTTTTCCATTCCCCTTCTATCCTTCCAGGTGATCTCATCAAACAATCCCTACAAAATGAACCTGAAACTTGTGTGTGCTGACATACTCCAAAAACTTCTCGCGTTCATCGTATTGGTGGCCATTACCAAAATGCGATCGAGAGGAAACCTGCGTTGGCTGATAACAGGCCTTTCCTTGTCAACATTGCCTAATACATTGATTCTAGGAATCCCATTACTGAAGGCTATGTATGGGGAAGAAGCAGCTACACTCCTGGGTCAGATAGTTGTGTTGCAGAGTTTGATTTGGTACAACATTCTCCTGATTCTTTTTGAGATAGATGCTGCACAGGAGCCCCAGGAAGTAACATCAACATCAGAAGTAACAGGTATGCAAAGAGAATGTGTTTGGATGAATGTAATTTTTATACTTGAATAAATTCTACTATAACATGTCCCTTTTTTCAAGGTTTATTATTGAAAAGCATTAGATGTTAAGAGGACATTTATACAACTTTCTCTGCTTAGAAATCTCCACCTTTTCATAATGATTCTACTGTTGATAGTATAAAATAACCATATAACAGCATTGCTATGTCTCTGTGCTTGTTGGATAAAATTTCACTTTGATTAAATTCCAGTGAGATCAGAAATAGTAGTATTTACTATTTACTCTGGAGTGAAAAAACAGAACTTCTAATAGTGCATGCCTATATTGGAATAAACAGGTAAAGAAAGAAATGGGAATAGATCTTGACATGGCTGAAAGAAAGCTCAATCAAACCTTAAATTCCAATTACCAAAGCTTTTTGACAATACAACCTCCTTCACAACCCTAACCACGATTAGCTCTGCAGTTTCATAATTAATTAGATTTTCGCACTAATTCCCTTTACTTTGTTATTGAATAAGCATTAAAAATTTTCTTTCAAGGAGATCCAGCGGTCCCAAATGGAACAGACCAGGTGGATACAGCAGACAAAGAAGATGGAAGAACAAAAAATCAGCGGAAAAAGAGCAAAAGAGTCATTCTTATGACAGTAGGAAGAAAGCTTATCCAAAACCCCAACACTCATGCCACTTTCATTGGCCTTATATGGGCAAGCATAAGCTTCAGGTACTGACAATAAAAAATATTGTCTTTGTACCACTTATATAGTGTTGTTAGTGTTTGGCTCTAAATAACTAGATTGTAATAGCATTGAGAGGTATTTAGCCCTTTTTGGGAGAAAGATTACCTGAAATTGCAACGACTCATAATACAAACTAGGAATTACAACCATCGTCATAATTCAGAAACTTTAGTGGTTGTGCTTCAGAAGAGATGTTGATATTATATGTTAAAAGAAAGAAAACCATCAGTATGTCAGTAGATGTTTTGATCGACTAACACAAGCCAACGATTTTGCATAGTGTGTTATAAAAACTAAAAAGGTTCAATGAGTTTGTTCTTAAGATAAGTGGATCATGGCTGCAGATTCAATTGTGAGACCAAAGGTGGAAATCATGATTAGGATGATTATAGCCCTTAATGAATTTCCTGAGCAGAACACTAAAATAATCACTCTGGAGTCTGAATTGGATGCAGGTGGTCGGTGAAATTGCCTACAGTAATTGAAAAATCAATAGGAATACTGTCAGATGGAGGACTTGGAATGGCCATGTTCAGCTTAGGTAAGCTATGAATCTTCTCTTTTTTCTTTCCTTTTAGTCTAGATGAATTCATTCTCTACCACTCAAATAAGAACCAACAATGCAGCACTTTTGTTGTGAGCCTTACGAAGTTCTGCATAAACAATAAAGTCTTTTTACAAAAAGACCTCTGTTCACACAAATGTAGTTTGCATAAACCACACAGTCATAAACAAGGTTATTTCACACAAAGGCTCAACAAAACCCTTGGAATAATTTTGAATGCAATTCTTGATAGACACAATATCGGTAGCAACCTCTATGTACTCTCTCGACTATAGTCACTTTTTAAACTTCAGAGGAACCCTGGATTAACCTGTATGTTTTGTTTACTTGTTGTTTGTTAGTTTTTTTCCTTGTTTAATGTTTGTTTATAGTTTGTCCATCTATAATTCAAATACTGTTCTTTCATTTATAAACAACAAAGTATGTTTACGCACAAAGGCCTTGTGTTCACACAAATACACTTTTGTGAAAACCACAAAACTGTTCCGCACAAAAGCTCAGAAAAATCCTTCACAATTTTGAATGCAATTCTAGATGGAGAATTACAATAACAACCTTTTGCGTACTCTACCAACTATCACTTTTGAAATTTTAGAGAAACCATAGAGAAACCTATATGTTCATTATTTATTTTAGGTTTGCTTGCTTTTTACCTATTTGATGTTTATTTAAAGTTTGCTCATTTGTTATTCAATTAATACTCTTTCATTTATATTCGTGAACCATTTAATTCACGAACATTGTGTTCATGTTCGCGTTCCTCCATGTTCATTTTTCAACCCTAACCACTTATGTGTCCGTTTGTTGCTTGATAGGCCTCTTCATGGCATCACAAGTCAGAGTGATTTCTTGTGGTACACGAAAAGCATTGTTAGCTATGGCCATGAAGTTTCTAGCAGGACCAGCCCTCATGGCTGTACCCTCCATCTCAATTGGACTTAGGGGAACGCCGCTCAAAGTGGCGATTGTGCAGGTAAAGAAGTACACTTGTAATACACAGTACACATTTTGCCTAATTTCTCTATAATCAAAGGGTACTATTGCAATGTGATACAGGCAGCACTACCTCAAGGAATAGTTCCCTTCGTATTTGCCAAGGAATATAATTTACATCCAGATATACTGAGCACAGGGTAAATGATATTATTTTCAGAAATAACAACTCACCCAAAAGTCATACACATCTCATGAACTGTTACTGCTCTTTTTTGTCTGTAGGGTTATATTTGGTTTGCTCATAGCAGTACCAATTGGATTAGCATTCTACTTCTTGCTGGGTATATAAGGTATCGATAGCAAGTAGAACAATACTTTGAAATGACTATATACGAAACAGTAGGTTCAAAATTATGGTTGTCGTAAGTAGCTTTATTTTGGGAAAATTATTGTAATATATAGCTTTTGGGTTGATTAGCAACCAAGATCACCATGTATGCAGAAGTAAAGAAACTGGGGAACATGCAACCCGTTTGCTACCTTGTTATTGACAAAAGAAAGTTTAAATATCAGACCCCCATTCTACAGAACAAAAAAGTCCAAAAAACATTTATACACGTAACATAATTAAATCCTCAAAATGAAAGGTCACCCCATTGATAAGGTATAAAACAGCTATTTCGACTACTTGAAATTCAAACAGAGAAATACATAAATACATGTAACACGTTCTTGCTTTATGTTATGAAGAGCCATCAAGCCTTTTCTTTACGCCAAACAGCTATCATAATTGTTGATATCTCAAAAATATACCTCGCCATTCCCAATTTCGAACATCTCACGGAGTTCCCGTTCCAACTCAATACAAACCATCAACAAATTATGCAACCCGTTCCTATATTTGAAACACAATTTCAACTCCCAATTACAAAATCGAATCAACATAAACAACACACAATGCCACAAGCCACAAATCGATATATAATCGCAATTCATAAACAGAATAAAAATTCGCATATAAAATCCAGTTAACGATCACGAAACAAGGGCAGACATCAAACAAGGCAACTAAAACACAAGATTAATCGTCAGAACCTAGAGTTGTGCACAAAATTGCATACCTGTAATCGATATGATGTAACTTTCATAAAATCTAAAGAAAGGCCGTAGAGTGGGAAGTGGGAACGAACTGCAAAAATTGCTCTATCTAGCTTTAGGCAATTTGTGGCTACGTTGAATTTATGTTTAAAAAAAAAAAAACACTGTTTACTCAATTAATCATTTCTTAAGTGATTGTGTGTCAACTGTTTAGCCCCGGTGGTTAAGGCTATTGTGTATGCCTTAATTTTTCTCGTCTAATCTAAATTTATAAGATCTGGTCTGATCCTGAATTTGTTTGGTTTGGTCTGAATGTTTCTGGTTTGGTCTGATATTATTTTTTCTATATTATTATAATGATTTGATCTGATCTGATCTGGTCTGGTCTTATTTAATTTGGTCTGATCTTAATGTTTCTTATCTGATCTGATCTGATCTGATTTTTATAAAAAATAAATAATAATGCCTGAAAATAAGTTCTAGAGAACGGGCCTAAGTCTAATTCTCAACTTGAGAGTTCCATTCCCACCACGTCCCTATCCCCTCTCTTTGTTCCTTTGTAATTGTGTTTGTTCCTTTGTAATTGTGTGACATAGGCTCGTAATTGCGTGGCATGGGCTCCTATTACTTTGTGAACCCCATCATCTTCCATTAATCAAACCCATATCAATTCTCGTGCCCAACATTAACAGGACGAGTAATGCGGGACGGAGAGAGTATATTTTAAATCTTTGATAATTAATATCATTTTGGTTAGGGTGTGATAAAGTCGTTTGACATTATGAATCGATGGTTGAGATTAACTTGAAGGTTAAAATAATAAATTTTCTATATTATTTGAAAATGGATATTTTTGTTCTTCTTCTCCGCATTTCGATATGATCGATCCATCTTACATTACCCTCCGATTTGCTTAATTATGTTACTATACATGCAGATACGTCACTGAAATGTTTTTAAATAAAGTCGTTGAATTATTCATGAAAACGTACCTAAAATGTTCCTAGTGGAGTCGCTTAATTGTTCTTGATAGCATCGCTGAATTATTCTTGGTAACGTAAATGAGCTATTCAAGAAAACATTATTGAATTGTTTTTTAGTATTATCACTGAATTGTATTTTGTAGCATTACTGAATTATTCTTTACAGAGTTGTTGAATTCTTTTAGATATGGTTGTTGAATTTCTCTACATTAATTCGCTGAAAAGAACATACATCCGTCGCTGAAAAAAATATAGTCAGTCACTGAAATGCCTACAGATATATCGTTGAAATGACTACACATACATCACTAAAAAGTCTACCTAGATGTCGCTGTCAATAGACAAAGGAAAGAAATATGGAAGGGAACTAATAGACAAATGCATGCACTATCCCAATTTATTGAATGGGCATTGATTATAGTGCCCTGATTTTGTGTATACGTATCTAACGAAATGAAAGGTGCAAAGTTATGAGCAATTATCCTCATCGATAGACTAATGAAAATTTAGAGACGGCTCTTCTTAATTAAGCGATATATTACTATATATTTCAGCGATCATTTTACACTATTCCACTACTACGTAATAAGGGATGCGGTTACAGGGTTCAGCCCCTTGCTGAATGTTCTGGAAATATACAGAAGCGGTTCTTAGTGGGCAAAATACATAAATCAGCATTCAATGCAATCCAATTATGGATGGAATACATATAAGGAAATTAAATCACCACCCAAAATCAATTATTGCGACAATAGTAGTGAAGAGATAATATTCCATAAATCATTGTGTGATTACACTGAAGAGTGAATGCATATTATTTCTTCGTTCACACATTGTGGCAATTTAAAAATATTTCTCATATAGGAATGACTTAACAGTCACACAGTTACAAGTTTTTTATTCAATACATTTTTTTAATTAAGTCTTCCACTCATTGATAGGAATACAAATTTTCTATTGTTCTAGGAAAAATACATAATATTGTCTGAAAATTTAGTCATGCCATTATAAGCACATAGAACAAGTACCTCTTCAAATTTCACCCAGCACATACATACTATAATTTAAGCACACTTGCATGTAAAAACCATCATCGAAAAAAACGTAGAAACAACACATATAAATTTACATGGAACCGTGTCCTGCCATAGAAGGCACATAAAATAAGTACCTCTTTAAATTTCACTCAGCACATACCTACAACATTGTAAACACACTTACATGTAAAAACCATAATCGAAAAAAATGTAAAAACAGCACATATATATATTAATATGCAACGTGTCATGTCATAAAAAACACATATAATTAATAAGTACATCTTTAAATTTAACCCAGCACATACCTACAACATTTTAAGCACACTTACATGTAAAAACCATAATTGAAAACACGTAAAACAGCATATGTATATTCACATTGAACCGTGTCATGCCATAAAAAACACATATAATAAGTACCTCTTTAAACTTAACCCAGCACATACCTACGATATTACAAGCACATTTCTCCAACCGCGAACCCTCGGACAGACCACAATTATAACCGACCATAACACATAACCACCCCTTCCCCAATTCCATATTGTGATTACAAACATAAAAGGCCACCCACAAATTACCAGCCCCAAAATTGCAACAAGAGGCAAACTGGCACCAAATAACAAATAAAAAAAAAAATCAAAATGCATCTTTATCACAAAAGAGGAATAAAATGTGCATAGTGGAAAACGGGCCCCACAAATTGATTTGCATCCTTACAATAAAGAAACACAAAAGAATAGTGTTGTAATGTTCCAAAAATCAGGGTTCATTAAAATCCTAAACATTGACTAGCCATATCATTACACAATTATATTAAATATATAATAAAATAAATTAATTTATCAAAATCAACTGATCAGCACACACAACCCTTTTATCCAGAATTCAGCTCATTGCTGAATCAGTACTTGAACCGATCCCCGTAATAATAAGTGTTTATGAGTCATATTTGTGAATAATAGTTAGATATAATTATGTTGTTTACATGCCATAAAAAAATTTTACTTTGGTGTTCAATGTTTCTAGTTTTATCTCAGTATACTTAAGGATACAAATTATACTGGAGTATTATTTATGGACATAAATCACAATTAAATGGTTGAACCATTAGACAACATTGACAATTGTACCATTCTTGTATTATAACTATTGGATTTTATTTATGGTTAGGAACTTAGGATTGATTGTCTTGAACTCTTAATGTATTGTGTGTTTCATGGTTGGCTTGCACAGTAACCGACCCGTTACCATTAATCGTAAAGATTAGAGAACAAGATTTAGCCGTAAAATAAAAAGCAAGTTATTCTTTAAATTATGAATATATTTAATTTTTTGTTTTGATGAGCTACTCAAGGTCTGGAAAGGGGTGGTGGGAGCCAATGCCACACAAATTACAAAGGGACGGGATAGGAAGCTGGGTGGGGATTCGAACCCCCAATTGGGGACTTACCACTAGTGTAAGTCCCCAACCCTGCAGAATATATTTAATTTAAACCATCATTAAATTAGTAGAACTATATTTTAAAAGTATATGATAAAAAATTACATTCATATATTATATTTAAATTTTTGCAAAACTTTTTTAATTAAAATCATTTTATATAATAATAACAGTTTTAATTTTTAAATACATGAAATATTTTTTTAAAAAAAATATTGAAAAAATCCCTGAGCACGGGCTCCTGGTGCTCCTCCAAGGAGCGGGAGTGCGGGACTGTGTAGAGTTTCTTTAAGCTACACTTAGAGATACTGTTTAGTGTTTACCGCTATTAACCGTTAAACTTTTTCCTAATTCTTCTAAATTTTCATCCAAATATCTATAAACAACTTTTATAATAATAAAAAATAAAATTTAAAAAAAAAAAAGAAAAAAGAAAAAACAAGGAAAACAGAACATGCCTTGAGTTGGATGAGCCTCACTCGTCAAAGAGGATGGCTTATTTTGAACCCATCAAAGTATTGAAGATACTACTACACTGCAACTGAAGACACAGAAGCAGCTCCCTAGTAGCAGAGGAGGAATTGGATAATGGGCCATGGGCCTATCTTCATTGTATTTCAGTTTTTGGGCTATCTGTATTTTTGGCCCATTTTGCTCTTTGTATTCTTTGGTCCACTTGTATTTAAGCTCAACTGTGTTTATTCATTTCACTCTGTAACAACATTTCTGATTCTTCTCAATGAAAACTATGGAAGTTATCTTTCAATTCTTAGTTTCTCTCGAATTCATCATGGTATCAGAGCCATTCTAAACTCTGGAATTTTCTGTTCGATCCTCAATTTGCTTCCGCCCTACCTCATACCTTGATTTCTCCTGCCTTCAACGGATTGATGTCTACTGCTACCGAACAAACGCCAGATGCTGAATCAACACCAGCTGCTCCACTTCCGCCTGAGCTGGTGCTCACCGCCGCTGATCAACCGCACTTGAAGTTAGCTCCAATTCTCCTTGATGGATCTAATTGGAACTCCTGGCGTACTGTGGTGCGTAATTCTCTTCGAATTAAGAAGAAGATTAAATTCATCGAAGGTACCTTTCCTTGTCCAGCTAGTAATGATCCTTTATTCGAAGAGTGGACTTGCGTTGATTGTATGATCCTTACCTGGATTCAAAACTCTTTGATTTCTGAAATTGCTAGTCAATATTTGCATATTGAAACCTCTTATGGATTATGGAAGGAGTTAGAGGACACTTATGGCCAAACTAGTGGTCCGCAAGCTATTTTACTTAAGAAGAAACTTACTAATCTTACTCAAGGAAATCGATCAGTAACTAGTTACTACAGTGATCTTAAGTCGCAGTGGAATAATCTCAAAGCTCTAAAACCTCTCCCTAAGAATTGTTCAGCTGAAGTTCTTAAGGCTCTCAATGATTATGATGACTTTGAACTGTTGTGTCAGTTTCTGATGGGATTAAATGATGATTTTACTCATGTTAGTAATCAAATTCTTCTTATGGATCCACTGCCACCAGTCAGTAAAGCACATAATATGGTATGTATTATTGAGCAGAAAGGAAATGGTGAATCTACTGGTAAGGAGTCCAATGCTGCTAGCTTTGCCTTAGCTGCAGTTGAGAAAGGAGGAGCTGATAGAACTGGAATGACAGGTCGCAACAATAGTATTGTTTGCTCTTACTGTAAGAAAACTGGTCACACAAGGGATAAGTGTTTTCAATTGGCCAAAAAGAATGCATACTGTGATCATTGTAAGAAGAATGGCCACAGTAGGGCAAACTGGTTTCTAGTCTCTGGAGTTGTTCCAGAGTGGTACAAGGCTCTTAGTGAAAAGAGGAAATCAAAGTCTGTTGTTGGAGCTGCTGTGACTGGCAATTCTACAGATGCTGCTCTCACCTCTGTTGAAGGCAGAATTATGTCCAAGCTTGAAGCTAAGTTTGAAGAGCTGGCCAGATCACATGCAGCCTCTGGAGGTGGAACTCCAATGGAATTTGCTGGAGGAGTATTTGAGATGATAGGTAGTACCTCTGGATCTGATTTTCTTAATGGTTCATGGCTCTTGGATTCAGGTGCCAGTTGTCATCTTTGTTCTGATCTCTCTTTCTTGATTGAACCTCTGCCTTTTAAGCTTAATTTGTCTATCTATCTGCCAGACGGCTCCATTAAAACACCTACACACATAGGTTCAGTGAGAATTGCTAAAGATCTCATTGTTCCAAATGTGTTGTATGCTCCAGGACTTATATTGAATCTTCTCTCAATTAGTCAACTGACTAGAGAGCTTAGGTGTTTAGCCATATTTGACCCTACCTCATGTCTTTTGCAGGACCTGAGCACTAAGAGGATTCTCTTTAAGGGTACACTACTGAATAAACTCTACACCTTTACATGTAATAGAAACTCTACATTACATTGTTTTCCTGCCTTTACATCTGCTGATTTTTCCAATGCCTTTGTTCTATGGCACAACATACTTGGTCATCCCTCCCCATTGGTCATGTCTAAGTTGGGTTTCACATCTGATAATAAAGATCATATTCCTTGTGACATCTGTTCTGTATCAAAAATTCATAGACTTCCTTTCACTTCTAGTGAATCACATGCTACTGCCTGTTTTGATTTGATTCATGCTGATCTCTGGGGGCCCTTTTCCATTGGGGATAGATCAAATTATAGATACATACTTACTATAGTTGATGACTGCTTTAGAGCCACATGGCTATACCTCCTACACAACAAATCCCACACCTCAGTCCTTCTCTCTAATTTCTTCACATATGCAAAAACTCAGTTCAATGGGGTAGTCAAAGTGATCAGGACAGACAATGGCAGTGAATTTTGCAACAAAACCTGTAACAATCTCTTTACATCTCTTGGTATCACTCATCAAACATCCTGTACCTACACTCCTCAACAAAATGGGAGAGTTGAGAGGAAACACGGACATCTTATTCAGGTTGCTAGAAACTTACTTCTAACATCTTCAGTTCCTAAACTCTATTGGGGAGATGCTATGCTCTATGCAGCATATCTCATCAATAGACTTCCCACTCAAGTGCTCAAATGGCAGTCTCCCTGTGAAATTCTACTTGGTTCCAAACCTGATCTATCCCATCTCCATTGCTTTGGCTCCCTATGCTATGTTAAAAATCCTACTCCCTCTGGGAAATTAGATGCTCGGGGAATGAAAGGTGTCTATCTTGGGATATCTTCAAATAAGAAAGGGTCTAAGGTTCTCATTCTTGACAGCAAAAAGGTTGTGGTTTCTAGAGATGTTATTTTCCATGACTCCATATTCCCTTTCAGTAAGACTTCATCTGTCATGACTGATACTTCTGCCCCATCTTCCACACCTCCACAAGCTCCCTTCCAACCTATTGAGTCATCCTCTCCCTATTACACTAACACTCATTCCTCTGTTGAGCCCACTGCTCCTCAGAATACCACTCATTCCTCTGATGAGCCTACTGCTCCTCAGCATATATCTCATTCTCCTCTGACCTCTCCCAGGTCAGTGAGACACACCAAAGTTGTAAATTCCCCAGTCTCTCCCACTGAGAGACATGATGAATCAAATTCAGTTGAGTTGTCCCTGAACAACTCAATGTCTGATTCCCTATCTCCTATTGGGAATCCTCCTTCTAGCTCTTCACTTTCAAGAGAGACAGTCATAGATGCTGCTACACCTGCTCCCATTACCAGGCCAAAGAGAACTATCAGACGTCCAGAAAGATATAAGGACTATGTCTGTACTTCCTATGATGATCCTGCTTGTGTTCCCTTGACATTTGATCAAGCATCTGGTACTCCTCATTGGGACAAGGCTATTAATGATGAGCTTGCTGCTCTAGAGAAGAATGGAACCTGGGATCTTGTTTCTCTACCAAAAGGGAAGAAGCCAATAGGATGCAAGTGGATTTTTAGAGTGAAATTTAATCCAGATGGCTCAGTGAGTAAACACAAGGCTCGTCTTGTAGCTAAAGGTTTTCATCAAAGATATGGGAAGGACTTCTTTGAGGTGTTTGCTCCAGTAGCTAAAACCATCAGTGTAAGAATACTCATAGCGCTTGCAGCTGCTCATCACTGGGGGATTTCTCAAATGGACATTAATAATGCCTTTTTACATGGCCACTTGGATGAGGAAATATACATGGCATGTCCAGAGGGTCTTGCTTCTTCATCTGGCCAAGTTTGTAAGTTGAAAAGATCTCTTTATGGCTTAAAACAAGCCCCACGCCAGTGGTATTCTTCCTTAAAAACCTTTCTCATCTCTTCAGCCTTTAAGTGTACTTATTCAGACCCCTGTGTCTTCTACAAGTTTACTGGAGTTGGGATTATTATTTTGGTTGTGTATGTGGATGACATTCTCATTACTGGTGATGATGAGGATGCAATCTCAGATATCAAGAAAGGCCTGCACAAACAGTTCACCATCAAGGATCTTGGTGATGCCTCCTACTTCCTAGGCTTGGAAATCTCCAAGTCTCCTTCAGGGTACTGCGTCAGTCAACATAAGTATGCCTTGGATATTCTCTCTGAAGTTGAACTGCCCTCCACATCTAAAGTCCAGGTTCCTTGCTTGCCTCATCATCAGTATGACACTACTGGTGATCTGTTTGATCAGCCTCACCTTTTTCGAAGAATGGTTGGTAAACTCTTGTACTTGGGTTTCTCCAGGCCTGACATTTGCTTTAGTGTTCAGCAACTAAGCCAACACATGCATGCCCCCACTGTGCACCATTGGAATGGAGTGCTTCAAGTTCTTCAATACATTCAACAGACTCCTCATATTGGCTTACACTACCCCTTTGGTCTCTCTTTGGAATTGAAGGCTTATAGTGATGCTGACTGGGGAAATTGTCCCACAACCAGAAAGTCCCTCACTGGTTTTTGCCTTTTTCTTGGCAACTCTCTCATATCCTGGAAGACTAAGAAACAAGAGGTGGTTTCTAGGAGTACTACAGAAGCTGAGTACAGAAGCTTGGGCGCCACAGCTGCTGAACTTATGTGGGTTGGCTCCTTGTTCAAAGAGTTGCAGCTTCCTTTACCTTCTCCTTTTCCTTTATATTGTGACAATATGTCAGCTATTCAGCTTGTTAAAAATGCCATTCATCATGAGAGGTCTAAGCACTTGGATATCGGTTGTCATTTTGTGAGAGACTACTTTCAACAACTCTTCATTGATCCTATCTTTGTTCCTACTCATCAACAATTGGCCGACATTTTTACCAAAGGATTGACTCCAAAGCTCTTCAAGCAATTCTGTTCCAAGCTGAAGCTTTGGAATGCTCCAGCTTGCGGGGGGGATATTGAAGATACTACTACACTGCAATTGAAGACACAGAAGCAGCTCCCTAGTAGCAGAGGAGGAATTGGATAATGGGCCATGGGCCTATCTTCATTGTATTTCAGTTTTTGGGCTATCTGTATTTTTGGCCCATTTTGCTCTTTGTATTCTTTGGTCCACTTGTATTTAAGCTCAACTGTGTTTATTCATTTCACTCTGTAACAACATTTCTGATTCTTCTCAATGAAATCTATGGAAGTTATCTTTCAATTCTTAGTTTCTCTCGAATTCATCACAAAGGCCAAATTGAGTTTGGACATTGTATAAGTAAAGAGTAAAGGACTTAAATTGAAATAACCTTTTGTTTTGTGTAAATTTCACCATCGTGCCGCTCAAGAAAACTGAATTTGGTAAATCAGTTTTCGACCATCTTGCGTTAGCGCATCGAAGGCCTATTTCCCATTCGAGTAAATTTTAACTGTCTTGTTTCCCAAGAAATGTTACGGGCAGGACGAGTTCTTTAATCCCGAAAATGCCCCCTCCCAAACGATTCCCATTCCGCATTCCAACGAACAAATCAACGGTTCAGAAGCGTCTAGGTTCACACCAACGGATGAGATCACGCGAAAAAGAGCAAGCATTTTGAAATTTTAAAATCGGGAGTTAGGGCTGTAGACACCACTATATAAATCGATACCCCTTTTGTTCCTTGCTCTGCACTCGCACAACGCTTTGTGATTTCTTCTTCCCTTTTGAGTTTGGTTTATTGATTTTCGGTAACGCAGTGATGGGGAAAGGCCCTGGACTCTACACGGAGATTGGGAAGCGAGCTCGAGGTTTGTTGTTTTGCGGCTTGTTTTTTCTTATAGTTTTGTTTCCTTTCCTTTAATAGGTTTTCTGTTTTTTGATTGTGTTTTTCGGTGTTCGTGTTGAATTAGATCTTTTGTACAAGGATTACCAGAGCGATCAGAAGTTCTCAGTTACCACCTTCTCTTCGACTGGAGTTGTAAGTTATTTTTGTGTGTTTTTACCTATCTGTTTTATTTGTTTATTTTTATTGTGGCTGCTGAAATTTGTGGTTTATAGTTTCATTTGTGTTATTTTTGTTTTCTCTTAGTGTTTTTTAGATACTGTTTGTGTTTATTGTGGCTGCTGAAATTTGTGGTTTATTGTGGCTGCTGAAGTATTTATTATGTTGGTTTTTGGATTAGGCATTTGTTGAGTTTTGTGTGTTTACTGTTTCGTGAATGGAAACTTGTGGTATAGTTTCATTTTCTGAATAGATAGATTTGTGTTTAGTGTATGGAGAGCAGTTCAGATTGGTGTCAATGTATACAAATAGTTCAGCAATGTTACATTTAACCCTGTGTTTGGGACTTGGTACTATGAGTTGTGTTGGCTATTCTGTTTTGGCCTGCATATATTTGTATTATGAGTAGTAGTAGCACTACATTTTAACGGCCTCAATTTTGGCATAAAACTTTACATACTTCATAAATCTAGGTCTATATTTCTGTAAATTGTAATGCATAATTTGTAGTACTTTTTTCTTTTAATGAGAATATAAGATCATGTATGTGCTCATTTTGTTTCCCCTTTGCAGACTCTCACTTCTACTGGAACGAAGAAGGGTGATGAGTTTCTGGCAGATATCAGTACTAAGTTGAAGCACAAGAACATCACCACTGATGTCAAAGTTGATACGAGTTCTAATGTACGTTCTGTGCTCCTAGATTAAGAAATTTGTCTGAAATTCAATAATGTACAATTTTTTTAGTGATATCTAAATGATTTCCAATGCCCAGCTCCTTACTACCATCACAGTTGATGAGCCCGCACCTGGATTGAAAACAATTCTAAGTTTTAGAGTTCCTGACCATAAATCTGGAAAGGTAGGAAAGCATTTAATTTTGCCTCTCTAGTGTGCCACCGATTGAAGTCCCCTGTGTAATATATTCTCATTGACCTCTGTAGTTGGAACTTCAATACTTGCACGATTACGCTGGAATATGCTCAAGCGTAGGGCTGACTCCCAATCCCACCGTTAACTTTTCTGGTGTTTTTGGAAACAATCAACTTTCAGTGGGAAGTGATGTGTCTTTCGACACTAAGGAAAGTGCACTTACCAAGTACAACTTTGGAGCAAGCTTTACAAACAGTGATGTTATTGCTAGTTTGGCCTTGTGAGTGCCTTCTTTATCTTCACAATATTTGTCCGTCTTATCTAATTTCACTGAATCTGTCTATGGCTAACATATTGATTAGTTTGTTAAATTGACTATAACCTGTATCGTTACCTGTTTTAGGAACGACAAGTTCAACCTGTTGAGTGCGTCGTACTACCACATGGTGGATTCATTGACCACGGCAGTTGGTGCCGAGGTGACACACAACTTCTCAAGCAACAAGAACACCATCACTGTTGGCACGGAATACTTGTTGGACCCCTTAACCGTTGTGAAGGCACGAGTGAACAATTTAGGCACGGCAAATGCTTTGATCCAGCACGAATGGCGTCCTAAGTCACTCATAACTCTATCAGCCGAGGTGGACACCAAGTCTATAGACAAGAGTGCGAAGTTTGGATTGGCTTTGGCTCTCAAGCCATGAGCGGGTGATGTTCTTGGCAGTCATCGAAATAAAAAAGATACTAAGTGGTGGTTGCTTGAACTTGAAAGAGAAGTTTGGAACCTTTTTCATGGCTCAGTTTTTGCTATCCTTTGGTGTCCATTTTGATCCTTAAATTTCTGATATCAAAGGCACCTATTGACTCATTTGTTTTGAATTTTTTGGTCAAGGCTATGCTGTGATTTAGTACCAATATTGGTGGTTTGTTTTGATGGATCAAAAGTTTCTGCAACGTTTTCGTTTAAGGAAGAAAAAAAAAAAAAAAAAAACACAGAATTTTGTGGAGTCATGTGGAATGTTACATGCTTGAAAGAATAAAAGTTGTTATCAGAAATAAGTAAAATACTTGAAAGAATGAAAAAAATAATGTAGTGAATATCTTTAGGCAATGAATAAGTGTGTTGCCAGAAGCCCAGAACAATACCTCATATATGGCCGTCAATTAGCAAAACCATAATAAAGCTTATATGGTGAAGTAGTTTTACAAATCCAACTTACATGATAAAGAAATTGGTCGTCCATTACTCCATATTGCAAAATCCGAGAATCTATAACAAAAGTTACAATAGACTGAATATTGATGATAAATATATCTGGGTCAGAATTGAAGAGTTTGAGTTGGGTATTGGTTAGGGTTCGATTACTGTGATACAAAATGTCAAATCACTCTCAAATTTCCTTAATGAATATAATGTGGATAAATCGGAATAAATATCAAATAGTCCTTAATATTATTCAATTTGAAATTATAAAGTATTTGATTAATCAAAATGATTTTATAACTTTCATATTTTAGCAGATAATCATAATTGCATTTAATTTTCAATTTTTTGTCCTCTAAAATTTTAAATTGTTCACTTGCATAAAAAGTTTTATTTTTTTCAATTTAGCCCTTTATATTTATAAAAATAAGGTCTAAATTATTTAAAAACATAAATTTTTAGGGATAAAAAAAACGGAAGGTTGGAGGTTAGACCCCACCTGCCTCCTATAGTGCTCTTCCAAAAAAAAAAAATTGAATAATAATGAAACGAGATTATTTATTCCTGAATAAATTCATGAATCCAAATATACGTTTAATGAGTAATTTGTATCATTAATTACCTAATGGGGGAAGAAAAAGAAATTCAAAATTCCATAATTATTGTAACCCTCTGCCCCTCTCACTCTCCTTTTTTGCAGCTTGCTTTTCCCCCTGCGAATTGGGCTTTACTGACAAGTCGCAAGATCGGTCACCGCGAATTCCACCGCGTTCAGGCGGAGCCGCCTGGTGGAGCAAATAATCTGTCTCATCGCCCGGTAGACTCGCACCTCTTGTTCACCCCCACACGGCAGACGGTAGGCCTCGGTCGCTTGGGTGTTGATGAGTTTTGAGATTAGGTTTAATTTTGTCATTTCCAATTGTTTTTGAAAATTATTGAGCTCGGAGCATTGGATTCCTTCTTTATACGTGTTTCTTCTGGAAAGAAGAAGGGTTATTCTTATTTTTGCCCCAAATCTTTGTTTCTTCTGGCTCGCTTTCCTGAATGTTTGTATTGCTTTATTGGCAAAAGGATTGATTTGATATCAATTATGTTTTGAATTGCATTTGAAAAGCTGTGTTACTAATTTTCATGGATTTCATATGTTTTAGTTTCTTGTTGTATTGCTTCTTTGCATTACCTAGGTGGAGGTTTTTATCGAGCTATTTGTGAAAGTGAACCCATAGAGAAATGGAAAGCCCAAGAATCCCTCCTAATCTTCCGGAAGATCTGATTGTTGAGATTTTATTGAGGTTGCCAGTGAAAACCTTGTTGCGGTTCAAGTCTGTATGCAAACTTTGGCGTTCTTTGATTGGAAGTGCAAGATTCATAAACCAACAATACACCCGGGAGAGCAATCAAGAGCGGCTACTCGTTAGGCATTACAGGCCTGATGAGGAACGATATGCATATGCTTTGTATTGTGACAAATTGCTGTCTGCATATGAAGAGCCGGATCACCTGCAGATTCCTCCCACTGTTGCATCTTTGATGGGACCCTTGAATGGTGTATTCTGCATGATTAGTATTTCAGGTCACATGGCTTTGTTGAATCCAGCCATGAGACAGTTTAGGCCACTTCCATTAGTTCCTCAGAATCGACAACCACATCTTTCTCCATATGATGATTTGCTAGGATTTGGGGTGGACCCATTAACGGGAGATTACAAGATTGTTTCTATTCAGTACTTTTGGAATGAAGAAATGGATGCTCCGCATTTCCCTTCTATTGTTTCTGTTTACAACTCAGGTACTGATTCATGGAGACATTTTGAGGATGTGGATTTGGTTAATTCAAGTCGATGTGCATATAGGTCACTGTGTAATACATTCTTGAAAGGAGTATATTATTGGCTCACGGAGTTCAATGAATCTGATGTTGCTATCCTTGCATTCGACATATGCAGCGAGAAGTTTCGAGAAATTCAAGTGCCTGATTGTATTAAATCGAAAGAAGGGGACCTTGCTCTATATGGTGATTCAGTAGCTTTGCTATCCTGCGATGTAGACAGAGTTGATAAGTGTGTTGATGTATGGCTGATGGACCAGGATGGATGCTGGACAAAAAGCTTAACGGTTGGCCCGTTTCAAGACATCAAGTGGCCACTTTGTTTTTGGAAGAGCGATGAGCTCTTATTGGAAACAGAAAGTCCACTCTTGACTCTATATGATGTCTATACCAAGACAATAAGAACTGTTGAAGCTCGGAGAAAAGAGAATGGCTTCTTTATATACTGGATTTTTACGTACAAGGAAAGTCTCGTGTCAATTGAAGGGAAGGGGAACAATTGTAGGCATTGGGATACTTCGGAATTTGTTAAGGATATCTTCTCGTAATCATCAATCAAAAGGTATAAGCTAGTACTACTATTTAACATTTATACATGTTTTTTCTTCTGAGTTGTGAAATCTCTGCAAAGGATTATATTGCTGCTCCATATTAAGGATTTCAACTTTCTTTATTAAGTATACCCTTTTTTCCTTTTCTTTTGCTTTGTTGTGTGTGTGTTGGGGGCGTTGATTGAATAAATACCTTATCACTTGGGAAGGGCTACTATACACAAACACACCCACTATAGAGCACTATAGAGGACATACGACAATATACTCACACAACATATACTCACACAACACCAACCGTTTGATGTTGGTTAGGCGGCAAGGCTGACCATAAAGCTAAAACAAGTGCACCAAGAACTTCACAACGTAGGGCTTAATCGAGAGACTTAAGAAAATACTTCCTCCGTATTTTATTAATGTTAACGTTTGCATAGTAAATACTATTCATTGAGTAAGTTTGATTCGACTTTTTTCACACAGTTACATAAGATAAAACATAGTCAAGTGGGAATGTTAAAATTTTTTGAATACGGAGGGAGTAGAACACTTTTATAAATACAAAACACTATTTCAAGAGAATTCCTATAGCTAAGACACTTAGCATTATCTTCACTTCTTGAACACTCACTCATTCACTATTCACTCAACTCACACCTCCACAAATGAAAGGGCTCACCCCTATTTATAGGGTGTCCTAGAATATTCTGAAAAGAACAATTAATAAATCTAAATATTTTTATGGAAAATTCCACACAAAGTGTATTTCTATTTCTTTCTAGAATATTCTATTTAGTTTGCATTGATTTCTAACATAGTGGAATTCCCTAGTCAATGCAGTGCACTGAATCGTGTTTCTTTGTGTTCATATGTTTCCGTCTTTGGCAGTGGTTCGGAGGATGGTCTGAAGTATCCACATATACCCTTTGGAAGACAGTAATATTGTAGTATTACTTATTAAAACTGTATGCACGTGATATGCATGTAATGAGATGATGCAAGAGTGTAAGAGAACTTGTTTGAATATTTGTCATAACAAATTAGACAGATGCTTATTAGTTGCTTATAATTTGTTTGGTATTTTGTCTTCCTTCATTGTTTGATGACTTTATATAAATGATTTGTTTCCCTATCAATGGAATTTTTTTTTTTCAAAGTTGTAAAATTTTAGAGGTATTTTTTGAATTGCTTTGATTAGTTTAAGCAAAAAAACTTTTTGGAAGTGTTTTGAATTAACCTTTTGTTTTTGTATATGTTTCATCTGTTTTATGTTTTTGAATTAACTCTCTTTATTTGGATTACTACTGTTTTAATTTTTTGTTATACGAGTATATGTTTTGCATTTATACTCCGTATTTGATAAATTTTCTCTCTTTACTTAAAAAAAAACTCATTATTTATTTATTTATTTATTACTCCCTCCGTCCCAGGCATTCAGGCAAGATGTCTGGTTTGACTTTTTGACACTGTTCATTGTTTAACTTTGACTCAATATTATTTCAAGTATATATTTGAAAAGAATAGTCGAGTTGGGTCTTATTAGAATCGTATGATCATGTAGTTTTAGAATATATAATTCACATAATTTTTCATTGTATATAATTTGAGATATTAACGATTGAAAAAGTGCATTGGATTATGTGCAGAAATGAAACAAGACATCTTAAATGGTACAGAGGGAGTACTAAATAGTGCAATAGTACATAATATATTTTCTCTTATTTAACATCCATGCAAAACTCTAGTGGAACACTTAAAAAAAACAACAAATGAAATTTTAGGCGAAAATGGGAGTTAAGGGTGTGGTGGGAGATATTGAGACTCTTTGGAAGCCGGCATATTTAGGAGCATATAGCGGATTCAATCAGCATATTCTCTCACAATTCTCTCTCCGAATCTGCTATCTGCTAGCTGATCTGCTGACTCCCAAACATCCTCATTGTGGGTTCACCGTTTCACCCCCAAGTCCTCTTAAGGTGGTTGATTTCAGACGACGCATGTAGAGTCAAATTTACTCGATCGGTTTTAAGTTTTTCTGATCTTGTTATCTAAGAAAAAAAAAAAAATCCAAATGAAATACTTTATTAGGTGTTTAAAATAATCCAAACAAGTAAAGTGAAACTACTAGTATACTTTTTTTTAAAAAAAAAAACGTGAAATGATACACTGATCAAATAATGAAAAAAAGGGGAGTGGGCGGTGGCATATTGGCATTGTATTATTCCATGAGTTGCAAATAAGTCTTAACTTTTAGTACTTTTATTAATTTATATATAAACGCGAGAGTACTGTAGTACAGTATGATTTAACTCTATATATTTTGAACACATCATCAGCCCTTTGTTGAATAAATGAAAAGCCTACCTTTGTGTGCGGATTTAAAAAATGTTATTAAAAAGTATGTGAAGATAATCTATTAGAATTTTCTTTTAATTTCTTTTATTGGTGGGAGATTATTAAGATTAGGTAGTTGGTAATCATGATAGCATCAAATTTGACTTGAAAATTAAGTAAAGATTATTTTAGTTTGAAATTGGAGAAAAATCGTTCTTTACCTATTAGGCCATCTCCAACCGAAAACATCAAACTCAAACAAAAAATACAGTATTTTATCTCTAATCGAAAACATTTAACTCAAATACAAAAAATACTAGATTTTAACAACGTATTATCAATACTATAAATTTAAAGGGGGAATGAGATTTGACCCCACTGGTCATCTCTCATGCATTCCAATTAGGTTCAATTTCCACCCGACCTGATATCCCTCCACTTTATCCTTTTGTAACCACACATCTTTGCCGACACGTAGGTGCCAATGTTTTAAAGTTCTTAAAAAAATGAATACTTGGTTCAAACATTATCCATCAGTAATTTCATAGTAATTTCGTTCAATGAATGAGCATTGTACCTGGTAAATAGCCATCAGTATTCAGTAAGCACATCAATTTTACTAATCCCTATAAAAGAAATCAAAGAAATTTAGGTCATCCGAGATTCAGGCGCCCCCCATTTATTAATGTCGTCCTAAACGACCTTTAAACGTAGAGAAAATACCAGTCACTCCAAACCGCCGACACCAGCTGAATCCCCACCGTCCATATCGCCTACCTCATAATACCAACGGTATATATTTACTCGTTTCCCCGCTCCCGGGACCTTCCTCTTTAATCAACCAAAGTCCTTGAATTTTAACCGTACGGAAATCAAATGCTCCCTTCAAGAAACTGATCAGATTATTGCTTAAATTCCAACCACAGTCACGGCGAAGATCTCATCTCTGAAACAACAAAAAAATTTTACTACAGTACCAACAATTAATCCACTCCCAAAATGAAATCCACCATTTTTATCCTTTTGATCAGTTAGTTGAATTAATTAATCGAAAATAGCTCATCAGGAAAACAGCAATCTTGCTGCTTCTCACCCAACTCGTATGAATCCCTCCCCCCATCAATTACACGCCTTCAATTTTGTAACCGAATTTTGGATTTGAGCTTAGCCCACTTCAATTCCCGCACCGAATTGAAGAACCCGATTTCTCGTTTCGCCTATTTTTCATGGAGAAATGAAGAAGCTCAAGAATTTCTACCAGCACTTGAGGAACCCTCAATCCATGGAGCGGAAATGGATCCTTCCGCTCGCCATTGGTTCCGTCGTTTCGCTTTTCCTGCTTTTCCTGACCACCCTCAACTCCCCTGACGGCGCGCCACTCTTCCCGCTGCGGAGGTACTACTATTCAGCTTCCTCCGCCGCCGCCTCCATTTATGTTGAGTCCAAGCTGAAGCCGCTTCCGGTATCCGATTCGCCTCATCCGCCGCGATTCGCTTACTTGATCTCCGGATCCGCCGGCGATGGAAAGATGCTCCGCCGCACTCTCGAGGCGCTGTACCACCCGATCAATCAGTACGTCGTGCACCTCGACGCGGAGTCGTCTGCCGACGAGAGGCTCGATCTGCACAGTTACGTTACTGGTCATGCCGTTTTTAACAGGTTCCGGAATGTTAGAATGATTACCAAGGCTAATTTAGTTACCTACCGTGGGCCAACCATGGTCACCAACACACTGCACGCTGCTGCTATTTTGTTGAAGGAAGGTGGAGATTGGGATTGGTTCATCAATCTAAGCGCATCGGATTATCCTCTGGTTACTCAAGATGGTAATACTTTGGGGGTTTTGTTTACATTTGAATTTGGAAAACAATATGGTCTGTGTTGTTGATTTTGTTCACTTGCAAATTTGATATGCGCCAGATCTGCTGCATACGTTTTCATACTTGCCGCGGGATCTTAATTTCATTGATCATACAAGTGACATTGGCTGGAAGGAGTAAGCGAGCTTTACATGAGCAGATTAGTGTGATTTGTTAGGGAATTGTGTAATTTGAATTTGATGAATCCTTTGATGCTGCGTTTGGTTAGGTTTCAGAGGGCAAAACCTATTATCATTGATCCGGGATTGTATATGACGAAAAAGGCTGATGTTTTTTGGATTACTCAGCGGAGAAGTGTGCCAACTGCATTTAAACTCTTCACAGGTGCGTTGATTATGGCATATTGATGATTTGGTGTTGCTTTTCCTTAATATGGATCGATTTGCTTACAACTAGTGCTGAATTGACTGAGTGAAGTTTTTACTTAGTGTGGAAGATTTCTTGGGAATTTGGTAAGGTTGCTCCAACCTTTTCCTATGCTGTCTGAGTTCTCCATTTTGGGGAAATCTAATCATGCAAGATAGGTATCTTAAAGGTGTCAGGAGTGGGAGTATTTTGCTAAGTCAGTTTTAACTTTTAGCCAAATGTTTAATGCCTTCCAAATGAAGGGAGAACTTGATGTAGAATGATTCTAGTATGTTGAATTAGAATTCTTGTTTAATGTGTTAGGTAAGTGCACTGTTAGTTATAAATCTTTTTACCGAATTAAATATTTTGAACCAGGAATCTGTGCTAATGGACAATGTAAATTCATCAAGTTGGTTATCCCCCTTTCTGGGAATTGTTTATTGAAACAGGAGCTGGGGAGCTTTGCATGACTCCATAATCTCTGAGCTCAAGGAAATACTATATATTTGAAAAGGAATGAGTTGAGCTGGTTGCATTCGTTTAGTTTTGTCAAGTTAAGCTTGTTAAGGGGTTCTTATCGTAATTTCTTAATTTACTTTTAGCAACCAGCATTTGGTTAGACAAAGTATACTCGAATAAACTCTGGTCAGGTTCGGTCTCTCTCAAGCCTGACTAGTTTGTGCTTAACTAGCGCCGGATTTGGGCTTGGTTAAGTTCTCATTTGACTTCGTGGTGAGGCTCGTTTAAGGTTTGAGTTGAGCTTGAAAATCAGATGGCTCGATTAATTTGGTTAACAGTAATATAGTTTTGGTCTCAATTGATATACTTACCTTCGATTCTGTACACAAGAATGGCCGGAATTCTATTTTTCTCGTTACTAGTTGTGTGTTAGTGTTACCATTCTAAATTAACCACTCTTCTTGAGTATAATAAATTCATAAGTTAATCTATGAAACTCAGTTGCCAGTGTATAAAAGCAAATTTCAAAAAAAATGAACCAAACTTAAAATTCAATTGAGTTTTGGTTCTGGAATCACCTGAATATGTTTTGACATATCTAATCTTTTCCTTACAGGATCTGCTTGGATGGCTCTCTCAAGACCATTCATCGACTACTGTATATGGGGATGGGACAACTTGCCCCGAACTATCCTCATGTACTACGCCAACTTCCTATCCTCCCCGGAAGGCTACTTCCACACTGTCATCTGCAATGCTCCCGAGTTTCAAAACACCACTGTGAACAGCGATCTGCACTTCATATCATGGGATAACCCTCCAAAGCAACATCCACACTACCTCACTGTTGACGACATGAAAAGAATGGTAGACAGCAATGCACCGTTTGCCAGAAAGTTCCACCACGATGACCCGGTGCTGGACAGGATTGACTCAGAGCTTCTATTTCGTGGTCAAGGTATGCTCGTCCCAGGTGGGTGGTGTGTGGGTAGTCGTGAAAATGGGACAGACCCTTGTTCTGTTGTGGGTAACACAACGGCCATCAATCCTACATCCGGCGCCAAGAGATTGGAAAGCCTTGTAAGCTTTCTTTTATCGGAAAGTAACTTTAAACCACGACAGTGCAAATAGCAGATCTTGTCCTGGATCGCCACTCTGCAGTTTGCGGTGCCATTTCCATGGAAGGGACTGAAGAGCCTATTATTAAACATCGGTCGGGAAACTTCCCCTAGAATTTGATGGGATTTCACAAGTTTCAGCTCCAAGGTACTATGGTGCAAGCTGAGTTCCCCTGATCTGGTCTATAACCATTTTGACATGCCATTACCAGTTAGCATCTTCCTGTATGAGAGTAGAGTAGCAAATGGTGCTGCGCTTGAGGTGAGATATTACACGACGGGATTTTTTATATTTGCGTTGCAACTCGATCTGATCTGTTGTAACATGCATCTAGTATCACATTCTCATGCTATATAAATATATCATTCATTACATATAGTACATCAGATTTACTTCTTTGCATCTTCCTATAGATATGCCTGCAATCAACATACTTCAAAGCTCCAGCATATGAGATTGATCATGTTTGCATTGCCTTCATTTTTCTGTCATTTCTGCACATGATGTTTCCTATTTGAAATGGATGGAGTGTTTGTTGAAATTTAAAAGACTTATAAACAATACATAAGTTCACCTATATGTCTAGAATTTCTAAAAATTATTGTTGAAATTTGAGATTTCAACAATAACATCTAAAATTTCAACATCCATACATGCTGGAATACTGCATGCTGTCCTAGTATTCATCACCACCATCAGTTTTTTTTTTGTATTTTTTGTTTTTTTTTTTAAAAAATGTTGGATCGCAGTCTTTGGGCAGATTCAAGGAGAAAGGAAAGGAGGGAGAAGAATACAGTGCTCGGAAACTAAATGTGGAAGGAAATGAAATGAACACAACACAAATACACAATTTTGATCTCAAACATGTGTTCAAAATTGGACAAGAATGGACTGTTCTTTCCTTTTCTCTCATTGATTATCAAATAGAAGTATTAACTACCTAATGGGCAGATCATAGTTTTCCTCAACAATTAGTGGATGATAGATCAGACAAGAAAAGGTTAAAGTCACAATTCACAGGTTTTCTTCTATCTGCAAAAGATATTGATAAAAGTCAACTGTTCAAATTAGAGCTCTCTCTAACCACAAGAACACTAGATCATTCTCCTGAAACTTCAAATTTAGTAAGTAGTACTAAATAAGCAGAAAGAGAGATCTTGTTGAGATACTTGTAGAACATACCTTCACTATACGGTCTCTTCCTCTTCAATTCAGACATCCTCCTGAGAAGTTGAAAACCTGGTAAGAGAAAAGAAAGAAACTGGAGGGGCTTCGGTCCAGGGGAGATGAGGGTCAAGTTCTTCAATCCGTCAGGCCTCAATCCTCATCTCTCCTGCGACTAAAGCCCCTTCTCCGTTCTTCAATTATGTGACCGAAATGCCAGAGCTACTTCTGTCCTAATAATATACTGTACATATATATATTTCTACAGGACCCATCTTGATTTTCTTGCAAGGCAGCATCAGAGGAAGGCCCTAACCTGGCTTCACCAGTTTTTCTCTTTAATTAAATACTTCCCACTTGATCATATCTCTGCTACAGCTGTTTCTCTACTGACATTATCTCAGTTATATAGTACCTATATACATATAGAAAGAGAGAAAGGTAAGAACTGGACTCACCTTAACACACAAAAACACAGAAACGTGATCTGGTCCCCGGATTTCCAGGGCGTGGCCGGAGCATCGCCTCCTAAGATAATTGCCACTTGCTGCTTGCACATTAGGAGCAAGTGCCAATCTCTCCGGCTAGGCATTGCCCGTCGCCCTGTTTTTTTTTTTCTTCATTGTGCATTTTTGATCATACCTTTTGGCCTTTGGGCTTCTACTTCTTATATAGATATATGAATGTATTATACTAAAACAGGTCAACTTGAATTTGATCAAACTCTACATGGGTGCTTAATAATCTGGAATTGAAGCAAGTTTCACACTTATAGCGGCGTGATCTGTTTTTTACTTTTTTTTCACACCAGTTTTTCCCCAATTTGGGAACTTAGGTCTTGGAGATTTTCCAAGAATTGACATTAGCATATCATTGATCCCATTTCTCTTTATAGTCACGTGATCAATGGATTGTTCAAATGTGATTTTTTTCTTTTTTTTGGCGGAACAGTCAATACATGCTAGAGAAATGTTCAAATGTGAATTTGAATTGTTGTCATTATCAATTATTGTTACAACAGTACAAGAATAGTTGATTTCATATCTACATCAAGATATGTAGTTGTAAACTTGCAATGTAACTTCGTAGTAAACTGAGCCAAATTATTCAGACAAGATAATCAAATCAGAAATCTGATCGCCAGCCTCGCCCCATTTCTGCGGACAGAACGTCACGAGGAACTCATCGGCTACACATTTCACCAACGGGGGAGGCTTATCGAAGGCGTAGCTGAAGTACGAAGGACACGAATCTTTAAACACCTTGGAATAGACCGTGGGCTGGCATTTCTCCGGGCTGCCATATGCATTCCTGCAGCAAAACGAGTCATGGTTGAACGCCAAGCAGGCGCTCTTGCACGCCACAACATCGCCTTTTCGGTTCAAAACCTGGAGCTCCGCAGGGCAACTTGCCATGAAAATTAGAAAAAACAATGTGATTAACGTACATCAAAACAACTATAATGATTTTTTAAAAAAAAATTAAATTGACACACATACCTTGCTTTCAAGTCCTTTAGGCAGCCTCCAATGTGGCATCCCTTGTCGTCGGGGGAGGTTGTCTGGACCTGGACAGGGAGGTTATATCCATCAACGACGCTGACATCGTAGAAGCTGGGTTTGCCGCCTGATTGCAATGAGAATTCGACCAATGTGGCTGGAGGCACGCCTATGACTCCATTGCACTCCAGTCTTCCATCACAGTCGCCTGTTTCGCAGACGGGGTTGTGATTTCCTGAATCGAAATCACAACCCGTTCGTGCCCAAATTCGGCCTGACCAGTCCCCTGGAGCCTGAAACTTCCGGGTTTTTCCGGGAGGGAGGTAGAATCCACCGTTGGCCACCACAGGGTGCCCCTGGTTCGAAGCTGTCGCCGGCCAGATTGGGAAGGGGCATTTGTTTCTTACATAGAATGTACATGCCTGGATTTGAAATTTCCCTGAAAAATTAAAATGTTCAAGCCTCAGATCACATTCAAGAACATTTTTTTCCCCCCTTTCAAAAATTTGAAATCAGGAAGTACTACCTGGTGAGAGGAAAAGGCAGAAGAAGGCAAGGAAGGAAAATAGTGATTTCCCTGGAAATGTAATATTCATGGTGCCAGGAATTAGTCGATCAGTTGTCATGTTTGGTAGCGATGCTGCAATACATTTATATATGTTAGAACAAAGCAAATGCTTGAGCCCATTGGAATGCATTTCTTTGATTCCACTACAAGTTTTGAGGTTAAAAATTCTTCAAGTCTAAGAAATTAATGAGGCTGTGTTTAAGGTGAAATCTGAGCATGAACATCAAATCCAGTAGTTTGGGTGAGATTAAGAGTCTACAAAACAAAGCCAAATTGTCTTTGTTTCAAGTGTTGCTTCTTACCTTAGGCTTTGTTTGGTAGTAGTGTAGAGCATAATCTTAGGGTGTTAACGAGCCGAACTGAGACCGAATACCGGTAAGCTCGGCTTGAGCTCGTAAGAATTCGAGCTGAATTTTGACCGAGCTACTTCGAGCCGAGCGTTGACCGAACTTTGACGAAATCGAGCCGAGCTCGAACAGTCTCATTTTCATTTTCACAATTTATTAAAAAAATTATATTTAATATATTGCATATATTTAATTACGTATTTATTGTTTAATCTATATATTTAAATAATTTTAAAATTATATTTATAATTTAAAATTTATTCCATCTGTACCGATAAATATGTCATATTTGATCCAGACACACTTTAACTTATACTAATATTTTATATAACTTCTATTTTTACTAATAAATAAATACTTCTTCATTTCATACCCTTTAAAAGGAGATGCATTAATTGCATGGGGTAGACCTTTCGGAAATATAGTCATAGACTTTGTATTTACTTAATGTATTTTAAAGTCTAAACAAATACAGTACTAGTACAATACAATTCAAATGACATGTATTATATGGGACTTGTATTATAAGTTAATAGATTATGAGCCTGTTCGCGAGCTTTTTGAGCCGAACTCAAAGGTGTTCGGCTTGGTTTGTAAATTATTCTAGTCGAACTCGAACTCGAGTCGAGCCTATTCTAATCGAATTTTGACCGAACTTTGACCGAATCGAGCTCGAACTGTTCGCGAACTACCCTGGCTCATTAACACCGCTAGAGCATATGCATATACTCTAAGCAAAATGATAAATTGACCCGTTGTGAATCCAGTACACGTGACATTAGGGTATTAATATATTTATTTATATTTTATTATAAATAATTATATATACAAGTATTATTTAATACTTCCGAGAGATTGACAATTCCATGAGTCACTCAATCATCCAATACATAAATAATGATTAGCTAGCAAAGCAACCTTAATGGGTTAATATTTTTGTATTTATTTGATGAATGGATGGATGATTTTGTTGAAAAAGTCCCTTGTCCCATTTAATACAAGAATCTTCATCTTCTTGTATGCATGTAGTCGAGACATGTGAGTCGTGCAAATATGCAATTATATTTGTCACCATTATTTTTTGTTATGTCACCTTTATTTCACTTAATTAGTTTAATTTGTTTCTTGTTTTTGCAGGCTCAAAATTGTCACAAAAAAACCAACATCAGTTGATTTGAGTGGATTGAGTCTCTAGTTGGTTAAGCAAGGTCTCGGGTTTGAACCTTGTATATGCAAAAACTGCTTTGGGAGATGCGCCCTGAATTGCCCATGCAGATCCTCGAGGGATTAGTCTTAGGTCCAAGGTGGCCTGGGATACCCGGTAATTCACCAAAAAACAACAGCAGTTGACTTGAGTAGATTAAGGCTCTAGTTGCTTAAGCAAGGTCTCGAGTTCGAGCTTTGTGTTTGCAAAAAACTGCTTTGGGAGAGGCGTTTTTCATTGCCCATACAAATTCTCGAGGGATTAGTCTTAGGTCAAATGTGACATGGAGATACCCGGTAATTCACCAAAAATTGTCACCAAAAAAATTGCCCAAATGAACAACTTTTATTACTCTATATTTTTGGATCAAATTTATCTTCTAAAATAATTCTCAAACGAGTTATGAAAATAAAAATAGAATGCCCCCTTCATCTAACACACATAATAGTTTCGCGTATTTAACAATGATTAGATAAACATTCACCAAATCACTATATATATAGTGAAAACAATCGTACAAAGCAATATCCATAAGATTAGTATAGTTAAGTTCACGATTATGTTAATTTTTTGACAGTTTATCTCCATCAATTATAACTCATAACTTATACCATCATTTATAGTAACTGCAGAAATTGATTTGAAGGAAATTTAATTATTCAATATCCATTAATATTTTTAATAGAATAGTTTATTCTTTTTTTTTAAAAAAAAAAATAGTAATACTATATAACACCGAAATTTATAACTTGAAAAATATAACTACAACCTTGCTAGATAACAAACCTTTAAATAAATAGTACTTCAATATTCTACTTTAACAAATGTAGAATGGAAAGGTAAAAAAAGAAAATTAGTCGAAAATGCATCAAACCAATTTTGTATTATGTTATAGTGAGAAAGTTCTTATTAAATGGAAGTATAGAAGGGGTTAAGTTGGGGTTTGAATTTTCACCCGGTCTCTATTCATTTTGTTTGTTCCCTTTGTAATTTATGTGGCATGGAATGAAGGAAAAAAACATTAATAGGAATAATTCATTGAGCCAAAATTGTAAACTATATATTCCGTATTGATTGACCCTGTATGGGAATTAGTTGTTAGCTATTAATTTATTTTGTGAGTAATAATTAATTAAAATTAGTTGTTTGATAATTTTGGGACTGACCTTTTGCCTAGAATAAGCTAAAATCCAAAATATTGCTATTTGCAGCGGTTTCAAAAAGAGCTGATTGAACACTATTTTAAGTTATTTTATCTTTTTAAATAAGCTATTTTATATCATATTGTGAGACAAATTAGCTGATTGGATTTAGCTGTTTTGCCAATTATCATTTATCTTATCAGTAATAGCGTTTTGGACTTTTGGTGACAACATATTAGTACTGATTATATAGAAGAAAAAATATTGGTAAAATATACTTCTATTTGTATGTAAGAATAAATTAAAAATTAAGTGGGTTACAATTTGAATAGGTTTGTTCATCAAAAAAAAAAAAAAATTGAATAGGTTTGTGAATCACGTATAGGAAACATTTAATTTTTGATCACTAATTAAGTTTTCTTAAATGATTAATGCATTTTGGAATTTGGACCGGATGGGTATCTATAATAAATTGGGGGAAAATACTATACATTGACCAGTCAGTCCGACGGTGTCGTATGCATGACTCAGTGGGCCCCGCATTTAAATTTTTGTCGCTTAGCTGTTCCCGTTAAGACAGTCCTCCTGCAAATACAAATAGCAAAGTATTACCAAAATCCCCAATTCCCAATTCACACCAAACCCTAATCAGTCGGCTTCCCAAAATGCACATCAAATTCCAAATCCTCCCCCACATCCCCCAAACATAAAAATTTCAAATTTTGAAAAATTCCCCATTTCCATTTCCATCTTAATAATTAACTCCTCCTAAATAATAATGCTACCCCTCAATCGGTGCGGCGCCCGCATCTTTCTCGCTTTTTCTTTGACCGCCTCGGCGTCTGCTCTCATAATTTCCCAAAACCCCATTTTGAGTTTTGACTCCCCTTTTCCCTCCCTTTCCACTCCTCGCCCCCTAGCCTTTATAGCCAACCCTTTCAGAGGGTTCTTTCTCATTTTCCACTCCAAACTCCAATCATGGGCAAGCCCTCAGAGGGTGGTGTTAGGAGCGACCCAATTTCGCCCCAAATCAGTTTCCATGACCTCAGCATCGATAATAGCCCCAGCATTGATTTCGGCTCTTCCAGGGTTACCGGATCCGACATCACTAGTTTAGGCAGCAGCAAAATTAGCGAGGAGGGTTTCGTCGACAAGCGAGTGGATAATAATAATGATGTAAAGATTGAGTCTTTGAACAGTGGTTGTTCCAGTTCGGTTAGTTATTACGGCAATGGCACAGGAGAAGCTGTAACGGAGCCCAGTTCGAGGCCGAGTTCCTGCCCTTCCAAGCCTCATAAAGGGAACGATCCGAGATGGGATGCAGTGCAGGGTGTTCAGGGAAGGGATGGGGAATTGGGGCTGGGCCATTTTAGGCTGTTGAGGAAATTGGGGTATGGGGATATTGGGAGTGTTTATCTTGCGGAGTTAAGGGGTTCTGGGTGCTTGTTTGCTATGAAGGTGATGGATAAAGGGATGCTGGTCAGTAGAAAGAAAGTGGTGAGAGCCCAAACGGAAAGGGACATTTTGGGTTTGTTGGATCACCCCTTTCTCCCCACTTTGTATTCACATTTTGAAACAGGGAAGTTCTCGTGTTTGCTTATGGAGTTTTGCAGTGGAGGAGACCTGCATTTGCTCAGGCAGCGCCAGCCCGGGAAGTATTTTTCAGAGCAATCTGCAAGGTTAGGCATTTGCTGTTTGCATCCCTTTTTTTTGCAATTGATTTTAAGTGATTCATTTTTGGGCTACTGCTGAAGTTTTTGACAATAATAAAAGGCAGGAAAGTGAATGTTAACTAGCAAAAAGATTGTTATTTTAAAGTGGATGTTATGTGAAGAAAACTTTTTGGATTTTTCTCTAATCACTTAATTTTATAAAATCAATTTTTTATAATTTCTAATTATATACAATTTGAATTACTGTTAATTTACAAAAATATGCAGTGATGAAGTATATAAAAGGTGGGATCTTTAGCACAATCGTACAAAACCAGTGGGAGCATATATATTAGCTTAGCTAGATTTTTGTCAGCAGTTGTACTATTATTTCATGTGAAGCTTTGTATTTTCGGCTATGGCATTTCGGTTACATTAGATTAGATGCATTCTTCTGTGATAGGTTCTATGCATCGGAAGTGCTCCTGGCGCTGGAGTACCTACATATGATGGGAGTGGTGTACAGAGACTTAAAACCCGAGAATGTATTGGTGAGGGAAGATGGCCACATTATGCTGTCTGATTTCGACCTATCATTGAGATGCTTTGTGAGTCCCACGCTGGTATCCTCGAGCGATGATGCCCTGTCCTGCACAATTTCCTCCTCCTGCATCCATCGATCATGCACCAGCACCAGCAGCAGCAGCAGCAACGATCCACCATCTAAATCGCCTGCCTGTGCTCAGCCTGCTTCCTGCTTTCGACCCTCCTCCTGCTTTAAGCCACGCCCTTTCATCTCAAAAGCCAATAAAGTGAGAGGCGAGAAAGCAACTTTACCCAATTCATCAGATTCCCGTCGTCCCGTGCTCGTTGCAGAGCCAACATCTGCTCGGTCCATGTCGTTTGTCGGTACACACGAGTATTTAGCCCCTGAGATTATCAGGGGAGATGGACACGGCAGCGCTGTTGACTGGTGGACATTTGGTATTTTCTTGTATGAATTGCTCCACGGCAGGACGCCGTTTAAGGGGAATTGTAATAGGGAGACGTTGTTCAACATTGCCGGGCAGCCCCTGAAATTCCCCGAAGGATCGACCGTCAGTTTTCCGGCTAAGGATCTCATTCGAGGGCTGCTGGCTAAGGATCCTCAGAAAAGATTGGGATTCGAAAGAGGCGCCACGGAGATCAAACAGCATCCCTTCTTTGAAAGCGTGAATTGGGCTCTTATCCGCGGCACGCCCCCGCCACAGATCCCTAAGCCTATCGATCATACGTTGTTCGATCCTCCTCCGCCATCGAAGTCTCTGCCTCCATATACTAGCAACGAGGATGATGCTGCTAATGACTCTGTGAGGCAATCTAGTGGCCCTTACTTAGATTTTGAATTCTTTTGAATGAATTTGGGTAATTGATTCTATGTTGGATTATTTTCTGAGTTTCAAGAATACAGTTTTGTGGTGTATAGTTATTTAATCCAATAAGATCTCCTTCTGTTTTTTCCCCCATACTTTCTTTTCCTCTTGATGAATCTTGATGATGAGCTTTTGTAGCAATTCCTGTGTTGGCCCAGAATCCTGTTAACATCGTGGAAATTCTGTTGTAGCTCTTTATCTGAAAATTTCTAAAAAAAGACACATTGATTGAGACAAATCATTGTACCAATTCGACTGTAGAGTTGAACAAGCATCAATATCAATGGGAATTCGTGCCTTCCATACTACTGTGCTTTAACCTGTCTTGTCTGCTCACCACCTGAATCATTTCCAGAGATGCCTTTATTCTTCTTACTACTGGTGGCCCTTTTGTCTATAGAATTAGCTGAATCATTTTCCTTTCTGTACACTTAAATATGCTTTTTTCCAGGATGCTTGATTCAATGGACCCACTCCCTACTTACTTACCCACCTGCAAGGTTCATTTTCATCAATAAAAATCTGGGTTTGTTAAAAAGATCGATTGATATGTTGTTTAAATCTTCCTTTTTGTATACTTAAGAACTGATTCACATAGTGGAATGCTTTTACTCAAGTGTGCCCCCACAAAAGGCATGTGTAGTGCTTTCTCCCTAAAGCCAAACTACACTTGCAAAAGTTAATTGAAGTGTCATCTATTATGCTCCTTTGCATATTTATTCCCTTTATATGTCTGAAAAGGAGATCATTCTGTATCTTTACAATAGTGAAATTCAGCTTCACGTATATACTATCAGTTGCACTCTGTATGGAATGTGGTTGAATTCCTCTCAGGTGTTGTTGCAATCATGATTTAAAGGGCAATCTTTGGAAATTCAACATCTTTAAAATTCAATATTTGCGACACTGTAGTCTTTATATATAAGATGGGATGCAATGACAGATAAATATCTCCATCACCACCGAAATTCCTATACAATGGGAAAATGACATGTCTAATTACTTCCATAGCAAAAAACAGATTACTACATAGGAGATAACCAAATTTTTGGGTTTATTACATGAAAAGACAGTATATTTCAAGCACAAGATAATACCAAGAATGAAGCTTTTCTGTTCCTATTCCTGTTCCTGCATTGTTCCTCACGAACTTGAAAATGACTCCAGGTCCAGGAACCTAATTAATTATTCCAATCCACTACTAATACGCTAAAGCCATCTTCATCAATTACCTACAGAATATGCTGAATGATTGAAATCATTACCTCAAACTCCCTCGTTAATCACGATGATTTAAGTCCCTTTCTGAATCGAATGATCCTAAGAATTGTATTCTCCGCACGCACGCCCTTTGATCTTATAACCAGAAACTTTGTTCCCATTTGATTGATATATCTGTCATAATCTACTGGCTGATGCATTGCCCCGTGCTGCTATATAATTCGAGATCAATTGAGCTGATCTGTCGCCCCAGTAGTAGTTATTAACAGTAAAACCTCAAATTATTATATCATCAATGGCTGAGTGCTCCAAATTAGAGTCCCCCGTCCAATTCCCGAGCATCAGCCAGTGCGATTCAGACAGGCGCAAGGAACAGACGGTGGTGTCTGATATGGACGGGACGCTGCTCATCGGGCGCAGCTCGTTCCCTTATTTCGCGTTGGTGGCGTTCGAAGTCGGCGGGATTCTGAGGCTTCTTCTGCTGCTTTTATTCTCCCCAATTGCGGGGTTTTTGTATTATTTCATCTCGGAATCCGCCGGCATTCAGGTGCTCGTATTCGCGACGTTTGCCGGAATGAGAGTCTCCGATATCGAGTCGGTGGCGCGCGCCGTCCTGCCCAAATTTTACTCGGGCGACTTGCATCCGAAGACGTGGCGCGTGTTCTCTTCCTGTGGGACGAAATGCGTGCTGACAGCAAACCCTAGGATCATGGTGGAGCCGTTTGTGAAGGAGTATTTGGGCGCCGATTTGGTGATAGGGACCGAGATTTCTGTGGTGAGAGGTCGAGCCACGGGGCTCGTTTCCAGGCCGGGAGTTCTCGTCGGGGAAAATAAGGCGGATGCTGTTCGGAAGGCGTTTGGAAGCTGTGCGCCGGAAATTGGACTTGGGGACAGAGAGACCGATGCCCCATTCATGAAGCTGTGCAAGGTTTGTTCAGCAAATTAAATAAATTGTCTGAATTTTGAAGAATTGTCCATTTAAGGATATGTTTGTGAAATAATTAGAATTTAGTGTCTGGAGCTTGGAGATTAGAGTCTGGAAAATGCAATTTTAAATTAGAGTTTAGAGTCTCGAGTTTGGAAAACTAAAAGTTGAGGGAGGAGCGTTGGGAGTATAGAGATTAGTGATTAAAAATTTAGTGGTTACTGTAATTAGTTTTTACTATATACTCCCTCCGTTTTTTTTTAACTTCACCCATTCTGTATTTCACGCAATCCAGTACACATTTTTAATCGTTAATAACTCAAATTGTATATAATTAAAAATTATAAACGTTTGATATTCTAAAACTACACGATTAGACGAATCCAACATTTCACTTGACTATGTTTTATATTTCATAAATATGCAAAAAAGTTTAATCAAAGTTACTTAATGAATAGTGTCAAATATGCAAATGGTAAATTTATGTAAAAACGGAGGGAGTATAGGATTTTGGGCTATTTTTAATACTCCATCCGTCCCGCGAAATGTGGCTACTTTCTTTTGGGCACGGTAATTTAGGTAGTGTGGTTTAGTAGTTAAAGTGGTGTAGGGCATTTTGTGTTTAAGATTCTAATGAATTTTGATACTGTTTATTGTTTAACTTTGACTTAATATTATGTAACGATACAATTAGAGAAAAATATTCAAGTGTGATATTGTTAGAATCGTCTAATCGTGTAGTTTCATAGTGTATATTTTATGCAATTTTTATTTGTACCAATTTTGAAATATTAAGAATTAAAGAAATACTAGGGACTTTGTGTAGAAAAATAAAAGTGTATTGGAATTTATGCAGAATAGTAAAAGTGAACACTTTTAATATGATTTGAGAATAATTAAAATTCTAATCAAAGTTATATTATTTTAAATTATCCTAAAATGGAAAGTGACCAAATTTCGTGGGACACCCCAAAAAGGAATAGTAGCCAAATTTCATGGGACGGAGGGAGTATGTATTTTAAAAGCTAAACTTTAATTATTAACGTTTGTTCCCAAACGTAACCTAAGAGGGTGTTTGGATAAGCCGCAAGAAAATGAATTATCTGCTTATTGCGTTTTCAAAATGCAAATAATCAATTTAACCACTAAAAAAGGTGCTACAAACCTAATTATTTACGTTATGAAAACGCAATAATCAAATACTCCCTCCGTCCCATTTAAGATGTCTTGTTTGATTTTTGCACACAATCCAATACACTTTTTAAATCGATCATATCTCAAAATATATATAAGTAAAAATTATTTGAAATATATATTCTAAAACTACACGATTAGATGAATCTAACAAGACCGAATTCGACTATTTTTTTTTAAATATTTACTTGCAATAATATTGAGTCAAAGTTAAACAATGAACAGTGCCAAAAAGTCAAACAGAACGTATTGTTAATTCAAACGCCTCTAATACTCCCTGCTGATTGTTATGATTTTGATTGGCACTTTGGCAGGAAGGCTATATGGTTCCGAAAGAAGCTGGGATCCAGCCCGTCAGCACCGATAAATTGCTGAAACCAATCGTCTTCCACGACGGGAGGCTCGTCCAGAAACCTAATCCCGTAATGGCGATGCTCATCATCCTATGGATCCCCGTCGGCTTCATTCTGGCCTGTCTCCGCATCGCCGCCGGCGCGCTTCTCCCAATGCCGATCGTGTACCACGCCTTTCGCGCCCTCGGCGTCAGGGTGATCATCAAGGGCACCCCGCCACCGCCGGCTCAGAAATCGACGAATCAAACCGGCGTCCTCTTCATCTGCTCCCACCGCACGCTCCTGGACCCGATTTTCCTCTCGACGGCGCTGGGGCGGCCGATCCCGGCGGTGACCTACTCCGTCTCCCGGCTATCGGAAATCATATCCCCGATCAAGACGGTTCGCCTCACCCGGGACCGGGTCAGGGATGCGAACATGATCCGGAAGCTTCTAGAAGAAGGCGACCTGGTGATCTGCCCCGAGGGGACGACGTGCCGGGAGCCGTTCCTGCTGCGATTCTCGGCGCTGTTCGCGGAACTGACGGACGACATAGTTCCGGTGGCGATGTCGAACAGGATGAGCATGTTCCACGGCACGACGGCGAGGGGGTGGAAGGGGATGGACCCGTTTTACTTTTTCATGAACCCTAGCCCGTCTTATGAGGTGACGTTCCTGAACAAGCTGCCGGACGAGCTGACCTGTGGGCGCGGCGGGAAATCGAGCCATGAGGTGGCGAATTACATACAGAGGATGATTGCGGCGACGCTGTCGTATGAGTGCACGGGGTTTACCAGGAAGGATAAGTACAGGGCGCTTGCTGGAAACGATGGCATCGTCGAGGAGAAGAAGAAGAACAACAACAACAACAACAAATTATAGGACGTAATATATACCAAAGACTACAACTTCAGCAAATTAAATATGCCAAAAAACCCCAGTTTGAATTACATAAAGAATATGTCGATAGATTGTGCCATTAGTTTGAAATGAGATCCTACTAAACTCCCAGCTGAAGAATTGTTATGGAGGTTCCAATACAATTATAATTTAAATAAAAGAAAAAATATAGAGAAAAATTATCTAAAAAATCCAAAATACTCCCTCCGTTTTTAAATGATAGCTACATTGGTGAGTTTGACACTATTCACACAATCACTTTGACTTGAAGTTTTATCATAGATATACAAGTTAAAATATAGTCAATTGAGATCTTGTTAGATTCGCCTTGTCTTGTAGTTTTTAAATATCAAAGTTTTAGAATTTTTACTTGTACCGAATTTGAGTTATTAACGATTTAAAATGTGCATTAGACTGCGTGCTGGGTTGGTCAGTAGCTATCTTTAAAAAACGGAGGAAGTAATAAGTAGTAAATATTTTTGATGTAGTAATTGAGTAATTGATAACATGTATATAAGTTGTACAATTATTCGCTAATGCCAACTTAGCAAAACTTAGGAGTGCCATTATATTCGGGAGCGGTTGCTATGCGGACAGTCCGCACCTCCGCACATCCGCATGTAAATGTGGACCGTTGATTTCAATCAGACAATCATAATTTGATAAGGGTATAATTGTAAAAAAAAATATATAACCGTTTCTTTACTTACCAAAATCATGAAAATATGTCGCTGAGATAAGCATAAGATGTCGTTGAGATAACCATATACGTCGCTGGAATATACTATAGCATGTCGCTGAGGAGTACTATATGAAGTCGCTGAATTGCATATAACTTGTCGCTGAATTACATATGGCATGTCGATGTTGTGTGGGCTCCGTCGTTGAGATGCGTTTAAAATCACAATGAACTGAATTGTATAATGTCGCTGAATTGCATATCCCATGTCGCTGAATTCTATTGGCCATGTCGCTGAATTGTGAAAATGCTCGTCGCTGAATTGTGAGAATAGTCGCAATAAACTTCAAACGGTTCTAACTTCAAATGTCGCTGAGATGAATATAATAATGTCGCCGAATTGTTTTGGCTCCGTCGATGAGTTGTGTATGTCATATCGCTGAATTGTATATCACATGTTGCGAATTCAACAATTTAAATACCTAAAAACGTGAAATTATGAAACTACCCCTCCAAATCATTACAATCGTTAGATGATAAAATGAATCAATAGTGCATATTCGAATCCGCACGAAATGGATTAACACAATCCGCACAGCAACACCGCTGTAATTATTCTTAAAATTTTAAATTTAAAATTACACATGTATATAATTACCACATTAATATATGAAATAAGTGGATATACATCAATTTGACGAAGGGATTCCATGTCCAAAGAATTTTTTCGTTGCTAAACTATGCTTTTAATTAGGCATTTTTTCTTTTCGGGGATTAGAATTTAATTTTACTAGATTTTTCTCCCGCGCTCCGCGCACGGGCTCCGTGTACAGGTATTAATTTTTTTTTTTTTTAATACAAACTAATATTAACTAAATTAATTCAAATTAATATATGATGTTATTTAGTATATTTATGAAAAAAGATTTTATAAAATCTAATTTCTAGTCGTTTTTTCCCCAAAATGATAGAAGAAATAAATTTTTAATTTTTTCCATAATACATACGAGAGCATAAATTCAAATTTTTATAAAAAGAAAATATTAATAAAAAATAATTCATTAAGATTGCCACCCCTCCTAATTATTAATATTATATATATAACTGAAATGATTAAATATATTAAAACTTTAAACTTTGTAACCCACTCTTAATCACCAGTAAAAAGTATGTTTTTTTGGCGTGTACCGGGTATCCTCAAGCCACGTTGGGCCTAAGACTAATCCCTCGAGGATCTGGTGGGCGTTGAAGGTTTGCCTCTCCCAAAGCAGAATTCTGCCAGAGCCACATACCACTCAGGCCAACTGCGTTTGGTCCAGTAAAAAGTATGTTGATTGTATATAATAATATAAATATTGAAATATAATATGATATGATATCAATATTAATAATATAATATGTGTGTAGATTAATGATTAATAAAAATATATAAATGATAAATTATTATGATATTAATTTTAGGTACATAAACTAAATGGTGGAGAAGAATATATTTGCAATCAAAAGGTAATGAATTTTTTAATAAATTTTAGGATGATGTGATTTTATTTTCTAGATCTTTGATATGTATTTTATAATCGATACGCATATCTTTGACCTAAAATTACTGTTTGAACTCATAATATATAATTTTTATAAAGAGATTAATTATAACTTAAAAGGTTAATATATGCAACACAATAAAAATATAGTTCCAGAATACATTATATAGATTAAGATTCTGTGAGGCATATTTTTACTTAATGATTTTATATATGCATATTTTTAGGATAAAATTACTGTTTGAATCCATAATATATAATTTTTATGAAGAGATTAATTATAACTTAAAAGATTAGTATAGACAGCACAATAAACATACGGTTGCAGGATTTAGATGGAGATCAATAGATTGCATCCTACCGTCTTTGAATTTTAAGATGAATTGATTTTACCTTCCAAACCTTTGATATGCATCTTTATGATAGTATGCATATCTTTGAGCTTAAATTACTTTTGAACCCATAATATATAATTCTTATGAATAGATTAATTATAACTTAAAAGGATAATATAGGTAGCACAATAAAATATTTTGTGTTGGAGGATTTAGGTGGTGATCAATAGATTGCTATATTAAAGGTCATCGAATTTTAAGATGAAATAATTACTCTCTCTGGACCTTTGACATTCAAATTTATGATAGTGTGCATATCTTTGAGGTTAAATTACTTTTTGAACCCATAATATATAATTTTTATAAATAGATTAATTATAACAGAAAAGGATAATATAGGAAACATAATAAAAATATAGTTTCAGGATTTATTGTAATATTGATGATAGATTAAATTTAAAATTATACTTGATACTAAAAATTATGATTAAAATTTGATTAAAATTTTCCGTAGCAGAATAATTTCTTTCAAAATACATATTTTAATAAATTAATAAAATTATGGTTTGAATAAATTGATTTTTTAATTTCCTATATTGATTTAGATTATTATTATTTATTAATACTTTTAGGCTTTCTCCAACCTATATAGGTTGTACCTAGCAAATAAAAAATAAAAATACTTTAAGCTCAAAATTTAATACAACTAATATAATATACTATTGGATATATATATTCAATTAAAGAATTTATAATATATAGATTTAATTAAATATTTATTAACCATCAAATATATTATAATTTGTTTATAATTTATATCTTTTAAAAATATATAGAAAAGTTTTTGAAAGATTTGTTTATAATATATAGATTTATAGATTTATGATCTAAATATAGTATTAAAAGTTGATGACATGGCATAGATAGAATTAATCAGCGCTGAGGTGTATCTTGATGATTAATCAGCGCTGATGTGTCTTTTTTAGGTCCGTTGATCTATAAAATGATGGTATAATTACCGATTAACCCTTAAAATTAAAAAGATTGAGTTATTTTGAAAAAGGACAATAAAGTCTGCACATACCAAAAAGTATTCAGGATTTATTATATAGATTAATTAACACTCTTCGACATTATAATTAAGTGAGGTGAATTTTCCATCTATCTATATTTCTTTTTATATTTTTAGTTATTTATAATGTAAATACACTCATTTTTGGATGCTCTTCAAGTCTCTACAAATCCCAAGCTTTAAATGTATGTAGGAATAATTGCCAAATAAGTCATTTTTCTTGTCATTTTTTCCGAATCAGTCCTATTCGAATTTTTGGCCCTTATTAGTCCGTTTCGTTTGTTAATTAAAACCAAATCCATCCTAAACTCACTAATCCTAGTCAATTAGAGATTTAATCAGAGAAATTGCCAAAAAACGTCCATTTTCTTGTCGTTTTGTCTGAATCCGTCCTCTACAAAACCCTTGCAAATAATTGGCTCCAACTATTGTGATCATTGCTTTAAATATAATTTACTTTTGTGCATTATATTTTGTTCTTTTTTTTTGTTTCTACAGTGTACATTTCACAGTCACAACTACAAGTAAAAAAATTTCAATACATATTCGCATGTCAAACATTAAGAAACTTAATTATATGCATTACATATTCTCATTATAATGCCATCAAATTGGAAATTACATATTTCAACGGCGTCTTCCTTCAAAACAAAAAAGAATATGTAACCATTGACACAACTAATGATAGCTCAATGACAAACTAGTGGGGTCGCCATCCAAGCAAAGAATAAATTGGGTATGGAAATTATCAATGTGAATGAGACATTTCAGAGATCGAATGAATTTGTGGAGCATTCAAATGTTGAAAGAAATGAAGTAGACAGAGATTGCAAACTTACTTGCTTGGAGTTGATTATTGTCATTTTTTTCGTATTATTGAAATGAAGTATCATTTCCAACGTCCTGATATGCCTCCGGATTCGAACATGGTCGATTTGTTTTTTTTGTTTTTTTTTTTCTTTTAAGAAGGAGTTTGTGATTAGTAAAAGTGGTAATGAGTAAAATTTAATGTCATTAGTTTACCATCCATTTTTATTTTGAAGAAAGGCGCCGATGAAATATTTAATTTCAAACCCAATATTTGATTGTATTGTAATGAGAGTATGTAATGCATATAATTAGGTTTCTTCATGTTTGACATGCGAATATGATATGCATTGAAAACATCTTACTTGTAGTTGTGATAATATAGTGTAGACTGCAGAAACAAAAAAAAAAGAACAAAATATAATACACAAAAATAGATTATATTTAATGCAATTATCACAACAGTTGGAGTCAATTATTTGAAGGGTTGTAGAGGACGGATTCGTATGAAACGATAAAAAAATGGACATTTTTGGCAATTTTTCTGATTAAGTTTCTAATTGAATTGAATTGGTGAGTTTAGGATGAATTTGGTTTTAATTAGCAAACGAAACAGACTAATAGGGACCAAAAATTCGAATAGGATGGATCCAGAAAAAAATAACAAGAAAAATGACTTATTTCGCAATTATGTCTCTGAAGTCCGATCTTAAATTAAAGCTACATCTGCGGAAAGGAACTCTATCGGTAGTTAGGAATTTGGAGTAATATTATTAACAACTTGGGAAATGAAAATGGGTCCTCATAATTCACAAAATTTCAACCACTTGAAAAGGTCAACAATTTAGAAACTTAAAAGGGTTTACTTTTTTCTATTAATACTTACAGCTATTAATGCTAATAAATTTGGTACAATCCATTTTGATGGGGGTCAACTCATCACCAAAATTTTATATTGATAATTTATTTTTTTCCAGAGAGCACATAATGAAGTTAGCAAAAAAAATATAAAATAAAAATTAAAGAGATAAGAAAAACACAATTACAAGTTATAATATTTTTTCCTTATGTATGTATTGGTCAATAAACATTAAATAAACTTCATTTTTAAAAGATTGTCAATTACTTAAACTTTCTTAAATATTTTTAGTTCGTTTATATGTGCATCTTGAATTTAATTATACTTAATATTTCATTTTTTATTTTATAATTTAAGAAGGTGGCGAAAAAAAGTAACAAACAAAAATTTATTTAAAAATTGATTATTTCTTTTATTAAAATGTGAAAATTATTCCATACATAGAACGGATGCATCTTTACATTTAATTGTCTTGGGCCTAAATTTGCAAGAAAATGGACCCAAAAATATGAAAAAAATTGAGTTGTGCAAAAATATTGATAATGCGACTTGCATGACCAGTTACAACATAATTTTAATGATCTAAATGAATTGGAAATTCGGAATTTGAAATTGACTCTATTTTCTAAAAGTGGGTATAAAATAAGATACGACGCTAAAAGGTTTGATTAATATTGCATTACTACGAGGGTTTTTTTTTTTTTAAAAAAAAAACAAAGACGCTGAAGCATCAACATTGCATTACTACAAGTTGAAAATAGGCAGAGTATAAAATAAAACAGACTCTCCTTTTTCTAAGAAAACAAAACAAATTCTGATATTGCCTAAGCAACTAAAATATATGAGTAATAATTACTCTTATATTTTAATAAAATTGGGACACATTCAAATATATATTCGTTTTAGTTACTGTAAATTTTTGTAATGACCAAATCAAATTACTCCAATTAAACAAATTAATGGATGTATTCAATCCAGAGTTTTTTGTATTTTAAAAAGTTGGTGGATTTAGAGAATCAATAGATTTACGTAGATTTTGTTTAGTTATACTAATTTTTTAAGAGAATCCATTAAAATCTTTAAAGATTTAAAATCCATGGGCTGTTGAATACTCTAAAATTTTTAAAGACTTTTTAAAATCTGTATTGAATACACCTAGATTTTTAAAGACTTTTTAAAATCTGTATTGAATATACCTAGATTTTTAAAGACTTTTTAAAATCTGTATGGAATACACCCTAAATTTTTAAAGATTTTTTAAAATCTAAATTGAATACACCCCGACTTTAAAAGTGCAAAAAAATCATACATACTCTGGATTGAATACACCCCTCTAAATCAATTCCGGGCTTTTCCTTTTTACTCCATTTTGATTTTGATTTTCATTCATTCACCATTGAAACTTCCTTCCTTCCGTTTATCAATTCAGGAAGTGGGATATCGAGTTAAATAAGCTGTTCTGAAATGAATTTTATAAGATCTAATCTGATATTATCTAATTTGTCTGGTCTGGTCTAAATGTTTCTGATCTGATCTGAAATGGTCTGGTCTGATATGATCTTATCTTAGGTATATTTTTATTATTATACTCAATTCGATCTGATCTGATCTAGTCTGAATGAGTCTGGTCTGATCTTATTTTTTCTGGTCCGATCTTAATATTTATTATCTGATCTAATCTGATTTTAATAAAAATAAATAATAAGTCCTGAAAATAAGTTCTAGATAACGGGACCTTATCGACTATCATATCTCCTCTACATTTACAGATATTACTTTTTTTTAAAACAAATAAACTTCTGACAAAAAATTAAGCAAATAAAAAATTAATAAAATAATCAATTTATAAGATTAATTTACATTTGATGTCTTTTACCAAAAAAAAAAAATGAAGTTACATTTTTTAATAATTATGGTAATAAGTAGTACTATATATCATATTACATTATTAATTAAAGTAATCTGCTTAAAAAAAAAAAAGGGAAAGCTTAAAGCTACAATTAGAGCCAGATGAAGAATTTGTCCATAATTTTATATCATACTCCCTCCGTTTTTTTTTGTTAGCTACTGTTGACTAATGAGTACTGTTCATTTATATACTTTGACTTAAAGTTTTCTCATGGTTATACAAGTTAAAATATATCCAAATGTGATCTTGTTAGATTCGTCTCGTCTTGTAGATTTTAAATATTGAACTTTCAGAATTTTTACATGTACCGAATTTGAATTATTAATGGTTTAAAATATGCATTGGACTGCATGCTGAGTGAGTCTGTAGCTATCTTTAAAAAACGGAGGAAGTATGACAAAGTGTGTGTAGCCTATGCCATACAAATTAATAACGAATTAGCCTGTAGTATTGTTGTAATTTAACTCACTGCTTCTAGCCTGTTAGGTATTGTTGTAATTTAACCCACTGCTTCTAGTACGCAGTAATTAGTTTCACACTGTCCTCCTCCTCATCCTTTCTCTTTGACAAAATCAATTTGGAGGAAGGAAAAAACAGGTACGCAAACGCGGCAAACCCTCGTCAAACTCAAAGCCACTGCGACGTTGGATTCACTGCGGGGGCTCCACCACCCAACTCAATTTTTTTTTTTTTGGATTTTTCGCAGAATACCACAAATCCTGCCGTGTTTTGGTGTTTTGGATTGAAGGAAATTGATAGGCTGAAGTAAATAACAAGAAGGGATTCAATTATTTTTCCAATTCGATGGACCCGCGATTCTTTCTTTTGATTTGTCTCTGTTTTCTTGTTCAATCGTCTCATGGGTATGTGATCTCTCTCCTTAGTGTTTTTTTTTTTTTTTTTTTTTTTTTTTTTTTTTTTTTTTTTTTTTTTTTTTTTTTTTTTAAGTGCAAAGGAACAATTTTGATCTGCGTAATATAGAATGTAGATCGTGCCTGATTTTAGTTTGCCTTTGGGATGTCAGGAAGGAATCGGTGATAAAAATGAAAACTAGTGCTCCTTCACTTCACTTTGATCCAACGCGGGTCACTCAAATCTCGTGGAGTCCCAGGTTTGTGGTTTTATTTTTGTTTTATTAGTTATTTTATTTTTATTATTTATTTTAATTTTAATGTAGAATTGTGTGTTTTGTGGGTTTTTGGTGGTGATTGGTGTTGGACAGGGCGTTTTTGTACAGAAGATTTTTGACTGAACAAGAGTGTGATCATCTCATTACTCTGGTTAGGCCAAATTTTCTTGCATATATGTACTGTTTTGAATTTAAGATAATATCTGAATCCTGGATTGATTAGCTGAGCAATTTAGAATGAATTGTTTTTTGAAGATTTTACCTTTTTATGTTCTTGTGTTAAGTATTTGCTTGACTAGCTTTATCCGTGGATTTATTTCCTTAAAAAGATTATTTTTTTCGTTGCCGTTGTTGTTTGGTTGGTGGAAATTTTCCGATTAGGCTAAAGATAAACTGGAGAAATCTATGGTGGCGGACAATGACTCGGGCAAAAGCATAGAAAGTGAAGTGCGAACGAGCTCAGGAATGTTTCTCAGCAAGGCTCAGGTTAGCAAAATGCCTTCAAAGTTGCAGTAATGATTTTAAAATATTTGAATGTCATAGTATTACTAGGATTTGATATTTCTATATTTGTGTAACCATTTTTCAGATTTATGACCCTCCGTTGCTTAGTTGTGTATATTAGATGGACATTCAGGTTTTCAAAGGAGTGTTATCCCTTCACTGTAGGAGTATATATTATCGTAATGTTAAAACTATTTGAGGGCTGTCAATTTTCTTGGAAAATTATCCACTTCCTGTTTTCCGGTTGTGATCCAAGTCCAAGTGAGCAGTAGCCATTAGTGAAGGCTTCTTGTGTGAAAATCCTAATAATATCCTCATGTTTGCCCATCTTCAATTGGCTCTTTGGTGTTATATAAACATCGATATGTTATTCAAGGCTAAAGCAATGGTGGATTGTATATTACATAATATTTTAAGAAATACATTCATACCTTTCTATATTTCTTCACTGCATCCTACATCAAGCTGCACTGCTGCAACATAAATGGTTCATGGCACCACACATTTTAGCTTGTTTTAGTCGCGATAAGTGCATGAACTATATAGGTGTACAACAAAAATCGAAAGCCGTTGTTGGTCATATGGGAATTCAGTGGTTTCTTTTGTCTAGCTGGTTGCTGTATTAGTTTCTTGATATGAGTGAGCATCACCTTTACGTATAGAGTTTGACTGCGAAACTTCACACAATTGAAGCATGCTAATAATCCTTAGCTTGTGCCCTTTGTATACGTTGGCATATTGGTAAAATCTGAACAAACAAAAATATATTTTTGATGGCTCATATCGGTGCGTAATTAATTCTCTTCTTTCCCCATTGAAGGATGATGTAGTTGCTAGAATTGAGGAGAGAATTGCTGCTTGGACTTTCCTCCCTATAGGTATTGTAAAACGACACCCATGATCTTTTTGTACCATTTTATCATTACATAAAGACTTCTCATCGTTCGTATGAATCTGTTATATAGAGAATGGGGAGGCTATGCAGATTCTCCATTATGAGCATGGCCAGAAGTACGAGCCACATTTTGACTATTTCCATGACAAGGCTAATCAAGAGTTGGGGGGTCACCGGGTGGCTACAGTGCTTATGTATTTGTCAGATGTTACCAAGGGTGGAGAAACCGTTTTCCCTAATTCAGAGGTCTCAGAATTTTTCTCCTCACCCTTTATATAGAAAATATGTTCTAGCCAGTTCGTCGATCATCATTTATATTTTCTATTTATATGCATGCAGGCAAAGGATAGACAACAGAAGGGCGAGGACTGGTCCGATTGTGCTAAAGGAGGCTATGCAGGTAACCCCATTGCCAACAATATTTTGCATGTCCGAATCTACTTTTTACCTATGGTAGCTTCTCATTGGTAATACATAATGCCAAGCTAAGAATCAAAGTGCTGACAAACATAATTACATCAGACAAAAATTTCGTTTTCTTCAGAACATATATTTGCTTGAGAGATCAAACTAGACTATTTAAGGAATAAAGTGGGCACTTAGAATGTGCTATACTATGAATTGTGCATCTTTTCGTACTCTCTGGCACGTCGTACAAGATTAATGACTGGAGATCCCTATTTGAGCTCATTATAAGACATCTGAAGATATATTACAGTTCAATTTGTATGAGAACTGTCAGCTATTCTGATCCTCCACTCATTCAGTGCCTTCTTTTGTTCATTTTCGTTAACAGTACACCCCATGAAGGGCGACGCGTTGTTATTCTTCAGTCTCCATCCGGATGCAACTACTGATACAGCAAGCCTGCACGGTAGCTGCCCTGTGATCGAAGGTGAGAAGTGGTCCGCAACCAAATGGATTCATGTGAGGTCTTTCGAAACTCCATCCGCTTCATCCAATGGTGAATGCATCGATCAGAACCCAAGCTGCGCTGTGTGGGCCCTCAGAGGGGAATGTGAAAAGAACCCTCAGTACATGGTGGGCTCCGAGGATGGTCCTGGCTTTTGTAGGAAGAGCTGCAAAACCTGCTGAAAATGAACACATTTTGTAAGGGGAGGGAGAATTATCTTTTGTACAATTGTGTTGTCAAAACTTTTGTACTGCTGTTGTGTGGTTAGAACTTAGATCATAATGTTTGTCAGAATAATATTTTGAAATATTGAATGCATCAGGAACCCAATAATTCGACGAATGAGGTAGCTCATACATGGGACAGTTGCTGAAGTAAATTTATGAAACATATAATGGTGTATTGTGAGGGTTGTATTGCACAGCACAGCATCCCCCCAACAATCTCTCTTCCAAATTCAACATCCCTCTTTTGTACTATTGAACAATCCCCTCTTCCATTTATAGTTGAAACTTGAAAGCTTCCCATTATTTAGCAATTCTTTCTTACTCCCTGTACAATATCATGACACAGTTTGTCCTATGGAAGTGCTGGTGTAGCACCATTTATAAACATGAAAAATGTAGGGATGGGAATTGAACCCATGTAACCTACAGTACATGTCAACCATCAAGAAAAAAACAATACAGTAATAAGGAACAAGTAAATATGGGAAGAAGGTAAAAACCAGTGAACCAAGTCCAAATATAGAAGTAGTAAAAAGTTTGTTGCAGAAACCAAAGGAAAAGAAACTAAAAACAGAAAATCAAGGAGAAAGGAGAAAGGAAAGAAGGAAACATTGAAGAAAGATAGGCAGGCAGGTTAAGGTATGATGACTAGCGCATTGGCTAGATCTTCGTATTCATTTAGACGGCAGGGCTCCTCGGGCCGCATATGGGACGACAGGAATATCCAATTCACCCACATTGATCCTATTCCTCCCCAACCATCATCACCAGACAAATCCAAATCCAGGGATTTCAATTACCATCCCACTATTCCCACGGTGTCGACTAACCATCCCAATTGCAATAATGCACCTCCACCTGATGATCATTCTAGGAGGGTAGTGAATGCATCCGATCCTCAGCCCCCATCGTCGCGGGGGCCTTGGCTCTGTTTTCAGATGCTGCATTGGCTCCCCAGCTTCTTAGATTTAATGTTCATACATGCATGCACCTCTCTTCCCAACTTCTGACTCAATGTTGTGTTGCACATCTCACCTCTTCTTTTGTATGTACATATAAACATGCCTTTTGTTAGGCTATTAGCAATGAATTCATGATTGCTTTCCCAAGTTTTTAGCATTTAACATTGTAAGTATATTGGATCCTCACTAATCTGTAAACAGGCTTTTGGTTCAAGGTCATAATCCACACCAGAATCGGATTTAATTCATTTTGATTTGGTTTAAGAGCTTCACCAACCAAATTTCTTTAATAATAATATCAAATCCACCACAGTAATAGATCATTTATACCAGACATAACTTTGAATATTATAAGTCCATTAATTTAAATCAAAATCCCCATACCAAAACAACCCATACATCCTCATTGAAAAGCATCTACAACATTAATTCTCATCATCTTTGTTGTTACCGTTTGCTATCTTTTATACAAGAAATGCCATTCTTTTTTCCCTTTTTGGGAAGAGAGGAATGAAATTTTTGTTGTTGAATGTTGATCTGAAAGTGAATCTATGAAAATTATGGAAAAAATATTCAGATTTTTTTAAGAAAATCATGTATATGTACATCAGCACCAAGTAAGGAGAATTCACTGATCAATATAGCTGAAGGGATGAATTGATTCATTGACATGAAAGAATGTGAATTTAACATTAACATTACAATCTCAGTATAATTCTGTACACTCTTTTATCTCAGCACTGTACAATTGAACAGCAGAAGAGACTGCTTGATATGTTAGAACTCGACAATGCAAGGAAAAATCAATCCCATATCTGGATCGGATAAAGGGCAAAAGCACGAAAAAAATATTCAGAAATGTTGCTGAAATGGAAAGTCTATTAAACAAGTTGATATTTGTCCATAAACAAACGAAATGGGATAGTGATAGATGTCAAAAAGCTACCTTGAGATATTGTCTCGAAAGTGAAGTGAACCGGAAGTTCTGAATAATTTTCTGAATGCTTGAAATAGAAAACAAAGCTAGCTAGCTCCAGGGCTCGAGCCCCATGGTACTCATTTTGAAGAAATATTAAGAGCATCTCCAACCAAACCCAAAAATCCAAAAAATGGGTAAATTTTGGTCCAATGGTACTCAAACGCAAACGCAAAATGCGATTTCCCCCTTAGAACTATTCATCACACCAAAACTATTCATCATACCAAAATTTTACTATGAGGGGAAATATTACAAAAGGGTTTGAACAATAATTTCCGGACCCACAAAACCCACTCAACAAATGTAGACTCCTCACAAAAGAAAAGCCTACCAAAACACCTAACACTCTCTGGGCCAAATTTGCCCACTAAATTCAACAGGCAGAAGAAAGCTTTGCAGGCTGCTTTGCTTCTGCTGCTTGGTGTGTCTTCAATTGCACAAATGCCCATCCATTTATAAGAATAGAGTAGCAGCAATATCTACAGGATTCCATAGGTGAGTGGAACTTTCATCATTCACATTTAGTCCACAAAGACGGCACCACCTAACAAGAATAATCTATAGAATATTTTTTTGGTTTGAGTTTAGTATTTTCAGTTGGAGAGAAAATACTATTTGATGTGCCATTTACTGTATTATTTGTTTGAATTTAGTATTTTCGAATAGAAATGGCCTTAGCAGAATGGCCTCAGCCTCAGCTCCAGTCAAAGAAATACCTTTTGACTGGAGGGCTCATCCCTATTCCGATTTCGATTACTATTAATTAGTAATTATAACAATTAAGAAGAATAATAATTACGAAAACCATGTATTTCCATTTCGATCGATCGAGTCATTATTAGTTCCCAAGTTAAACAAAGTATGGAGTATTTTGTTTGAAGCCATGAATGTAGTATAGTCGATTAAGTTACTATGCGGACGAAACTACAATCTGCAAATCCAGACATGTATCCAGACATGTTCTGGCAAAGTTGAGGTAGTGCTACACGTGTAAAATCAATGCTCTCATTTCCTTGCCAGCCAATTAATAAACATGGAATGTGGATATTTCATAACCGAAATTACATCCCTTAATTTTTGCATGATTTGTAACTTCCAATACATTGATGAGGCAAATATGAAAGGGGACCGAGACAATTGCAAAAATGAAAATGCAGAATCATTCTCGACTGGACACCGGAAGCAAGATGATAGAATCATTCTGAAACGGTAACCAGAATTAAATAATGATGCTACGGAGCTTGTGTAATTGTGTTCTGGACCTGTTACAGTAATGATTTTCCGAATGCTATGGAATGATATGGTGAACTCTGTGCTGCATAGCAGTGGATATAATGTTCTTACCCTGGTTGACTGATGCTATTTTCATTATGTGCAACCCTGATACGGCTGAAATCAAACTCCCACAGAGAGCCGCTGAAAATGTTGGAGAAAATTGGTGAATCGACGCGGAATCGGAAATTCTAGTGAAGAAATCGCTCAATTTCGACGGAGGGGGAATTTGGGTGATGAAACCGCTCCCTTTCGACTCTCACTTTCGACGGAGGGGTTGTAATTCGGAAATTATGTTGGCGGGGAAGTGGAACCTTCTATTGAGCTTTTCTGATGTTATGACACTATAGAATGGATGATACAAAATATGTCCAAATGTGGTCCACTAGCTAGATTTGTCAAAATAGGCCCACACAATCTGCATATTTAATTAAAAAATACATAAAATCTACAAATATTCGGACAATAAGGTTGTCCCAGCACACGTGTTTGAGCCACATAAATTCCACAATTACCGGATCAAATTACGTGTAACATCCCTACTTTAATGTCAATTATGAGGTATATAAGAAGGCAAGTAAATTATATAAATATACTGCCATGTGTGTAACAAATGTAATAGCACAATACATACTAGAGTATAACACGTCCGGAAATGCGGATGTCTGCATACGAACCCTTCCTAGTATAGTTGGCTCTGATGTGAAATTAATTGAGAGCAATCAGGCAATGCAAGCAAACGGAGGTCATTTTCTCTGTACGACATATAGTTAGCAGGTATGTTGTGACTTGTGAGCCCATTTTCTAATCCAGTTTTTAATTAAAAATCGAATATACACCTGGAAATTCATACTCTTTTCTCCACACTATATAGTTTTTCACATCCCAAACCCAACCCCCACTCAAATTCTTTTCCTTACTCCATTCTGTATTCCATTTTGCTCATAGGTAACTCCGTCTTAAATTAATGAAGTAATGTAAATGAGGTTGACCAGATATATTTTTAATAATAATAATATACTATTTTTGAATAAGACAGTGTAATTAACTAATTTAATAAATTTATAGCAATTTTTCCTATCATCCTTTTGCTCTATCACTCAGAAAAATTAGGAACCCTGCTAAAGGCTTCGGATGGGTAGCTTGGTCAATTTTTAGTCCTTTGTTCCGGCATTACATTTATATATGCTTAGGGGTGAAAGTGGGGCGGATAAATATCCGTCCGATCCGACGCCGTATTCGATTATATTCGAATCCGAATTCGAATTTTTATATCCGGCGGATACGGGACAGGATATGGGATTGTAAATATCCGTCCGTATCTTCGAATATAATGCGGATATTATCCGTATTTTCTATCCGAATATCCGAAAATTTATGTGTATAATATAATATATTTTTTGGTAACAGTATAATATAATATATTATATTAACTATAAAATAAATAAGTAATACTATATGTATAAATATAATCAAAAGCTTGAAAGCCATATGTAATTTATTAAATCAAATCATATCAATCAACTCGAATACATCATTAGGTTCTTTGCATCAAAACTGTAGTACATATAACATCTTGTAGTGATGTTATTTAGATGTTTTGAACGAAATAACTAATGATCTTGGAAAATTTAAAATTTTAGTTTAACTTACATAGTAGTATATTCCGATTTCACTTAAAAAATTATAAAAAAAAATTAATTTTAGTAATTATAAGATTATCCGAATTAAAATCCGAATCCGTCTCGTATCCGTTTCCCGAAATATTCGAATTCGTATTTGTATCCGGGCCTATTCGTATCCGATTCCATATTCGATAAAAAAAATACGGGATAGGATACGTGATGAGTACTATCCGCCCGTATCCGTCCCGTTTTCACCCCTATATATGCTCCTCCTTGATGGCTAATTCCTGCCCTATAAATGTAATTTTTCTTGATAACAAAAAGATAAGTAAATAAGTACTGTATAAAAAATTAAATCCAAACTAAAAAGAGGAAGCCGCAAAATAGAACAAAACCAACAGTATGAATGAACCATAATGGTGCAGCAGCTTCCCATTCAATCAAAAATCAAACAAGAAGAATGTCAACTTGAGTACAAGTTGTTATCATACAACTTCTAAAACACCACACATATTCACCAAAAGTTGATGCCTTCTGCACAAAAACTACATAAGTAGTATATATCATAACAACATATACCAACATATCCCAATCTCTTCACAACTTAACCAAATGCTGCATAAAGTACACCACCCTCAAATGCAACCATTTCTCTTTAATGGTTTAGCCACGCAGCTCGTGCTTCGGCTCCCAATCGAATGGCTTCCCAAACAACAACGGGAACTCATCCGTATCCTCTGAGAAGCCGTGCGCCTCCGCCATAAACCTCAGCGACTCATAAACCTGGTACATAGACCATCGATCCTTCGGTTGGGACACCACACAATTGCACGCGATCCTCAAGAACCGCGCTATCTCATCATCGTGGCCCTTCCCGGATAGCCTCCTGTCAATCCCATCCTTAATCCGGCCCGAGGAAGCAAGATGGCTCACCCAATCCACTAAATTGCCCTTAAACGATTCGTCGGCTGAGCTGACATCGAGTGGCTTCATCCCCGTCGCCAGTTCAAGAAGCACCACACCGAAGCTGTAAGTGTCCCCTTTCACAGAAGCAACCATCGTGGATGAATACTCCGGCGCAACGTACCCAATTTCGCCCAATTCACCGTACACAAAGCTACCCTCATTCGTCTCTGAACTTGTCAGGAGCCGCGCCAAACCGAAGTCCATTATCCTCGCATCGAAATCCTCGTCCAGCAACACCACATTGGAACTGATGTTCTGGTGCAGGATCGGAGGGTGGCAGCCGTGGTGAAGCCACGCCAGCCCCCGCGCCGCCCCCAACGCGATTCGGAACCTAATTTCCCAATCCAATGGCTCGGCGGCGTTTGCGCCTAGGATCAAACCTAACGTCCCGTTCGATAAGTGCTTGTAAACCAACAGCTTTTCTTCCTCCACGAGACAAAACCCCAACAATGGCACCAAATTCGGATGCCTCAGCTGCCCCAGCCTGTTCATCTCCATCCTAAACTGCTTCTCACCCATCTTACACGAACTCAGCCGCTTCACCGCCAGGACGGATCCGTCCGGCAGCGCCGCCCTGTACGTGGTCCCTGTCCTGCTCGACACCACCACATTTTCCGACCTGAAATTATTCGTTGCAGACAGTAAATCAGCGAGCTTGACCTTAACCAGGGGCTTCTGGAACAGGACGACCTGTGTGAGCTTATAAGCCCTCAAAGTTTCTACCCAATCGGCGCCGCCGCCGTCGTCTCTTCTCCCAACGCCGTACCCTTTCTTGCTCCTCTTATCAATCCTGACAGAATACCACCACCACAATCCGAATCCGAGCAGAAGAGACGCCGCGGCGCCGAAAATCCCTGCGGCGATGATGATCGCGAGGCTTTTCTTGCTCAATCCACCGCATTTCCCCAATTTCCCGCCGCAGAGATCTCCGTTCCCGCCGAAATCGAGCTCGAGCAGGTAATTGAACGACGGGATTCGTCCCGAGAGATCGTTGTTTGTGGCGGAGAATTTCTTCAACCGCCCGAGATTGGACAGCTGGTACGGAATCGGACCGGAGAGTTTGTTGTTATCGAGGATCAAATTGTTCAAATACGAGCAATTCGCGAGATCCCCGGGGATTTGGCCCGTCAATTGGTTCCTCGACAGGTCTAGGGTTACCAAATAGGGCAGCCATGTGCAGATTTGGGAGGGTATCGAACCGGAGAGGGTATTCCCGGCGAGATTTAGGGTTTGCAAGCTGTGGCAGAGGCGGAGCGAGTCGGGAATCGCACCGGAGAGGGTGAATTCCTGGAGGTCCAATCCGATGACCCGATTTTCCTGATCGTTCCAGCAAGTGACCCCATCGAACCTGCAGATGAATCCGGGGGTGGTGTTGGAAAATCGCCAAGAACTCAGGCGGCCCTGCTCGTCAGTGAGGGAGGTCTTCAGGGTCTGCAAGCACTGCACATCGTCTTCAGAAAAAGCAGGGAATTGCAGGGAAAGGAACAGCAGGGAGAAGAGGAGGAGATGGGGATTGTTCATGGTGGGCAGCTGGGGAAAGAGCAGAGCGGGCGAAGAAGATGATGAAGAGTCAAAAGGGATACATAGCTGAAAAAGAGCTGTCTTTTTTGGGCACAGTTTTCTCTCAATAGGTTAGTTAATTTGAAGTGGGGTTCTTGATTTTAAATTATTATTCTGGGCAAGGTAGGTTCTTGAATTTTCAAAGGAGGAGAGGAATTTCGAGTTTGACTAGGAGATGGGGAAAGAAGATAGATGGCTCTGCTGGTATGGCCCACTACGGTATATCCCTTCCTCTATATGTTCATCAGTCATCACCTGTTTTTCACTGTTTTACTGCAAAAAAAAAAAAAAAAAAAAAAAAAAAAACCTTGATGAGTTGCTTGTTTTTGTAGTAAATTTGTGTGAATGAATGTCTCGTGATTATGTGGTGTGTCCTTTTCAGCGGTACCTGGGCAGAAAGCCAGAAAAATGCATATCTTGTGTGTGTGTTGGTGGTGGGTGTTTTAGACTGGTCAAAAAGTCTTCTTTTTTCGTGACATGTTCCCTCTTCAGTAAATGGTAGGATCACAGTGCTAGTAAAATCTTGAGGAATTTTACTCAAATGGAATTTTTATAGTATTTCTATGGAAAAAAAAAATGCTTAAAATGTCCATTATCTTTTTAAAAAAGTTAAATCCATCCTTTTTTAAATTTTATTACCAAATTATTCCTCTACAAATGCTAATTATGTTCGGATCAGTCCATTGTTCACTAATTATGCCCTAATTGCTGACGTGACAAGGGTTTAAATTTAAATCAGACACGTGGGCATAATATTAGTTATTTTTCTTTTATCTTTTACCAATTCAGTCCTAAACTTTTGTTTTGTTCCATTTAGTCCTCTACCAAAATCAGTCATTTTTATATTAATCGGACTCCAACCTTTCAAATTATTTTCTTTCAGCCCCAAATCCTTAATTTTTTATTATTATTAGTCCATTTTTCAAATAAATGTCCAACATGCTTCCGTAAATAAAATCAAACACCAAACCTCATACATCGATTTGACAGCCTTGTGACCTGGTCTTTCCTACCTTATGACATAGCAAGGTTTGGGTAATTGATTTTATTTTAATATTTTTTCAATAAAGTCAAGGCTTCCGCTATTCATATCTTTTCAAAAGTTAAAATTAAATCATTTACCCTAACCTTGCTACGTCTTAAGGTAGGAAACAAAATAGTATTGTGATGATTGTTGCTAAAGAAAACCAGAATCGATCAATCGGTTGCGGTCGGGTGGTTGGAGGGAGTCCGTATAATCCTGGAGCTCCCGGTAACAAGGCATTCAAACCGATGTATGAGATTTGGTATTTGATTTTATTTACGGAAACATGTTGGGCCTTTATTTGAAAAATAGACTAATAATAATAAAAATTTAAGGATTTGGAGCTGAAAGGAAATAATTTGAAAGGTTAGAGTCCAATTAAATAAAAATGACTAATTTAGGTAGAGAACTAAATGGAACAAAATAAAATTTTAGGACTGAATTTGTAAAAGATAAAAGAAAAATGACTAATATTATGCCCACGTGTCTGATTTAAATTTAAACCCTTACCACGTCAGTAATTAAGGCATAATTAGTGAACAATGGACTGATTCGGATATAATTAGCATTTGTAGAGGACTAATTTGGTAATAAAATTAAAAAAGGATGGATTTGGCATTTTTGAAAAGATAATGGACATTTTAAGCCTTTTTTCCGTATTTCTATATATTCGTGGGACCATTTTTCAGATTCGTGAATCGTGACACGTTGCTTGATTGTCTATATTACTCCCTCCATTCTTAAATAGTTATCTCTTTCAGTTCAATTTTAATAATTAAAATTTGCATTAATTAACTCATAAATTTCTATTTTTATCTTTCAACTATTTTTTCGTAGTAAATGTCAAGAAATAACATTTATATAAAGTGAAGGATAATATATAAAAACATAGTATAACTACCTACAAATGACAACTATTTTGGAACACTTTTTCACTTCTAAAAAGACAACTAAAAAGAAACGAAGGGAGTAGTAGATGGACATTCAGGTTTTCAAAGGAGTTTATACGCAATTACTTGTTAGCTATTAATGAATTACGTGATCAATGAATTAGTCGGTAAATATTTTGTAACCAACTTTTTTGTCAATAGTAAGTTGAAATTCAAAATTCTATTCCTTGCAATGTATTTAAAATTACTAATTGGACACGATTTTAAATTATTTTGTCTTTTCAAATTATATCGGAAATAAGCTGATTCAATATTCAAAATAGTTGTTTTGTCAAACATCCCCTATATATTTTCGTAATATTAAATATTTGAGTGCTGTCAATGTTCTTGGAAAATTATCCACTTCCTAATGGTGCACAAAAATTGGAAGCCATTATATTGTTGGGTTGCTGTTATAGTTTCTTGATACAACTGCACACAATCAAAGGTGAAAAATGTGAAAAGAACCCTCAGTAGATGGTGGGGTCTGAGGATTTCCCTGAAGAGCTGCAAAGCCTGCTGATCTTGGAACACATTTGCTAAGGGGATGGACACTTTTCGTTTCTTCAATTGTGTTGTCAAAACTCAAAACTTTTGTACTTCCATTGTGTGGTTGGAACTTAGTACATCATAATGTTTGTCAGAATCATATTTAGAAATATAAAAATATTGGGATGCATCACGAGCCCAATAATCAGACCAATGAATGTGGCTCATACATGGGAGAGTTGCTAAAGTAAATTTATGAAACATGTAGTAATGGTGTATCGTGTAGGTTCAATCCGGTTACGGTACAACCCCTTCCAAGGCATGTAGGTACATACACCACAAAATAGACACCTCGCATCACAAAACACACTCTCTCCCATCACATTTTTGGCATCACACAACACAGCTCTCTCATCATACAAAATACACCATTTTTCCATCACATAACACAACTCACGCATCACAAACCAAGGGGTTGCATGTGCAGCCACATTCACACAACCCCTTCCCGTGTAGGTTCTATTGCACAACAATCCCCCTTCAATCTTCATATTAAAATCTCTCTCTTCCAAATTCAACATCCATCTATTGGATTGAACAATCTCTCTTCCTTTTGGATTGAACAATCCCCTCTTCCATGTATAGTTGAAATCCTCCCATTTTTTAGCAGTTCTTTCATCCTCCCTATACAATATGGGCATATACATCTGCACATGAACACCGCACCATCTCCATGGTAAAAACTCTCATCAAATTCTTGAAGAGTGTAGTTTGTCCTTTGGGAATGCTGGTGTGGTAGCATTTATTGCAGGGTAAAGATAAATGAAAATATAGGGATGGCCGGCTGGGAATTAAACCCAATCACCCATGTAACATACATACAGTAGGGTGTGGCTTGTGTGCTGTCAACAGTACATACTGGGAAAAATGGAATGATGAATACGCATGGGAAAATGATGTCAGAGCAATGAAAAATGATGACTGTGTGAAATGATATGTGCGCATGAAAAAATGATGAATATTAAAAAATAAGCAACATCATTTTTCATGGATCTAACATCATTTTTCATAGCGTGGACATCATTTCGTCGTTGCCAGCACCTGCGGGCAACATAGTTGCCTGTACCCTTATTGCATACAGTACATGACAAACATCACGAAAAAATAGTAAAAAGGAACAGATAAATGTGGGAAGGTAAAAATCACTAAACCAAGTCCAAAAACAGTAAAAAGTATGCTGCAGAAACCAAGGAAAAGGAAGTAAAAACAGAAAAACAAGGAAAGGGAAAAACGAAAGAAAGAAGGAAACAGTGAATAAGGCATTGGCGAGATCTTCGTATTCATTTCGACGGCAGGGCTCCTCGGGCCGCATATGGGACGACCGGAATATCCAATTCACCCACATTGATCCTATTCCTCCCCAACCATCATCGCCAGACAAATCCAAATCCAGGGATTTCAATTACCATCCCACTATTCCCACCGTGTCCACTAACCATCCCCATTGCAATGGACCTCCATTGAATGCATCTGATTTTAAGCCACGTGGTGGGGGGGCACCTTGGCTATGTTTACAGGTGCTGTGTTGGCTTCCGAGCTGCTTAGATTTGTTCATATATCCACCTCTTTTCCCAACTTCTTAGTCAACATAGCACATCTGACCTTTTCTATTGTATGTACATTTACATGCCTCTTTTAGGCTTTTACCAATGAATTCATTCATGATTACCTTTTTTTTTAACTTTTTAGCATTTAACATTGTAAATAAATAAATATTAGGATCCTCACAAACCTGTAAATGCAATGACTTTCATGTTCATATTTAAGCAGGCGTTTGGTTCAAGGTCATAATCCGCACCAGAATCGGATTTAATTCATTTTGATTTGTTTTAAGAGCTTCACCAACCAAATTTCTTTAATAATGATATCAAATCTACCACAATAAATCATTCATACCAAACATAACTATGAATATAAGTACAGTAATTTAAATCAAAATCCCCATATACCAAAACAACCCATAAATCTTCATTGAAAACCATCTACAACATTAATTTTCATCATCTTTGTTGTTTACCTCTTGCTATCTTTGCCATTTTCTTTTTCCTGTTCTTTTTGGGAAGAGAGGAATGACATTTATGTTGTCGACCTGAAAGTGAATCTATGTATATGTACATTATGCACAAAATTCACTGCTCAATATAAATGAAGGGATGAATTTTTTTCAATGACACGGAAGAATGTGAATTTAACATTAACGTTACAATCTCAGTATAATTCTGTACACTCTTTTATCTCAGCACTGTACAATTGAACAGCAGAAGAGACTGATCGATATATTAGAATTTGACAATGCAAGAAAAAATCAATCCCGTATCTGGATCGGATAAAGGGGAAAACAGAGAGGCGCAACTTACGGTGCTTCGTTACTTCAATTCCTCAGCACAGCTTTGACAAATGATCAGCGGTCGTGATTCAGATGCTAAGCTGGCAATAGTTAGTGTAGTCAATTTCTTTCAATCTTAGACAACATAGCATACACTCAGGCAAATCCTCAGCCTTGTTTCCCTGCCCCGATTTGCAACATTAAATGTCAGATTCGAAGTTTTAGGTATATTAGGAAAAATAATGATAGAGTAACTACCTGAATTGTCAGGCCAAAGTCAAAAACACAGTGCTTAAGTCGGTCATGAAATGTTTCAAAACCTTTTCGGGCTATGTAGCTGAATCTATGGATATCCAAGTCGATCTCAAGGTAGTTTTCCCCCTGCAAGATTTAAATGTTAAGACTTTCTGAAATTAAAAGAACTGAAAAAAACCTGTGTCGCCTATTATTTGCAGTTAAAAAATAAGGAGAAAAAGGAGCATTTCAGTGCTCCTAATTGAAGTGATTCAGAGTATGTCAACAAGTGAGACATTAAAGGAACTGGAAAATTTTTACCATGTAAAACTCATGCTGTGGGCGCGAAAGAACAGGCTTCTCGTTGTAAGCCTGCATAAGTTTCCTCTCAGCGGCACTTAACTGCAGATCCTCAAAATTGACCACTCGGCCCAGAATCTTTAATCTTTCCCGTACAGGTGTAATTGTATCCATGGCAAAGCCTTTGATCTTCTCAGTTTCATTGGCAATTATCCTCTGTCCAACGCAAAGCACAAAAAATTATTCAGAGATGTTGAAATGGAAAGTTTACACTAAACAAGGTAATGTTTGTCCATAAACAAAACAGGTAGTCATAGTTGTCAAAAAGCTGCCTTGATATTGTCCCGAAAGTGAACTGGAAGTTCTGAATAATTTCCTGAAAGCTTGAAATAGAAAACAAAACTCGCTCCAGCCCCATCGTACTCATTTTGAAAGATTGCGGAGGGATAAAGTGGAAGCTGATGCAAAAAATTGAAGGGGTAAATCAGTACAAATATAATGCTCTAAAATATCATTGTGTACTATAATATGTTTCCATTTTAATCTTAACCTAAATGTTGCAGTCCCATGAAATAATAATAATTATGTGAAAGGAGATACACAAGATGTACCTGAAGGTTTACAACAAGAATAGGAGGCAACTCTCCTGGCGAATCAACAACAGGGAGTTCAACAAATCTTGCAACATGATCAATCTTGCGGGGACATAGGAATGCATCCACTCCAAATGGAATATATGCAGCATGGTTTGAAGCAAATTCTTTCTTTTTATCTCTGTTAGTCAAATAGGACAGAAATACGCATTAATAGTTACGTTTAGAATATCATATTGATTAATAAGTTATTAACTTGAGTAAAGCCAAAAATCATCAAAATAAGAAATTATGTAGTTCAAAAATGGAGCAGAAATATAACAATTTCTTACCTAGTATAGTTTTGTCCACGTACTTTAAATGTATTTGGTTCGACAGGCGACCAACTTTCCGATACACTTTTCTCTAATGGAGATCTCATAACTTGAGAGCCAGCTATTGGTCTTTGCACAATGCCCTTCGGTGATGCTGGAATGGAACAAATACAATTATAAACACAGGTCACCAGGTATGCCAATATGCAAAAAAGCACAACTCAAATGACAGGTCAAAATATCTAAAACCTTGAATGTTTACTGCAAAAAGAAAAAGGCAATGCATATAACATCTCATACCAGTCATTATAACTTACTACAATTCACAAATCGATGGAGCTATTCCAGCCACTACAATATCGCATGAAGTAGTAAACTTGCCAAGGACTTACGCAGAATGGTATGATCTTGTCCGTCTCGCCATTTGAAGGAAGGGGTAAACGATAGTTTCTTTTTCATAATAATGCCTCCAACAATCGGAGTTTTCCTCTTTGCATTGGACTCCTCATCACAAGCAAGACAAGGGATACATGTGTTTGCTATGCACCCACAACTGTGCAATGCGGCAGTTTCATTCCTCCTGGAAGATTCCCCATCACACTGAACAGAGGACTTATCGAATGACACCGAACTTCTCGTCTCATTTTGTGGATCATCAAAGCTCAGCTGAGAATCCATGCTGCCACCGCCACCCACATGGTTCGAGAATCTCGGAGTTACAACATTGGATAAGGATCCAGCTTGAGATACATCTGCCAGCGTCCCGTTTACACAAAAAGCACTTAAGAGATGCAAGAATCATTACTGAAAAAGATGAACTTTGTTCACAAGTAAAAAAGATGAGTAAAATGTCAATGCACTAACCATCTTGAACGCTGTAAAATTCATCTTCACCGTCAGAGTCAATTTCAATATCAGGATCATACCATGAATCACTATTTCCTGCTCAAACCACATCATTACACAGATTAAGTTCACTAAGAAACTAGCTGCATTTCCCTAAAAATATCTTTAAATTCCATCAGCTGTCAGGGTGTATGATCCATCAACAATCTGAATTTCAGATGCATTTGAATACATATGAAATAAATTAGGGATTCACAAGAACATGACGAGATCAATTACAATACCAAATAACTACATGAACCTTAAAAGTTAAATCTCTCAACACTGGCTGCAGGAAAACTCAACAAACCCAGCAAAAACAAAAACAGAACAAAATCCCACAAATTAAATTTTTTTTTTTTCCAAAAACCCTAGCAGCCGAAAAATCAAAATCCACAATTGGCACCTTGAAACGCAGGATTACTGAAAGAAATATCCCTCTGACTGGAGGGCTCAACCCGATTTCGATTATTAGCAGAATGGGCCTTCTTAATTCTCCTGGTTCTGTGCCTGTTCCGTTTCTTCTTCAATTTCCCTTTCATCCCGACACAGGCCTTGGGCTTCGACACGCACACTCCCATCCCTCCACCGACGGATCGGAGAAATCGAAATTAAAATTCTGAAATGGATACGAACTGGGAGACGGGTTTCCTCCTCCGTTCTCAGATATTGAGAGAGAGGATTGAGGAAACCGTATGTATGATGATTCCCAGTCCGGAAACCACTGGAATTGGTCTCGGTGAAAAGGTGCTGTGTCTTAACTTCATTGAATTTGGAGCACTGTTCAATAAATTATATTTTTATTTTTTTTATCTTTTAATAAACCGGAAAATAAATGAGGATGGAAAGGAATTTATCACCGGTCAACGATGGCGAGTGGTGGGATTGACTTGTGAGGGTTTTGTAAGAACTTTTCGCGCCTGGTGGCCGATGGAATATAAGGCTTTTCTTTTTTCTTTTTCTTTTAGGAGCCAGCCTGTAAAGGAGTGGTGGGAACTCATACCACATAATTATAAAGAGAAATAAAAGGACGGGATAGGCGGCCCCGAATATAAGGCATTTGATTCTAGGATAAAAAATGGATTTATAATAGGAAAATATACTCCAATTTTTTATAGATTAAAAGAAGTATAACCAAATAATTTATTGAGTATAGATTTTTTAAGATTAAAAAAGTAATCTAAATCGTATTTAAGCAATTAAAATTCTATAATCATTTATTTAGATGGTGTTTGGATTAGCGATATAAAATAGATTATTTGATTATTGCGTTTTCAAAATGCAAATAATCAAGTTTGCAGCACCTTTTTTTAGCGGTTAAACTGATTATTTGCGTTTTGAAAACGCAATAAGCAGATAATCCATTTTCTTGCCGCTTATCCAAGCACCCTCTTACATGGTATTCATTTTTTTGGTTACATGAAGCCAATGGAATATAAATATTCAATTGAAATGCTCATATACATTAGTATTATGTAAAATACTACTAATTGTACAAAAATTATTGCATATTTACAAGAATTAAGTTTCAGTTTGTTTTTAATTAGTGCATTAAACAAATTATAAGCTATGAGCTATCTATATGTTAAAATTGTAACGTGTGAAATAATAAATCTTAGTGCTTAATGTAGATGATTATTAAAGCATTTGAATTGGTAATATTAAGGTTAACAATTTTTTTTTTCTTTTTTGTAAACAGTGACACTCATGTGTCGCCAAAGGTGTGTGGGAGCTCAAACCACACAAAGGTTAACAAATATTTGATAATAATAACTAAATTAATACATAGTACCACACTTTTACCAAATTTATTGATTTTAAGTTAATGCATTTTTGTTTAAACTATTCTATAATTATGTTGGGGAATTTTTGTGACAAAAAAAATAAAATAATTACTATAAAATTATAGAAATAAATGTGTCAATATATTGTTATTCTTATTATTAGTCTCGTTATGGAAATTACTGCATTGATGTCATCGAATATGTATTTGCATTCTAGGGATTTCGGTATCTGTTTTTCTTTCAATACTCCCTAAGTTCTTTTTTAATTGTCTTTTTTAGAAATAAAAAAAGCGTTCCAAAATAGTTGGTACTGTATATATTTATCTCATACTCCCTCCGTCCCGCGAAGATTGAAGTCTTTCTTTTGGGCACGGTAATTTAGGTAGTGGAGTTTAGTAGTTAAAGTGGTGTGGGTATTTGTGTTTAAGATTATAATGAATTTTGATATTGTTTATTGTTTAACTTTGACTTAATATTATCGTAGTGATGTAATTTGAGAAAAATATTCAAATGTGGTCTTGTTAGAATCGTCTAATCGTGTAGTTTTAGAATATATATTTTATACAATTTTTATTTGTATCAATTTTGTAATATTAAGAGTTAAAGAAATATAAGGGACTTTGTGTAGGAAAGTAATAATGCATTGGAATTTGTGCAGAATAGTAAAAGTAAGTATTTTTAATGGGATTTGACAATAATTAAGATTCTAATCAAACTTATATTAATTTAATTTTTCTAAAAACGGAAAGGGTTCAAACTTCGTGGGACACCCCAAAAAGGAATAGGGTTCAAACTTCGTGGGACGGAGGGAGTACTTTTCTAGTATTACCCCTATAGTATCATGAAAGATATTCTTAGAATACGATGCATTCTCTTTCCACTCCAATTTTATTTTTTATTCCCAAATAAAACACATAGGGATAAAAATAGAATAATACAGAATAATGATTACAATCTTTGATAAATGTGTTTCTTCCTAAAACGACTACTAATAAAGAACGGATGGAGTAATAAGTAGAGATAATAAATGTGTTTTGTGCCTTGTTATTTTGCAGATATACTTTTCACTGTAAGGATTATGGTATTTATTTTCTTTCAGTTAATGGTCCTGATAATAAATGTGGGGTGCCTCTATAGTGTTAACTAATCTTTTAATGTTAGGGGCTGTGGTATTTGTCTTCTTTCAAAAGTTGTTTGTGACAATAAATGTTTTGGATGCCAATTAGCTGCTGCTGCTGTTTTTTTTTTTTTTTCTTTAATAACTTTGATTAGTGAATTTATTTTTATTTTTTTAGTTGATTTAAAGTCAATGAATAGCCACACTACATATTATACAACTATAAAAGAAATAAAAAAGGAGAAATCTCGGCGTGAGTTTTGATCTCAAAGTAGTTTCATTCCTTTCTATTACCATACCTGCCTTAACATAATCAGACTCAGTCATTACTGGATCAACCAACGATTTTTTTTTTTTTTTTTTTGCGTTACAGCCCATGCAGGCTAGACAATAGATAAAAAGAAAAAGACAGGAAAACAACAAGACACCCAATCTAACGCCGGGGAAACCACGTGCCCGCAGCGTCAGCAGTCAATAAAGGCCGCAAGGAGTCCGGGGGAAAAGCCCACGTTGTGTAGAAAAGATCCCCGGTGGCACCAATCTTGGCGAGAGCATCCGCCACGGCATTGCCTTCCCTGAGTATATGAGCAAACTGACACACCAGGAACGACGACCTCAACTCTTCAATTTTGGCAAGATAAACAGATAACCAATGTGAAGTCGGCTGTGTAAGCTTCACAAGTTTGAGGGCAGTTAATGAATCCATGCAGCAGCAGATCTCTCGAAGCCCCTGGGTCTTCGCCATCTGAAGGCCATGCAGAATACCAGCGAGCTCCGCATGCAAGACGGACGTCGGCCCCAAGAAGCCAGTAACAGCCCGAATCCATTCTCCCGAAGACGTCCTCAACACGGCCCCGAAGCCAGCTCTTGTACCATTGGCCGAGACGGATCCATCTGTATGGAGAAAATGACCCTGCCAAGACACCATATTCCAACAAATGAAACGCGGGTAGGACTCCCGATCATGTCTCCTATGCGAAACTCTCTCCAACGTGTCAAAGAGATGGAGAATCTTGCTCTTGAGAATCTGCCTGGATGAAGCTTTGCCTTGAAAAACCCTAAGGTTTCTCTCCTGCCAGATCACCCACATAGAAGCCAGGAATATATTCCCATAAAAACGCCACATACCATACAACCAGGTGCGGATATCCTCCCTGCAAATGGAATGAAGATCCGCCGGGACAGCCACCGACATGTCTGCCCATAAAACAACAGTCCATTGGCAATAGAAAAGAGTGTGATACCATACCTCCTCATGGACTCCACAAATTGCACACAACGGCGAGGTTGCAACTTGACGATGAAACCTGAGTGCATTAGTAGGTAGCGCAGCCCAAGCAAGAAGCCAAAGGAAATAGCAAAGCTTCTCAGGAAGGTGCGAGTTCCATAACCACGACCACTCCCTCTTCGCTGGAGCAGTTCCAAGGAGGAATTTGTAACCCGAGTGAGCAGAATACACCCCATCTTCACTAACCTTCCACTGCCAGCAATCATCATATGAAGGGTGCAACAATGGAGGTGGTCTTTAGAGAATGGAAGACCGAACCTCCTGTGGAAGATTAGTATACACCCGAGATAAATCCCATGCATGTCCATTCACGACGTCGGAGATCCGAAGGGCCGTATCACAGGGTTCCACGAATGGAATTTGGGAGCCCAGGTTAACCCCATCCAGCCAAGGGGAGAACCAAAGTGAGCTACTTCCATTGCCAACTTTAAACGCATATCCATCCGCAAGGTAAGAAGCAGCTTTGCATATACTCCTCCACGTAAATGAACCTGATTTACGGAAAAATAATACAACGTTAAGAATAATTTAGTTGTGAACGAGATTAAATAAATAAACATGATAAATAAACTATTTTACTTTTTTTTTTTAATAAAATAGATAAAATTGTGATTTATTTAATAGTAGTAGTTAATAAGCGAAAACTAAATGAGTAAATCATGAACGCTACTTTATCAGAATTTAACAAGTGGGATGATGACTTGCCTAAGCGGCTAAGTGCATGACCTCCAACCTTAGGGTTGGGGTTCGATTTTTACCCGACCCCTATCTCTTCCATTTATCTCTTTATAATTTGTGTGGCATGAACTCTCACTACCATTTCTCTAACTTCGGTTACTTTAAGAAAAAATCATAATTTAACAAGCAAGCTATGTAAACTGATCATAGACCTGCCACTTAGACTACCTCCAACCATGACCTCCTCCCACCAAGACCCAACCTCCACATCATTATTTAAAAAAAAAAAAAAGCAAAAATGGGATGTGGTCTCAATTTGGGGGTCGACCAAATGAGATATGAGACCACTTGGTCTCATCCTTCTTGGCCAATGGGATTGGGACATTTGTCTCATTCCCATTGGTTAACCAAAATTTTAAATAAATCTCATTAAAATCATTATATTTTTATATTTTACAATAAAAATAAATAAAAATATACCAAATTTTATAATTTTTCATTCTCTACAAATAGAGACCAATCTTGCTATATTTTTGTTAAATACATAATATATCAATTTTGATATATTTAACCCATTTAAAAATTTCTAGAAAATAAAAATAAATAAAAAAGATATTAAAATTTTAGATTTTTTATTCTTTATAAGTAAGATAAAATATTTATATTTCTGATACATTATTTTTTTATATTTCATAATAATTTAAAATTATATAAATTAAAATAATTATATATAATATTGTGGTTGGATGGTTGGGTGGTTATTGATAAAGTATGTAAAATTATGGTGGTTGGATTGGGATGGATATAGATGAGTTGGAGGAGAGAGAAATTAATTAAATAATGAGATTGTTGGATGGTTGGGTGGTTGGGGTGGTTATGTATATAGATAGTCTTAGGAAACAATAGAAATCATAATATCTTAGCATATGAGAAAATAAATATATTTACTTTTTTATATGAATATGTTGTCTCTAGGAGCAACTTTATTAAAAAATTGTATTTTTTTCCCCTAAACCGCATATACAGGCTAGTAAAATGATTGGTGGGAGCCCATGCTCCACAAATTACAAAATGACAAAAGGGAGTGATAGAAAGTCGGAGGACTTGACCACTAGGTCAAATTTTTATCCTTCAAAATTGTAATTTTGTCGTAAGCAGAAGCTTAAAATAAAATTCCAAAAAACCATTAACAAAAGAAAGGCTTTAGGGGCCGTTTGGATTGGCTTTTAAAAAAAGCAGAAGCCAAAAGCAAAAGCAGAAGTGAAAGCCAAAAGCAGAAGCAGCTAACTTTTGTGTTTGGATGGAATGTTTGAAAAGCAGCTTTTTTTCAAAAGTGTGTTTGGATGTGTAAAAGTGAAAAGTGCTTTTGAAATGTGTAAATTACCAAAAAGGATATACTATTTATATATGATAGTATATATTTATAGTGTAATTTAAATAAATTAATAGGGGCATTTATGACTCTGCACACATTACTAGGTGCTTTTGGCTTCTGCTTTTCGGAGAAGCACCCCTGGGCTGCTTCTCCCAGAAGCACTTTTGCAGCTTTTCGAGGTGCTTTTGTTTTTTCCCAAAAGCCAAAACAAACACTCATTTTCATTCAAAAGTACTTTTGGCAGAAGCAAAAGCCAAAAGCACTTCAAAATAAGCCATTCCAAACGGCCCCTTAATATCTTTAATCAGTGCTCGTGTCCATATCTGGGATATGCATTATTAGGTAGCGATAAGGAAAAGGGGGAAAAAGTGTCATGTCAAGTGCAGTAATTTTATTTTATTTTTATTTTTTAACTGTATTTAAGAATGCTTACCAAAAAAATTTGGAGTGCAGGATTTGAATGAAGGGTGAGAAACCATTATCAATAAATTTGGCAGATTAGCTGTCTGTCTGGGTAGATCCCACTTTTAATTGTTTGGTGAAAAAACACTAAACAGTAGTATTATCTGAATGTTGATTAATACCCTTTTAAGATTAAGTATGTTTTTTGATTTTTTTTTTTTTTTTTTGGTAAGCTTTTTGATAGTTTGACTAACAGTCTAACACCATATTTTGATCGATTTTATCGAAGCTCTTGTCTACAATTTTATTGATAAGAGGTTGATAAGACTCATTCAATAAGACCAATCAAACTGGGCTGAATTATTTTGTACTACTTCGGTATTTGTATGTTGTTTACATATGAATAGGTAGTATTATTCACACACAAATTTTCACTTAAAATTTTGTTATAGTTATAGTACAAGTTAAAATATAGTGAAGTGAGATCTTGTTAGATTCATCTCGTCGTATAGTTTTTAAATATTGAACTTTTAAAATTTTTACTTGCACCAAAATTGAGTTATTAATGATTAAAAATGTACATTGGTTTGCGTGAAAAATGGATATGTAATAAACATTTCAGTACGGAGGAAGTACTTCCTTTGTATTGCATTGTGTTTGAACATTTTATATAATTGACATTGTGCACTAATTAATTTTGACTAAATATTTTAGTGCATTCATATTATAAAAAATAAAGTCATGTGAGATAGGAGTATTAGATTTGTTTAATTTGGTAATTTTATAACAATTCTTTTTATAATTTTTAATTGTATACAATTTGAATTATTAATAATTTAAAATATATATATTTTTTAGTGAACTTGCCACTCCACTTTCCGGGAAATGGTAGGGGTTCACCCATACAAATTACAAATGAACAGAATGGGGAAATAGGAGTCAAGTGGGAAATAAATCCAAACATAAAGTGAGAATTATAGAATTTTACCACTTAACAACGTGAAAATAGAAAATGTGTAAATATTAAAAAGACGAAAGTGGTAGTATATGGTTAGAGATCAAAAAATGAAAATAAATAAATAAATAAAAATAATAACGAGATGTCTAATGTACTACCTCCGTTCTATAATATCTGCACCATTTCTACATTTCACGCAATTTAATATACACTTTTTACCATTAATAACTTAAATTATATATGAGTAAAAATGATAAAAAATTATATTTTATAACTATGTGATTAGATAAATCTAACAGTATCTCACCTGATTATGATATTAAACAGCGGATGAAGTAATATGGGGATACACGGTTATCACAAAAAAAAAAGTAAAATAAAAAAAATGGCGAGATGCCGTGTTCATAGTATGGGTTGAAAGCGTGATTCGGAATTAGGTACAGTTGCAACCACGATCTTGTAATAAAAGCGCGTGATAGGTGCACGTGCGAAGATGTTAGCTTACGCTTTTTAAGGCTAACTCGTTTTTTTCGAGTATAGACTAGTCAATTTTTTTTAAAAAAATATTTTTTTAGTTAGCCTGTTTATGATTATGGCGTGGCTTAGTCTACTCTAATTCTATTTTTCATTTATAGTTTGCCTGTTTATTTTATTTTATTTATTTATTTACTCTTATTGACTTTCATTGCTTTGACTGCGCTCAAGTGAAATGCGAGAAAATCAATAAACTGGCTATACAATAGAAAAAGTAGCATAATTAATTACTCATCCGTCCCAACTAAGATATTCTGTTTAATCTCTGCACACAATTCAATACAATTTTTTAAATCGTTGATATCTCAAAATAAATACAAATAAAAATATACAAAATATATGTTCGATTAGAGGAATCTAACAAGACCAAACTCGACTATCTTTTTTCCAAATATACACATACAATAATATTAAGTTAAAATTGAATAATGAATAGTGTCAAAAAGTCAAATAAAACGTTTTACCTGAGACGAAGGGAGTATAAGAGATTAGATTTTTCTTACCTTTTTCCAATAATCCATGCCGCGAGTTTATTTATTTAAATATATGGATATAAATTGAAATGTATATTGGATTTCAGAATTTCATTCCACACAAAAAATAGTTTATTTGTTAAATGTATGCATATTAGTTTGACAAAACAGGGCATCGAGAACTTAAAAAAACATAACACATCGTAGTACACAAATAAAATAAAAACCATGAGCTTGAATATGATATTCCATGTTAGTTGGAGAAAAAGAACTTTCTATAAAAAAAATATGTATACCTCTTCCTTGACTCCTTGTAGACGTGTTTTAAAATCATGAGAGAGAATCGTGTTCTAAGATTAAAGGCAATATTTTGGGATTAGCTGCATTTTTTGAATTTGTCGGCCTCACCATCACGTATTCAACTCCAAGTACACTTTTGTCCTTGTTCGCTAAAAAGAAAAAATGTAAGTACTTATATGACAATCTAGGCATACTCTGACGGGGCGTTTGGTTCGGGAGATCTGAGATTCTCACTGGGAATTTTGGGTAGGGAATGAAACATGCCCATGTTTTAGGTGGGGATGTGATTCCCACCTGGAGGGCAGATAATCTTAGATTACCACATCCACTTTACCTACTTTTATACTAATGACTTTTATACCCTCACTTTTTATAATTATTTTATTTTATAAATTTAGATATTTGTATTCTAAAAAATGACTAACATATGATATTTAATTTTAAAAAATAATATTTAAATTATTTAAACATATTTTTAATATATATATTCTCATATTTTAATATATATTTTCATATTTTTTTAAAATTTACTTTCTTCTACATATAAAACAAAAATAATAAGGATTTATTAAATAAGTAATTCTCATACAATAAATTACATATAAATAATTTTCAATATTTTAAAAAATAAACCGGCTTAAATATTTCTATTGTGTAGAAAATGACATATTTATAACATTCGTTCAATTGAAATTCAAGGACATTATGGTAAATTTATTAGAATGTGAAATCCGAGATTCCCAATCTAAACAAACGCAATAATCTTAAAACATTAAAAAATAAGATTCCCAGCAATCTCATATTCTCAGTAATCTTACATTCACAACAATCACATTCCCACTGGTAATCTAAGATCCCTCCAACCAAACGCACCGTAAAAGATTTATGCTCACTAATGATAAACAATGAGATCCCACGCACTGTAACAATGCTTTCTTGTCATAGGCTTATGACCTCTCCACACTAAAGAAACATTTATTAAATTAATATGACAATTGTAATTTCATTAATTCAATTTCTAATTTCATTAATAATAAATCAAGAAAAATTTTGTATATAAATTTTATTGAAGTAAAATAAAAACCATAATTATTATTAATTCTAAAATTTTAATTTAGTTATAATATTTTAAATTTTACACTTAAACTCAATTACAACAAAAAATTTAAAAATTAAAAATAAAATTTGAAAAAAACTTTTACATTGAGAATTCATAGAATTTTAATTAGAGAAGAAAGAAAAACCGACAGCCCATCAATAATCCGGCCCAATAATTTCAGCTCAGCCCACAAATGAATTTTTTTTGTTTTGAAAATTCGGATCGCTGGGGGCGCCGATGGGCGATGGCGTCTCGTAACCGGCAGACGAGGGCTTCGAGAAAGTTCTCTTCTCATACGCACCTCGCTGGTCCTTCTGCTGCATTCGGAGTATAGCGCATCGCGGATCAACCGTCGGGTAAGGTCGAAGAGCTGTTTATATAATTCGTTGATTTATGTCGATCGCATGTTAGATTTAATTTTTAGATTCAGAAAATGCAGGCGCTGAAGAGAGTCGTATGCGGTGATCATACCAACACGTCGAGAGAAGCCTCTGCCTGGCGGTCATTGAGTCGTGTGTCAGGTATTGTTTTACGGCTTTACTTAAGAGAAGAATCGGCTGGAAACTCATTCAAATAAAAATCGAATGATCGATACTAAGGAACTATCGAGAGCTCTTCCATTTTCTGGATTTTGTCGCATATTAGTTATGATAGTTCAAAATAATCTCCTGAACTTGTTACGCAAGAAAAAAAAAAAAAAGTTGTTTGCTCGAACCAGCAGCCTTTTTTTAGCCTGCTTTTCTAGTGGAACTAGAAAGTGTATAGGACCTAGATTCCAATTTAGAGAGGATCTAGAATAGGATGGTGATTATTATTGATTTTTATAAATTTTTAATGATTTATGCTCCTTAGTCCTTACCAATCTTGTAGGCCTTTTTTATGAAAAAAAAAAAATAATTATTGGTATATGTTTTTTCCCAGCTTGTCTCAAGTGTCCGGATAATCGGGGAAAAGTTAAACCTATTACTCAAAATAGGAAAAGACTTTAAACAAAAAAAAAAAAGGGAGAAATATTATTCCTGCATCTTCTTCTTCTGTGTCTTGGATTATTCTTTGGAATAGCATCAAGGGTTCCGTATAAGATTCTTCCAGAGCGTGCATATGGAGTAGTTCATGTAATATGGAACAAATTGTGTCGGTTGGTTGTCAAACACTTAAAATTTTCTAGTAATAACTTCTGATAGAAGAACCCGATGCAGGGATTGGGTCCTGTAGCTGGAATCTGTAACATGAGTAGGATACTGGGATCTCATATCATCACTTTATGAAGCACTAAGGGAATAAAAATTATGTGTTGAACTATGCCCAGGGCAAAGTGGAAGAATTGTTTATGAACAGAAAAAAATTAAATAAAAAAATAAAAAATATATATATAAAAATCAGGAATTTGTAGTATGACACCAAATGGCATTCATGATTGACACCAAACTTTTTTGAATGATTCCCATTGATCTCTTGTAAACTTTTGTATCTCTCTTATGCAGCTTCACTTTCTGCTTGAAGTGTGTGACGACACAGTGATGGTCCTATGCCCTTTGCAGAGGTCATTTCAAATTGACGAATCCCTGTGGCCAAATCCAAGAGGTATTTATCAAAGTCATCTTCTGATATTATTATCATATACTCCAATCTCTCACAACTTGCAATTGCTGACATTCCTGATCATAATGTTTCATCTGAGTCACTTACATGTTTTGGCCTCATCTATATATGTCTCGACTCTTGACTATGGTTTAAATTTAATTGCTGTTACCAATTTTGCCTTAAAATTTCTCATCCTGTTCTTTAAATGCTGGAAGTGTTTAATTTGCTAATGGTTATCCCTGTCTAGAGGGGCGTAGTGGCGTACAATGATGTTATAATCAAGGACGAAACTGAGGGTAGTATCAAATTATCAATTATTAAGACACAAGGCTTGTGACTAGATTCTAGAATACACACTCAGTTGAACTTATGAATAGTGTTTTTGGCTCCTCAGATATGATTTGGAAAGCAAAGCCAAATGGAGAGAATTTTCCATTTCATCCCTTGGTCCAATATCTTCTAACAAAATCAATATGTCTAATTAATGCCATGCATGTAAATCAATATGTTAATTCAATACTTTTCATGAGATGAGGTTAAACTCGTGGTTTTATCATATACCTTAATATGTGTATGGTATGCAAAAATAACATATTCTCAGAAACAGGTTTCGCATGTCAAAATGTGTGGTGGAGAATTGGCTAACAAATGAAATTGCTGGAGTAGTTCAGCCCACCTAATTCTTTTCTTTTTTTTTTCTTTCACTTTCTTATTGTTGTTATTATCTGGGTGAGTTGTTTAATTATGGAGTGAGGTCGAAAGCTTTCTGCAGAACCTGCCTGCAAGCCTCATCTTTCTGTTAGAATGTCTCAACCTGTGAAAGCTACGTCATTTAATACTTAGATCATTTGAATGTTTTTCTAAGTAAATACGGAGTACTTAGCTTCACTATATTACACGAGTTCATCAGTAGTATCAACAAAAAAAAAAAAAATTATGTAGTCTGATTGGGCAAGACTTAAAAAGTTTGCTGCAATTAGTTTAAAAAAAAAGTGGGTAGGGAAGCAATCAAAATGAGGGAAACTCCTTTGCTAGCTTTTTATTGAATGATTCAAAAAGCAGGTTCTGAAATAATAGCTTTTAAATAATCCAGTTTAATTTTTTTGGGTAAACAGACACTCAAGTGTCGACAAAGGTGTGTGGGAGCCCAAATCACACAAATTACAAAGGGGAATAAAGGGGAGGGATAGCGGGCCAGGTTGGGATCGAACTCCCAAAAGGGGACTTGACCGCTAGGGTAAGTCCCCAACCCCTAAATAATTCAGTTTAGAGTTTAACATTTATTTAATTTATATATATATATATATATATATATTTTAATGGTGTGATATACTACCTCCGTCTCGTTTTATTGTTTACGTTTGTCGTTTGGTAATGTGCTATTATTTACATACAGACTCACTTAAAGTTTTATCATAATTGTACAAATTAAAATATTGTTAAGTGGGATCTTGTTAGATACGTCTTGTCGAGTAGTTTTTAAATATCGAACATTTAGAATTGTTACTTGTACCGAACTTGAGTTATTAATAGTTTAAAATATGCATTGAATTGTAACACCCCGAAATTCATCCTCATAAGGTTTCAGAATGTTACTGCCACACTTGTCAGTCAGGCTCGCCCTTTGGCTAACTTAATTGACAAGTGCTACGGCTAAATATAAATTTTTGTAGTATGAACTTTAAAAATAATTGCCAATTTTATAAAATATAGACATAAGAAAATTTAAAGTACTTAATACCAGAGTCATTGTTCTTTCTCACGCGGAAGCATAAACTAAAGGCAATATATAGGACATTAATATTTAAAAGTATGTGGTTCCTTAAAGCAACAATCTTTTGATGAAAGGTAATCCTATCCCCAAATGCTCATGTCATGAGATGCAGTTCATATGTCAGCTCTAATATTTGTAAAAAGATAACGCAATAACTTTTTATCAGTACAACGGTACTGAGTAAGTCAACCGCTCCACTTTAAGAAGAGGGTTTTAAATAATGGTTGACACTCATAAAAAAATAATAATAATTATTTTCACTTTTTCTTTTAAAATGATCACACACATTACCTTTAACAAAATAAATAACTTTCATTCTTACCATTGTAGCAACTATGCACAAGAGGACACCATTTTCCATATATCATATCATATCATATCGATCATAAGTCATGATCAGCATGCAGCGGACTCATATACAGACACACTCCGGAGCCTCGGGTAACCCATCATGGATACACCCAAGAGTATAGACTCATACATGCAATAACACTGTTTTGGCACAATTTATCAACAATGCCGTCTTGGCATATTTAGAGGGGGAGGCCCCGCAAGACACATCCCTAGTGCATTAGCCCTCTATCAAGTATGGCATCTTACTCAAGTTAATAGAGCACAATGGATTTAAAAGAGTTTTCCACAATTTTCCACATAATATCCTCTTTAAAAGAGTGTTCAACAATCTCAAGGGAGTAACCTCATAACAAGGGCATTCAATAATGCCAAATATCATTTCAACATTTAACTCCCATATCAATATCTCATAAATATAAAAATATCATTTCATGGATCTCAAAATCTAACAATTTCTCATTTGGACCAAAAATCAAGTCCAACATCGCAGTTTACACCAAGTCAGTTTAAAAATTCATATGAAAGGCGATTTCTATGAAATTTAAACTGTAGATACTCAACACATAGTTGAACAAGTATCATGTTTTACACTTTTCAAAATAAGGTATGGAAACATTTCAAAAATTGAGTTCTTTTCAGAACATGTATTCTGCCAGAAATTCAATAGTGACTCTATAATTTTCAACAGGTTTTAAAAACAGTAATTCGCGACCAAAAATTCTAAAATTTTACCACAAGGTTGATAACACATAGATAAATATTTTTCATGAAGAAACCATTTGGCTTTGAGATACTTAAGACCTTCAAAAATTTGGATTTCAGAAAACACTATCATTTCTTAGATTTCAACAAAAAGAGATTTCGACCTTTCGATAAAGCGGATCCCATAACTTTTTCATACGAGTTCTAAAAATTATAAAATTTTCCAGAAAGATACTCAACTCAATAAGGAACAAGTTTTATGAAGGAACCTTTGAGGGATAATGAACCAAAATAGTCAATAAGGAACAAGTTTTATGAAGGAACCTTTAAGGGATAATGAACCAAAATAGTTTAAAAAGATGGCTCTTTATGTAAACGAAAAACTGACAGATTTTGTATAATGGGGAAAGTCTAATTTTGTACTCTTAAAACATGGATTGGGATCTCCAAAACTTGAAGTAGAGAGTGTTAACTTACTGAATTGATGTATAAAGAGCAAGGAGATTCAAAGGTAATAGCCGTTATAACACAAGATTCGCACCACAAATTATGGGTTTCGCTGAAATTCGGCAAATAGAGGAAAATTAATTTATAGTATAGAAATAAAAGATTTAGATCTCTAAGATACAAGTTTACAAGGAGGATATTTTACTAACCAAGTGTTGAGATGAGTTAGAACTCTTAGAATGATGAAGGTTGCCAAGCCTACAAGACTCCACAATCCTTAAGATATGCTCACTATGTGGGAGAACTTGGAAAATAGAATGGGTAGTGAATTTGGCTAATGAGATGGATGAGATTGGTGTGTTTGAAGGCTAGAAACTCCCTCTATTTATAGACTAAGATTTGAACAATTGAACATGACACATTGTGAGAGTGATTACAACCTCACCAATCATCCAATTAAGTGTGTCTTGAGCAATAATGGGTTGAGTATTTGTATCCACTCATTTGGTCTTTATAGCCTAACAAAGAGGCTATTAATTTGGGAGGCTATTAATTTTGTCCATCGTGTTGTCTATTAACATAATGGTTTGCCTATTATGGAGGCTATTAATCTTGATGGGTTCAAGAGATAATTGATCGCCTTTCTTTGCTAGCCATTCATCCAAGACACTTGTTAATCATGTTGATTTTTCATCTATTTGTTTAGGAAGAAAATTTCTTGCAATTGCTTTTAACCTTATATTTGTGTAAGTAGTGTATCATGAAAATGATTGAAGTATTAGCTTGTCTAGAAAAATCATTATTCTTGCCATTATTTAGTGGCATACATTTATACTCAATGACTTGGATATGATAATATAATATTTATTTATTTATTTCAAGTATTGTATTTATATTAATGTGCTTTCAAAAAGATAATAATAATATACTTGCATGGTTTTATTTTATTCACAACAATACTCAAACCACAATGTCTTCATGTCATCATTAAATAAAACTATGAATATATTTTCTTATATATAAAAGTTAATTCTCATAGATTCACATAAAAAACTCATATTTTTATTTTTATAAAAATTTATTCCATAATGAATATCAAAATACTTAAAATATTCACATACTATCCTCATAATAATTTTCAAGACCAATGTGTATATATATAAAAACTTATATATATAATTTAAACAATAGATTTAAAAAATATTCCATAAACTATATAATTCTATTACCCTTGATATTGAAATTCATATTTCTTTTGGAAAAGACAAATTTACATATACTACATATAATTTTACAAGTGTTGTTTTGTAGAAAAAATCAATATACTAATTCTTTAAGCAAGTGTTTAAATATTTAATAAAAGTCTACTTAATGAATTAAAATTACAAGTGTTGTTTACGTTTGTCGTTTGGTAATGTGCTATTATTTACATACAGACTCACTTAAAGTTTTATCATAGTTGTACAAATTAAAATATAGTTAAGTGAGATCTTGTTAGATACGTCTTGTCTTATAGTTTTTAAATATCGAACATTTAGAATTGTTACTTGTACCGAACTTGAGTTATTAATAGTTTAAAATATTCATTGAACTACGTGAAAAGTGATAGTGTAAAAAACATAACGAGACGGAGGAGAGGTATATCTTTGAAGACTTCGAATTGATTACAATCCAACGGTGACCTAGAGGAGACCAGGTCCCTTGACACATCAGCATTTTTCAAAAAAAAAAAAAAAGGAAAAAATCTAGTGGTTGGCAATGGGTGGTCGACCAACCCCTCCATTGAGACCACTTGGTCTCTTTTTTGGGCTAATGGAATGGAGACACTTGTCTCCATTCCATTGGTCTAGTAATTTATTGTAAATTTATATAATAAAAATGATTATATTTTTTATATAAATAAATAAATATAATTTTAAAATATTCCAAATTTTATAACTTTTTATTGTCTACAAATAGAGACCACTCTTGCTATATTTTTATTAAATACATAATATATTAATTTTGATATATTTAACCTATTTTAAATTTTGAAATAATTATATATAGTGTTGTGGTTGGATGGTTGGGTGGTTATTGATAAAGTATGTAAAATTTGAGTGGTTGGGTTGTGATGAATATTGATGAGTTGGATGAGAGATAAATTAATAAAATAATGAGATGGTTGGATGGTTGGGTGGTTGGTGTGGTCATGGATAATGGTAGGTAGTCTTAGTACATGTGAAGCATGATTTTCTAGGATGGTTTAATTTCCATATATAGTCCAATGGCGAGGGGATTATAGATGGATACCTCTATTTATTTGTTCCAAGTTTTAGGGCATGTCATCTGCACTGTCTCGTGGGTCTCTGTTGCTTTTATAGCTGATACCCCAACTTGTCTGTACCACTTTTGAATAATTTGATTGTCTAATTATCGTTGCCATTACTTGTGTGACACAATTAAATAATTTATCATTAGAATATAATTTTAGTCTCCCATCAAGAATTAGGTACACGTAATAGGTATCAATGCACCAATCATTTCTTTCATAGATAAAAAAAAAGTCAATTGCTTGAAAGACAGGCAAGTTGAAGAACCCACCACCTTTATACATACGTCATTAGCACACAGGTTTAATTCCTTAGCGCCACCAAATAGGATTTTAGCATAATAACAAAAAAATAAAAAGATACTCCCTTCGTCCCATTAGACTAGTTATATCCATGATCCCATCCCAAGAGACTCAACCTCCACATAGGCATTTTTAAAAAAAAATAAAACAAAAAAAAAATTAAAATGAAGATGGTTGGGGGATGGTGGTCGACCAATGCCCAACCAAAGACCACTTGGTCTCTTTCTTTGGGCCAATGGGATGGAGACACTTGTCTCCATTCTATTGGTCAAGTAATTTTTTTAAATTTATATAATAAAATGATTATATCTTTTATATAGATAAATAAATAAAATTTTTTAATATACCAAATTTTATAATTTTTCATTCTCTACAAATAGAGACCACTCTTGATATATTTTTGTTAAATACATAATATATCAATTTTGATATATTTAACTCATTTTAAAATTTACAGAAAATAAAAATAAATAAAAAATATATTATTATTTTAGATTTTTTATTCTTTACAAGTAAGACTAAAATATTTATATTTTTGATACATTATTTTTTTTATATTTCAAACTAATCTAAAATGTATAAATTAAAATAATTATTTATAATATTGTGGTTGGATGGTTGGGTGGTTATTGATAAAGTATGTAAAATTTGGGTGGTTGGGTTGGGATGGATATTGATGAGTTGGAGGAGAGAGAAATTAATAAAATAATGAGATGGTTGGATGGTTGGGTGGTTGGGTTGGTCATGGATATTGGTAGTCTTAAAAGTGGCTACTTTCTTTTGGACACGAGAATTTAGGTTGTGGTGTTTAGTAGTTAAAGTAGTGTGAGTAAATTTAACTAATCTATCCATCTAATTTATAATGGTTACATTTGACTTTTAACCATATTTACTATTTAACTTTGACTTAATATTATCGTTATGATGTAGAAAGAAAAAAATAATCAAGTGTGGTCTTGTTGGAGTCATCTAATCATATAGTTTTAGAATATATAGTTTATATAATTTTTATTTATACCCATTTTGAGATATTAATGGTTAAACATATATAGGGACTTTGTGCAGAAAGTATAATTGTCATTATTGTTGGGTTTTTAATTATGCTTATGTTAATCTATTTGCTTAAAAGGGAAAGTGACAACTTTTAATGGGACACCCCAAAAAGGAATAGTGACCACTTTTAATGGGACGGAGGGAGTATTTTCACAAGTGGGATATTGAATTTATTTAATTAGTAGTTTTAGAATATTATATACTTCCTCCATTTTTTTCCCCCTAAAGGTTACGTTTTGACTTCTTTTTCTATTCATTGTAGCACTTTGATTTCTATTTTTGTTATAGTTATAGAAGACAAAATATAGCCAAGTGAGATTTTGTTGGATTCGTCTCATCTTGTAGTTTTTAAATATATCAAATTTTCAGAATTTTTACTTGTACCGAATTTGAATTATTAATCGTTGAAAATGTGCATTGACATACGTGCAAATGAGAAGTGTAACCTTTCAAAAAAACGGAGGAAGTACTATTATTGATATTTAATGGTTTTTCCAAAGTTTTGTAATTTCATACTAGTATAATTTATGTTATTATAATACTTCATATTCCATGAAATCATGCCCCTGGTTTAATTAAAACTCTACTTTTCAACGGTAATGTTGTTGCTGTTGTGAATTCAATTTTACCCTATTGTTGAATGTGAATTGTGTGTTTATTTTTAAATGCTTTCATATGGAAAAAGCGATTTACAAGTTACAACCTTAATTGGATTGATGATTGAGTCAACTTTAGTTATTATGGATTAAATATTAGGTGCGTGAGAAAAGGCATATTCTTGAATTTGTCTGGTAAAAGAATCCATAATTTGGATGTTGACTTAACCCAATTGCTGAGTGTTAATCAGTATTTGAAATTTCAATTTTGAATGTCCATGGTTTGGAAGGCATTTGGTACCATTTCAACATTCTTTCCCAGTGAATTATTACATTGAAAAGATTTGCATAATCTCGTCATGTGAAATACTAATGATTAAGCTGCAAGAAGAATGACGAGACACAATTTGGCACGACTACATGCTTATTTTATTTTATTTTTGGTAGAGGATAAATAATACTCTTTCCGTCTCCGTCCCATTTGAGATGCCACATTTCTTTTGGGCACGGTATTTTAGGTAGAATAAGATATTGTGTTAAAGTAGAATAAATAGTTTTTTTTGAGTAAATAGTTTTTTGGATAACACGAACGCCGAGGCGCGGGCAAAGATTTTGAGTAAATAGTTGATGTGATGTTTGTTTGAAGGAGTAAATTTTTTTAAAATAAGGCAATGTGACAATTGAAGTATGACGGACCAAAATAGAAAATGAGATATTTGAAATGGGACGGGGAGTAGTTCCAAAATTATACAGTTCAAAAAGTGCTCTAATTTTATACTATTAATTGTTCATACATAGTGGAGAATGGGACTGAAAAAAAGATTTTTTTTAGTTCGTTTTCTAAAAAAAAATTTAAATCGGTCCGTTAGTAACTTTTTTTCCCCCTATAGTTCACTATGTTTGTTATTTTTTTGTCATTTTGGTCCTAATTACGTAATTAGTCTGAGGTTGCTGATGTGGCCGAAATAAATCACATATTACAACCATCGTACCAATTTAGAGTCATTACACATAACATCAGCTTAATAAATGTTTGAAGTAAATATTTGAATGCTGCCATAACACATCACTACTCTAAAAATGCCTTAAGCGGGTTAATTGAGCTATTCTTCACTGGGTTTAGGGATATAGTCTCTACTTGGTTCGTATTGAACACTCACTGAATGGTTGTTGTTTCTTTGTGGGTTGGATAACTCTAATGAGGGCTCAATGCGAACCAAGCACTACTAGAAAAAAATCCGGATTCGGTCGCTAAAATTGTGGTAGCTAACGAGTTTCGGTCGCTAAAATTATGGTCGCTAACGAATTTCGGTCGCAAATTCGGTCGCTAATCCCTTTAGCTACCGAATTTTACCAAATTTTTTCGGTCGCTAAAACAGAAAATTCTTGTAGTGAAGTAAACACTATGTTTGTCATCCCAGTGAAGAATGACTCAATTGACCCGCTAGATGCATGTTTTAAAGAAGTAATGTGTTATGACAACCTTCAAATATTTATTTAAACAATGTGTTATGTGTGTGTACTCCAGATTGGTCACGGTGGATGTAAAATATGATTTACTTCGTCTACGTCAGCAACACCGGCCTAATTATGTAATTAGGACTGAATTGAAAAAAATTAGCAAACGTAAAGAACTATATGGGGCAAAAAATTACTAACGGACCAAGAATTTTTTGGATAGAAAACGGACTAAAAAAATATTTTTTTCCGAGAATGGGACCATAGTTTCATGCTTTTTATGCAACTTTCTTCGCGACTTGGGCGTTTTTTCCAAATGTGGTTATTACTTTGCTTCATGAGGATGCTGCGGGCAATGGTGTGATTCGACGATAGCCATTAGATCGGAGTTTTTCGTTTGATTGGTTTTTTTCTTTTCCTTTTAGCCGCCGATGAGGCACTGTTCACCAAAAATCAAATTATAATACATAAGTTATTGAAATACTGAAAAAATTGGGATAGAAAATCTTATTCTTTTCTCAAAGATTAAAAATTAAAACAAATAAAACTTCATCCAATAATTTCCCCTGTTGCCCTCGAGATTATGTTATTTATTGCTAATAATTATTCATTAAATAAGAAAATTCTTGTTTTTATGCATTTTTATTTTTAATAAATGCCTTTATAAGTACTCCATTTAGATACATGCATTGTTAATAATCCATATCGATTGACGATTAATGATGGATATTTCTCATGATTTACATGAGACATGCGCCACTCTTTTCATTACTAATATTTAGAGCCATATATTCCGTTTGATATGGGTATTAATGATGCTATTTTAATTCATGAATAGAATATTATCTATAGTAGTTTAGTTTATCACTATTCTTTAAGTTCATTTTAGCAACAAAAAAAATTGACACAGGTCCGTTCTGCATGTCGAGCTGTAGCTGTAGGGAACTGTAGCTATCAGTTTTTGCATAAGTATTCGGTACAAGTAGCTGTAGCTGTAAAAAATTATAATGTGAAGGGAAAAATTAATCAAATTTGGAAAGTAGCTTCCGAAAGCTCCCAAAAACTACCTCTTGTAGCTTCTAAAAAGAAGCTTCGCTCTCAGAAGCTAGTGTACAGAACAGAGCTTTTGTTTTGAAATAAAAGCTAAAGCTCTCAAAAGCTGCGTACATAACAAACCCATAATATACATAAATTATGCTTCGTCTTAGTTTTGATTTAAATATGATGATAAGATAGTAAGATTTGAGAAATTTGTCCGTAAAGAGTTAATGCAAAGGAATTGGTATTCTAAATTCGTTCATGATCGATGGCATCCATGGTTTGCACTTTGCTTCTGAATATCGTTCCAAAATAAAATCGGGACTCTTATCATTATTTTAATTTCTTAGGATTTACTCCATTCGTTCCTTTTTAGTTGTCTTTTTAGAGAGTAAAAAGTGTTCCAAAATAGTTGTCATTTTTAGGTAGTTATAGGTAGTTATGCTATATTTTTACTATATTGCCCTTCACTTTATATAAATGCTATTTGTTGACATTTATTTTTTTTGCAAAGCCGAAGCCAGGAAAAAACAGAAAAAAACAGAAATCAAACACTAAATAACTAAGAGCAAAGAGAAATAAAAGAAACGCAGCAAATAACTAGAGCCGAGGAAACCACACGCCGGAAGCATCCGCCGCTAGATCCCCGGCTATGAAGTCAGGCGGGAAGGCCCAGGTGATGAAGAAATCTTCAATGGACGCTCCATGCTTCGCTAGCCGGTCCGCAACCTTGTTCCCTTCCCGTAGAACATGGAGAATAATGCACTCTTCAAAGGAGGCCTTCAATTCTTTAACCTTGAGGATGAGAGGAGCCACTGGATGAAAGATTTCAATAGATTGACTCAGCAGCTGGATGGTGGCCATAGAATCCGAGTAGCAACATATCCGTTGAATCCCCAACTCCCGAGCATAAGATAGGCCGCCTGCCAAGGCAGCAACCTCAGCAAAACTATTGGTGGAATGGCCCAGGAAGCCGCATCCACCCCCTAACCATTGACCATCATCGGATCGTATCACGAATCCGAAACCCGAACGGCCCGGATTCCCAATAGAACTTCCATCGACATGTAAAACCGTATCAAAACCCCCTCGTATATGCCATTTCACCAGGCGAATGGGATTTGCAGCAGAGGAAGCATGATGCCGCGCTCTATCCATATCGAGAGCCATAGCACAAATGTTGCGAAGCAGCTGCCATTGGGAAGTATGCACGCCCCGGAACACCCTGCCATTTCGTTCAATCCAATTACACCAAATTCCCGCCAGGAAAAGAGACCCGTAACACCGAACCAACCCTTGCAACACCTCCCGAATGCAGTCCCGAGGGATGTCGTCGCAATCAGGAGGGATGACAATGTTACACGCTTGCCACATCTGAGACACCCATGGACAATAAAACAGACAGTGTGCCCATGTTTCATCAGCCGTCCCACAAATAGTACATAAAGGAGACGAAGCGAGATTTCTCCTGAACCGAAGAAAATTCACAGGAAGAGCTTTGTGACTAACAAGCCATAGGAGGAAACATAGTTTCTCCGGTATAGACACACTCCAAATCCAGCGCCACCCCGAGGAGGAATTGTTTCCAGAAGCAAGTAAATGATAGGCTGACTTCACTGAGAAATGACCCGAGGGAGTCCCCATCCACACCCACGAGTCCTGAGCTACTGCGTGTATGGGAGGAGGCGGAGAAGAACAAATCTCAGTCAGCAAATTAGGAGGAATTGGGGAGTACACTGTTGACCAATCCCATTTACCATCCACAACCACATCCTTAACCTGGAGACTTAAATCTTGCGTAGCAATATAAGGGAGCAAAGGCCCTAGTTGATTCCCTTTCCACCACATAGAGAACCAAAGGGATGCACACCCATTTCCAATTCTGAACCGAAAGCCATCTTTCAAAAGAGGAATAATTTTCTGAAAAATGTTAGAAACAAAAGATCGAGCTTGCAAAGGACAATGCATTAATGATAAAGGGGAAGGCCTGCCACCAAACACCAATCTCACCCATGTTTTATGTGGACAATGCAAGGCTGACCACAGCAATTTGCCAAGCATGGCAATGTTCATGAGGCGAGCCTGCCGGAGACCAAGTCCTCCCCTTGCACGAGGAAGTGATGCAGTAGTCCAACTCAGGAGGTGAATCCCCTTTCCTTGACTGCCCTTCCAGAGGAAGCGACTTATTTTCTGATCAATCACTTTGCACACCGTCTCTGGGAGCCAATGGATTTGCATATAATAGGTTGGAACCGCTGCCAAAACTGATCGACAAAGGGTATACCGACCAGCTTTATTGAGCAGCTTAGCGGCCCATCCCTCTAACTTGGCATCCAGCTTGTCTATCAAAAAAGCAAAGTCACTACAACGCTTGCGACCAAGAAGCATGGGAAAGCCCAAATACGTGCCAAAATTATCCACCTCCGGAATTCTTAATGTGGAAAGAACCCAAAACCGATCAGCATTAGAAACTGATGGGGAGATGAAAACGGAAGATTTCTGTAAATTCAACTTCATACCAGACACGGTTGCAAAAGGACTGAGGGAATTTGAGATTGTTTCAATGCTTGACCGGTCCATGAGAGAGCATAATATGAGGTCGTCAGCGAAGCATAAATGAGAAACCCCAAATTCAGAGCCCCGAATCCGAATAGGCTTCCAGCGGCCTTGCATAACTAAACCATTAATCATAACCGACAGCTTCTCCATCACAAGAAGAAATAAATATGGAGACAACGGGTCTCCCTGGCGAAGCCCCTTCCGCGGGGTAAAGTGAGGAAGTGCATGGCCGTTCCACAGCAAAGAATAAGTAGGAGAAGTAACGCAGTACATGATCAGCTGAATACATTGGATTGGCAGCCCGATCTCCTCCAAACAAGATTCCAAGAAATTCCAAACCACATTATCATAGGCTTTCGCAATGTCCACCTTAAGAATAATAGCCTTAACCCGTGCCTGAGAACCTGATGCATACGACAATAATTCTTGGAGAGTAATCGCGTTATCCACCGGCCCCCTCCCAGGCAGAAACGCAGACTGAAGGGGCGAGATGCACTCTTGCAAGAAAGGGCGCAGATGAGATACTAGAACCTTTGTGAGTATCTTGTAAATCGTGTTACACAAGATTATGGGCCTGAACTGCATAAGAGTGGTCGGATGCTCCATCTTAGGAATCAGACGAATATAAGCTCTAGTTATTTCCTGTGAAAAGGTTCTGTCCAGGAATGCTTGCCTGATGAAAGAGAGAACCGCAGGGCCAACATCATTCCAGTATTCCTTAAAAAATAGAGCGGGGAAACCATCCGGTCCCGGAGCTGAATAGCTATTCATAGAAGCAACCACCGAAGAGACCTCCTCCTCAGATACCTGATCCAGCAAGGCATTAAAGTCCAAATGAAGGATTGGTGGCAGCCGAGGCAAAGGCAGGACAGCCATACCGGGAGAAGAATTCGGACCATGAACAGGTTCGACAACGGAAAACAGATTTTCCCAAAAAGCCCGGGCATGATCTCTCAAATTAGTCTCATTATCACACCACTCCCCATTAGAGAGAAATAGCCCGTGAACCCGATCCCTATGATGTTTAGCTTTAACTCGGGCATGAAAATAAGTAGTGTTACGATCTCCACACCGTACCCACTTCTCTCTTGAACGTTGGTACCAAAAAACCTCCTCCTGAGCTAAAATCGACTCATATTCAGCTTTCAGTTCGGCCTCCAAAAGAAGTAAACGAATGGAATCCGTATGCTCTAGCGTCCTGGCAATCCCTTCAAGCCTCTTTAACAGTTTAAGCTTCCGCCATTTGAAGTTATGACCTCGGCCTGACTTAAACTTTAAAGAAGCCTCCTGAGTCTTATAAAGCTTCTGATCAATGGCAGGCTGTGGATCCTTCCAGACAGACTCTACAACCTTCTTATAGTCCGGTGTAAGTGACCAAGCGGCTTCCTAACGGAAAGGAGGAGAGGAAGACACACCATTATTTTTCTGACAGTGTAATAACAGGGGGCTATGATCGGACGCTACCATTGGCAGCACCTGGACATAACCAAATGGGAAAAACGTTAACCATTCAAGATTGACGACGCCTCGATCAAGCCTCTTATATATGCGGTTGGAAGTCCCCATTGGTCTGGACCATGTGAACAAACCACCCTGAGTATTGGCACTAACAAGACCGCAATCATAGAACAGATCACTAAGTTCAGAAGCTCTTTGAATATTATGTAAACCTCCCCTGACTTCATTTGCACCTGTAATCTGGTTCCAATCCCCCAGAATAGCCCATGGACCAGGAATGCGAGTTGCCAAGGACCGAACATACAACCATAAATCTCTTCGCTCCATATAACGAGGTGAAGCATAGATGGCCGAAGCATACCAATTGACATCCCCCCTGCTCAGACTGATCGTAAGCATCCGATTAGCATCCTCAAACACAAGAAATTGACCACTCAACCCAACTTTTTGCAGGACCCAAACACCACCTGATTTTCCCACAGACTCCTGAATACATAAAAGGGCTATAACCCGCCCTAAGGAAATAACCGTCCGATTTAGCAAACCTTGATTGGGGCTCCAAAATGAACACCAAGTCAGGTTTATGCTGTCGTAAATAATCCAATAACACTCGCCTGGTCGACTGACCAACCATTCCCCCAACATTCCAAGACAAAATTTTGAAAGAGTGGAAATCCATAAAACACAAATATGAAGGGGAAAAGCCAAGAAACCTTAGCGTTGCATTGCGTCCCCGCATCGGGGGGGGGGGGGGGGGGGTCTCCGATAGGTCCAGTAGCATCATGGGATTCAACCGCAGAAACAGTGGCATCTTTCGCCTGGTCGGAGGAGGTACCAGCAGAGGAAGATGGCCGCGCTCGTTTTGGTTGATAAGGCCTAAGTTCTTTGGATTGAAGAGAGCCCTCCACAGGAGCCTTTCCACGCCGATTACCCACATCTGGTGGCACCTTGTTAAGTGTTATCTTTTGAGACGCAAGTGGCCCAGTATGAGACGGCCCAGGCCCAACTTTAACTGGTTTGCCACCCTTGTCCAACATAGTCACCTGTTTAGGCCCAACAGGCTTCCTCCTCACCACTTTAATCCAGTCATCACCAAGCGGTTGAACAGGGATCGTGGATGGAACCACTTCAGTTGTTGGAGGACCATTACCAACACCAACCGTTTTCTCCACCGGCACCCCACCTTCCACTACACCCGACTGCACAGGGTCCGCCGTAACGTTCGTAACACCATCTCTTCCGATTGGCTCCTTCCGATCTGGGCAATTCACACTGGAGTGACCATATTTCTTACATGAGGTACAAAGCAAATGTAAACCTTCGTATGCAACTTTGTGCCACCGATCACCCACCAGAATACTAGAGACCAACGGGAGACTGAGATCAATCTCCACACAGACACGGGCATACTTAGATCGTTTAATGTTCCGAGTCATGTCATCCACGCGCACCGGAGTGCCCAAACCAGCAACCATCTTAGTAATCATGAATTCGTCAAAGTATTCAATACAAAGACCGAGAAACCGGGCCCAAACAATTGTCTTTTTTGGTGTTTCTGGAGCCGGTACAAAATCTGGACGCCACGGCCTAATCGTCAAGTAGCTATCGAACAACATCCATGGCCCCTTACCCAACACCATAGCTCTATCCGAAACGGTGTCAAACTTGATCAGGAAATAGCCGGACTCCAATTCCCGTAACTCATAGCGGCCATTCAGTTTCCAAAGCTTGTCAAGACGATCCTTAAAAGACAAATAACCCACCTTCTTACCAAGAACGGATAGAATTAGGGCGTCCTCCCAAGGCTTACAAAGCCTTGCCTTCGTCGCAGCATCGACCGTGATCCTTGGCTTAAGACGATCACCATCTATGAAATCCAACACCACCAACTTCTCATTGTCAGGGGCTGAAAGAAGAGGAGCAGGAGCCGACGGCTTGCCCTCCAATACCATATCACGGAAAGAAGTTTTTAGACCTCCGGCAAAAACTGGTGGATCCGGTGGTCGAGTGACGGTGTCAGCCGAGAGCATATTAGTGTCCATTACGACTATTCTCCTTCCAGAAAATACTTAGTTGGCTGTGAGAGCAAATACAACTCCACTACTTGCTAGACCATTTGTTGACATTTATTAAGAATAAGTTTAGTTGAAGGATAAAAATGTAAATTTATGGGTTAATTAATGTGAACCTTGGTTATTGAAATTGGACTGAAAGAGACAACTAAAAAAGAACGGAGGGAGTATTCTACAAAATATATCATCAAATTGAGACTCTTATCATATCCTAGATATGTTTCAATTTGTATTCATATCATCATCATATATCTTCCTCCTCAGCTGAAAAACAAGATTTAAAATCATGGCCGCCTTTATGAGTCGTGTACGGAAACCCAATCCAATGTACACTAATTATCAGTTAAGGAAAACAAAGTGAATCAGAATAATTGTTCTCCATTGCAGACTTACACCTTCTGTCCACTGCCTTCATTTGTCCTACTCTTACGTTCAGTCTTTGGATTGGGCTTAACTTCGTTACTTTTTAATTGTTACAGACCCACAATTCACGCAATCCAATACACATTTTTAATTCTTAATAACTCAAATTGTGTACAAGTAAAAATTATGAAAATTTGATATTTTAAATCTATGCAATTAGACGAATCCAACAAGATCCCATTTGACTATATTTTATCTTATATAATTGTATTAAAAAGTCGAATCAAAGTTACCCAATGAACAGTAACAAAACGCCTCATGTGTCAAATAAAAAGGAACGGAGTAAGTAGTATTTATATGCTTCTCGACCCTTTCCTCGATATAGGATAAAAAGGGATAAATGACAAAAGGAATCCAATCTATATTATTCTCATACTATACATCAATTTATAATCCAAAGCAAAACCACCAAAGGAAAAAAAAAGTGAAAAAAAAAAGGTTACGAGCAGTGAATTTTTCTACAATGTAAAAGACGATTAGTTGTGCCAATCAGATGGAAATTGTATAAATTAAGAGGAGTGATAATTAAATTATTTTATATCTTATAAGTATTTATATAGGATAGAATAAAAACAGTTGAAAAAAAAAAAAAAAAAACTCTGGTATTAGTTCTTCATATTTTTGTGTAAAAATGCATGTGATCTCCAACGTGAACCCATGAAGTAGACAACGCAGGACCCAAACAAGAAAACATGCAATGGCAATGACTCTAAATACTATATAAAAGCGATGCAAATTATGGTTGTGCACTTGCATTCACTACCCATAATCTAATACTCGAAATCCACTATTTATTTATTATGTTAGATGAATTTAAATGAAAATTGATCAGTGAACAATGACAGAAATTAAAATGAAATAGTAATTCTGAACGGATGAAGCAGTAAAATAATATACATTCTGTAGTTTAATTATTATATAAAAATTTTGACCCCAAAGCACCACTATTCATTGGCATAACAAGTTCAGTGTACAACTGTTCATCAACAACATAATCATGCCAGTTTCAGTTTTAATTTATTTTTTTAATTGTTTATTAACATAACTATTCAGTTACAATATTATTTGTAAATTTAATTTATCATGTTAATATCTTCATACCTGTTTTGCAAATATTACTTTGGAGTTTGGTAAGTTGCTTTCATAGATAATTAAGAGTAATAATTTATGAGTAGCTTTGTTTTGTAACAAATTTTCTCAATAAAAATAAAATCAATCAAGCTTACATATATTTTCAAACTAAGCGAATCCTAATCATTGACACACTAAACACTTACCATGAGCAATTTTCAGATGGATCCCATAACATACAAAAATAATACTCCTATATGTATAATAGTATCGGTTCGGTTAGGAGGCTGAATCAATAGATTCAGCCCTTGCTGACTTGTGATGCTTGTTGGTGTATGTTGTGCTAAACGGATGTGTAAGGGATAAGTTGCCATCTATGGGTGTCCAGAAATTGAGGGGATGGAATCCGCTAATTATGTCAATAAATTATGCAATGAATTAGTGAAGGGAAAGTTGCCAAAATTTTAATAATATATCAATTCACCATGAATCAAGCATTAGAAACCCTAAAGACGCAGAGGCAGCCCCCAACATCAGACGGGACCAACCATTGGAGCGGCCACACGTGGCATTCCAGTTCATTGTAGGAATGTTTGATCTCTACGAGAAACCCATCGAATATGACATTACCCAGTCGGAAGGTGACGTTAAAAATGTTTTCGTATCTGAAATGGATGACAATGTTTATCACAACGATGCCATAGGAACCGAGAATGTTGACAGTCAATGCACGCCATCCACAACCACATTACGTGATGAAGATGACGACAACGATTATGTAGACATTCCGAACATCGGTACCGGAATATCCACTCCGGCCTCCTTCACAGTTGAAGATTGCAATTGCAATAATCTCAACATTCTTGTGATTGTCTTGATTTCTCCTTTGTTTTTTAATTGTTTATAATGGTTTCAAAAATGTTTTCAAGGGTTCCCGATGATAGATGAAGCATTCCGGCATTTCTTTTACTGGTGTTTTGCATTGACTATGTAGCACAGTTAGTGGTGGTCTAATTTCTAATGAGTTGATTTCTTTGTAAGGTGATGTCTTGAACTTGATAAAATATCAAAAATCGGCGAACAATGGTTTCATAAATATAAATTATTTGGTGAGGCTAATGGACACATTATTATATGTTTGTTGGAATATGTTTGAATTATCCTTCAGTGGAGATAATACAGTCTTGATTTCTTTGGGTTTCAGACATTGAGCAATTCAGGAATGTAATTTCGAGACGGTGCAGGATACATATGATGCATTATGTGCGATATGTTTGTACAAATCGTGTGCTAATCTTATTCGATGTGTGTGCTATGGTTATGCAAACTATGTGATGTGTTTAAGCGGCCATTGTGCCACTGTTATGAGAATTCATATATTAAAAAAAAAAATGAGGTCTACTTGATTTCGAAGAAGAAAATTTAATCAAAACTCATCATTTGTTGGATAGTATTTACATGTTATTCCTATTTTTATTTCATAGAGAGATTAACCCAAATTATAATTATTTTCATAAAAGTTTATTAATCATACACCACAATGGAACCAATATATAAACATCATACATATGACGTACAAACATCACACTATTTATATAAACCAAGCACCCGAACCCAATCAGACCATTACTTGCACTAGCAGCCTATTTCTCATCTATATATGAACCCAACTCCTGTGATACACTTAAAGTTTTATCATAGTTATACAAGTTAAAATATAGTCAAGTGGGATCTTGTTAGATTCGTCTCGTCGAGTAATTTTTAAATATGGAACTTTTAGAATTTTTACCTGTACCGAACTTGAGTTATTAATGATTTAAAATGTGCATTGGACTGCGTGCACTGTGGGTCCGTTTCAATTTTTGAAAACGAATGGAGTATTATACAAGGGTTTGGATGGAGTGCTACATGTATGATATTCAGTAGGGGTGCTGACGTGCTGACCTAATAAAGTATGTGTGTTGGGTGTTAATGAAGTATATAATACTATTTGAGTTGTATAAAAATACTCAGCACATAACAAACAATCTTTCATCACATGCAAAGTACTACTTCGGCACCTACATCTTTAGCTCCCAAATTATCAAAATAATAATAATATTATTATTAATATCATTGGTGGAGTATTACTATAGCATATGCAACTGTCATTATCATCACATACATATAAAAACACCATCACACAATTACTGGTAGGCATCTGACAGACACCTTGCAGTTAAAAGTCAATGTATAGTGCTAGGTGTGTAATGGAAAACATAAATTTCACCTGTTCAAACATTATGAAGCTTGCAAAAATATGTATTGTGGCAACGACATCACCTAAAAGCACATTAAAATTCTTGTACTCAACATATAAATCAAAATTATTGTTCATACCAATGAGAAATTAGTGGGCACAAGTATCCGAGTATATGTATATATATATATATATATATTACATAAAAAATCTGTATAAGAATAGAAATGCAGGTGTACACACATGTTTATAAATGTTTGACTGGTTCACGAAACAAACACATCCGATACCCAACTTCGGAACATTGCTCCAAAAAATGACAACAAAGTGAACATCATTTTATGAAAAAATCGAAACCGCAACCATATAAAAAGGCCATAAAAATCGAAACAATACAAATCTTAACTCATCATCCAAATGAATAATACAAATACAAGATTATACCAATTGTAAAATAACCCACACCCAACCAAGTGACAATCCAAAAATGCCACACCCGTATCACACCCATAATTTTATATAGAATACTATACCAAAAAAATAACCAAATCCCATTACGCTGCACTCGTCCAAACCTCTTGATAAATTTTCCTTTTTTTTAAAAGAAAAAAAGGCCATCCCACGCTTAATATCATGATCCTCCATTGCAAACTGAAACTAGCGGCGAACTCTGCCGCTATTGCTGTCCACCGTGAGAAAAAGCATCGCCTCCTTTGGGCAAACGCACAAAATGCACCACCACATCCCTCTCTACCGGCGTGGGGTTGGCGGCGGCGGAATTTGAGCAACACTGATTTTCTTGTGAGCGGTTGAAGTGGCGGGACGATGAGTGAAAATGGTTGGGCAAACTCTAACGTTTCTCATTGGAAAATGGGAGAATGGAAATGGCAATGAGAATGGAAATTGAACAACCAGACCCACCATTGATTTCTTTCCTTTCTAAACAGATCCAGAATCCAGTATAATGAAATATTCCGCCATTACCGGATATCACAAATATGTTGACATTGACCAACCAAACTTAGCAAAAGGACAAATCTAGCAGACTAGCACACACATATCGTAGCCTTACACATTCAGCCCCAGCTGAATCAGCAACTAAACCCAACCCTAATAGTATCTTTCATTCTTTCTTATGTTGAAAAGCAAAATGCTAAAAAGAACAAAAAAATCTAAATAAGAAGCACATATATAAACTATCTAACCACTGAACCACAAATTCATAACTAAACCACTTACCTTTTTTTTTTTTTTTTTTAGCGTAGTGGAAGTAATCAAACAACTTTTCAAATGTTATGATGAAAAAAAAAATCATTTTCGACATTAACCATATTAAACTTCTCTGCAATGTCTAGGTGTCAGGAATTGGGAATTTACCAAAATGGTTAAGTACTTCTATTCCCAACCTATAAGTTGGTTCGATTTAGCAAAAAAAAAATGTCTAGGAACCATAGTAAGATTAATTTTATCCAAATCTTGACTATGAGAAATGCCGCCACGAATAAAAAAATCTTATGTTTTGTTGGCACTACAAAGAACATTCTGCCTCACGTCATCATCCTCGAAGTCCCCAAGGTGAAGATAATAATCAAATTCCTTCTTGATAAAATAACAATATCAGTATCTTTTTTATTATTCACTTTTTTTTTTTGGTAATGTACACCCATGTGTCGCCAAAGGTGTGTGAGAGCTCAAGTCACACAAATTATAAAGGGAGATAAAGGGGAGGAATAAATGGCCGGGTGGAAATCGAACCTCCAATCATAATGTTGGAAGTCAGGGGACACGTCTCATTCCCTAAATAACATTGTATAATTGAGCAAAAACTATATTAGAATTTTTCAACACACTTTTGGCATCAATCCATAGGGATGGTAAATTTGATAGTACTATGTTTTAACCATAGCATGGGGAAAAATATACTCGTAACGATAGGGTTGCCTGAACAGAGCGTAACATGCTCTGGAGGAGAGAATGCAGTTACAGAGACACCCTGTTTCTCAAAATGTAAAATGCTCATAATTTTTTTTTTTTGGTAATACGAACGCCGAAGCGCGGGTAGAAAGAGAAGGCTAAAAAAACAACTACAGCAAGGGGAAAATAAGAGAAAGCAAAAAATTAAAGACAATAAAGCGAAGCACAGACGTCAAGCACGGGGAAACCAAACGCCTGTCAAATCAGCACTGTAGCAAGTAAGGGTGTCATCCGAAGGAAATGCCCATATCGTGAAGAAATCAGTTCAACGAGCTCATAATTTATAAACTGTAAAATGCTCATAATTTGCGCATTCATCAAATTTATCTTTTGTACGGTGTAGTATTTTTCACTAACTCAATAGGTATTTATTTAGATTACAATCAACCCCCTTCCCAATTTAACTTTTCTTTTATCCTTATTCTTTTAGTAACTTTTTTAATAAACGCTGAATGGGACACAAAATCACTCTTTGTACATGAGGAAGTGAGGATTGATGGGATTGAATCCTGAACCCATTAGAAATTAAAATATTGGTCACTAGGCCAAATTCCCGATCCTCAAATTGTTTCCAGAATTTTCAATTCCCCAAAATACACTCCATCCATTTTACATTCTATTTTTATTTTATTTTATTTTATTTTTTTGAATATTTAGAAATCAGTGTCATATTTTTATAGTATGTGCTAAAATAAAATGGATGGCAAAATAGGAGAGAAAGTAAAGTGGAGGTAATAAACATTTTAGGACATTACAAGACACCCCTTTCGCTTTTGGGCAATGCAAAAATCAATTTTCAATTTTAGGCCATTAGAAACCATCTTTGACCAAATTAAGGCCATTTAGACTTATTTTGACTTTTTCAAACTTCAATTCACCCTACCAACTTTGGTTTATTACATTTTGACCCCATATTTTAGTTTCTTCATCTCCTTTAGTCCAATAACCGCCCATCATGCTTCCGATAATAAAATTAAGCACTAAACTCCATACCTTGGGTTTCACCGCCTTGCTGCCGGGTTTCTCAAGCTCCGGGATTTTACGGACTTCCTCCAACCACGCAGCCGCAATCGATGGTTCACCGATTCTTGTCTCCTTCAGCAGCAAACAACACAATCCTATTTCGTTTCCTATCTTAGGATGTAACAAGGTTTGGGGTAAAGGGTTTTAACTATATATCGGAATATTTGCAATATTTGGAAGCCTGGATTTTATTGAAGAAATGTTAAAAAGACACTTAGCTCCTCATGGAGGAAGCAAGACACTTATCCGGATCAATTTCTTTCCAGTCAGTTCCTCTCATTTTCATGAAAGAAATTACTTTTAATAAAATCTTGTCTTATAGAAAGTTCAAGAATTTCCTCTGGAAATTTCTATTTTTTATTTCCAAATTTTGGAAATAACTCGTTGGTTTCAAATTAAATGAATCCATTAAATAATTAAATCTTCACCATTAAGAGATAAAATATTATAAATAAATATAATTAATATGTTCTTCAATAAAACCTAGGCTCTGATACCAATTTTCATGTGCTTTGGGTTTCATTTGTATAGACAATTTTGGAATATGACAAAAGTATATAAAGTCAAACCTTTTGGGGTTTCAATGGAAAAAGGAAAAGTTGTTGGGTTATTAATTAATTTCAAATTGGTCCTTATGGCTTAATTTTATTTAACATGTATTTGTAATGGCCTAATTCTGGAAATTCAATTAAGAGTGACCTAAAAGCAGAATATGCGCCTTATAATGGCCCTTTTTATTTATTTCCCAGTAAAGTGTGAGGAAAAATATAATGAGACCTGAAAAAATTATTAAAAGTATACATGTCAAATGGAAAGATAACACTTACTATCAGGAAAGTGAGGTAGACAGGGACTCCTCCGTTTCCAAAAAGTTGTAACATTCATGCATTTCATCGCAATCCAATACACTTTCTTAACGCTTAGTATCTCACACTGTGTAAAAGTAAAAATTATAAAAATTTAATATTCTAAAACTACGCGATTAGACGAATCCAACAAGATCTCACTTGACTATGGCGTGTTAAAAAATTGAATCAAAGTTACTCAATAAATAATAACAACTATGTAAATATTTATCCCCTTTGTAAGTTGTGTGATTGGGCTCCCACCGACACATGAATATCACTGTTTACCAAAAAAAAACTATGCAAATATTTTATTTATACAAAAACGGAGGGAGTAGTATATAAATTACAATTCATTAAGAGTGAGATGGGGAGAGAATAATATATAAACAAGTTAAATTATAAAAAGAGAGAGAGATGAGAGATGTGGACGGTACCTTCCTGATTGGGAACCTTTGACACAAGAAGTACGTGATAGAGGCACACCTCCAATCCAATAATCGGCTATTACTATTATTATTCAGATTTCACAGCCCTCCTCATGATGGAGCCGTGTGAGGTCCTCATTTTTGTTCTCCACTCCACCCAAGTTTTCTCAAATCTGCCGCCATTTCCCATCCCAGCCCACCCCTCTCCAAAACCCACTCCCCCCTCGGAATTGTCGCTTCATTGAGCCACAAGGCGTCAAACCCATCTTTCTTTGTCTCTTTGTGCAGGCCAACCACCTCTATTTTTTTTTTTTTCTTACTTTCTTTTGTATGCGTATGATATATTTACTCATTCACACCAAATTATGCCAATTGGTTTGATACGATGATGTAAAATTCAATTCATCAGATTACTAGGAGTTTTCAGGGGACTTTTGATTACATACCTGTTCTCTTTAACGGCTTTGTGACTGCTTATAAAATACTACCTGCGTCTGTGCTCCTATCTGGGCTGTAGTGTTTGTTTTTCTTTCTGCTTCTGCTGCTATTGTTTTTTCTTATGGTGAGAAAGCGCAAGATGCACCGCTGGTTTCAGAGGAAGCATAATAAGAGAGACAATCCTTTCCAATTCACTGAAATTTCAGGCATGAATATTTGATGCTCTTTAGTTATTTCTTCCTTGTGGTGTAGTATATGCCAATTTGGGTTTTGGAAAAAATTGAATTTTGAATCTAATTGGGATATTATTACCACATAGATGGCGGAGAAGACGATGAGAATTCGTGTTCGCAGTCCCCTGGGAATATGGATCCATGCACTACAAGCAATGAATTGAAGTTAGTATTTCAAGAAATACATAACAAGTATGCCGTGTGTGTGTTCATAGTGTGTGTTGTTACAGATGCTGAACTTGTTGTAATTGCAGAATCTTTGTGGGTACCTGGAATGTGGCGGGGAAGTCGCCGGTGGGGAGTTTGGCTGTGGATTTGGATGAGTGGCTGAATGTCAGGGATCCAGCTGATGTCTATGTTGTTGGGTAATTGTTGGAAACATATGCAGCTTTTTTGGTTCAGTTTACAGGCCATGATGATCTCTAGGCTAATTGGTAGGGCTAATGGTTTTTTTTTTTGCCAACCTGCAGATTCCAAGAAATCGTGCCGTTGAAAGCAAGAACTGTGATTGGAGCAGAGGATCCAACAGAGGCCACAAACTGGAATCTACTGATTGGGAAAATCCTCGATCACAAGTACGGATGTCCGTGGCTAACGCCTATGGTGCACCCCATTACCAACGACAATTTCGACGATGTCGGCGAGCCAAGTTCGGAAGCCAAGCTGGTTGATCCTGAAAAGGAGAAGAACGGCACTCGGTTAGATAAGTCGAACAGAATGGGTAGTAGATATAAATTAATGGCGAGCAAGAAGATGGTCGGTGTGTTCATCAGCGTATGGATGAGAAGGGAATTGCTCAACAAGTATGAAGTATCGGGAGTCAGAGTTTGTTCAGTTGGCTGTGGGATAATGGGTTATTTGGGGAACAAAGGATCCGTTTCGGTCAGCGTATCCATCGGCGGAACCAGCTTCTGCTTCGTGGCTGCCCATTTAGCATCCGGTGAGAAGAAAGGAGATGAAGGGAGAAGGAACCAACAAGTCTCGGAGATTTTCAGGAGGACATCTTTCCCAAGGCGGCTACCTGAGGAGGAGGATGTTGACAAGCTTCACCCACTAACCATCTTAGGACATGAGTAAGTTGACCTTCAAGAAACCATAAGTTGACATGAATGAAGTGATTCTCTCCTCATCTTATGATGGGGCATGATTTTCTTTGTAGAGCAGTCAGATATTCTGGTTTGGAGATCTCAACTACAGATTGTACCTGGAAGACAATTTAGCGAGGCAGTTGATAAAACAGCAAGATTGGAGAGCACTGAAGGAGTTTGATCAGTTGGGGAGGGAACTCGAGCAGGGCGGCGTATTCCAGGGTTGGAAAGAAGGAAACATAGAGTTTGCACCTACATACAAGTATTCTTCTTACAACTGCAATAGGTATTCAGGCGGAATTCCGAATAGGGCTGGGGAGAAGCAAAGAACTCCTGCATGGTAAACTTATGGCGTCATTTTACTGAACTATATAAGTATTATAGGCATATTGATTTTCGAGTAAAATGAGAAAACCATTCTAGAATAATCTTCATAGCGGTCTATATAAATGCAGGTGTGACAGGATTCTGTGGTATGGTAATGGAGTAAGGCAACTTTCTTACATTCGGAGTGAAAGCAAGTTTTCTGATCACCGTCCTGTATCAGCTCTTTTCTCAACTCAGGTTGTGGCAAAATCACCAAACAGAACTGTAAGTAATCTAGTGTAATACTATAAGATAAAAAAAAAAAAAAATTTAATTTGTTAGATTGCTTCGTGAATGTAATTACTCTACTTTCTCAAATGCAAAAGCACTTCCAGTAGAAATTAGATGTTTGTTTTGGCTTCTAGGGAGGTGCTTTTGGCTTTTGCTTCTGTCAAAAACACTTCTAGTAGAAATTAGTAGATGTTTGTTTTGGCTTCTGCTTTTGGGAGAAGCACCCCTGGGCTGCTTCTCCCAAAAGCAGAAGCCAAAAGCACATCATAAAATGTGCAAGGACTTAAATACCCCCACTACTTAATATAAATTACACAATAAATATATCTTATTATTACATTAAGTAGCATGTCCTTTTTGGTAACTACCACACTCTAAAAGCACTTTTCATTTTTATTCATCCAAACATATTTTGTAGAAAAAGCCGCTTTTCAAACATTCCAACCAAATACAAAAGTTACATGCTTTTGCTTTTGACTTCTGCTTCTGCTTCTACTTTTGGCTTCTGCTTCAGATCAGGCAGTAATTTTCTTATGTTCAATCATAGCAGGAAAAGGAAATTCCTAGCGAAGAAGCTTCGACCACACTGCTGTCATTACTTGTCAATGAAGCCTAAGCTTCCCCAACAAATTTGAAGACTTTTTGTACATGTGATAGACAGAGGGGGATACAATATTCAATAATATATATTCCTGCAGTGATGCTGGGAAGTTTGACAAATTGTGGTGAGGATTCTGATTTAGGAAAAACGGAAAAAGTTGATACATGATGAGACAAAATTGTATATTCATCTATTGTCAAGTTTTTTCTGAGTAGGAAAAAATGACTCATGTTAGCTATACCATCCTTTTTTATTTATTGTATGAGATCAGAGAAGTTCAATTTGTCTATTTCTGTCAAATCATCCGAGTGGAATGCAAGAAAAGGTATCAAGTCAACTATGCTTTATTGCCTCATACAAGGAAGCAATTTGATTGTCTTCATATTCTTTACCAAGCAAATTTCATAAAGTCAGCTTCCCTTGATTTAAGTCAACTTTCATCACCTGTCTGAAGAATTTCATCAACTTGTTATTTATCTAGATGAGATCTCATACATAAATAACGCTCCCTGTTAGGGCATTTTGTATGATTTCCCATCTCCAATATGAAGAATGTTCACAATAATGGGCATAAATAAAAATTGCTCACAAGTCAATAATAATACCTATTTTGGATATTGGTATTGTTTGGTATTTTCTGGTGATCACACAGGTTCCGCACTATTTTTCCCAACATGCTGTCCATGTTGTTTGGTGCACTTTATCATGCCAACAGCATAAGCTACTAATGAAAATTTTCTGCAAACCAGAGAAGAAGAATGTAGAATATGCAAAAGAGTGATCACTGTAATGTAGTGAAACTGAATAAAGCATAGGGGTATTGGCCTATGCCTTATGAATATGCACACAATCACCATGGCATAGAAAAAGAAGTCACAAAATTGCACCAGCATAGAAAAGATTTCTCTGTATTAAATCAATGTATTAACCGTCAATTGATACTGGAATAGATCTATTCTTCCTTCACTATATCTACTCTCTAGTTCCCCCACCATCTCTGCAGCAAAAGCAGGGTAAATATACCCAATACTTTTAACCAAGGGGGGGCACTAATTCCAAACCCTATGTTTGTAGGAAGGGTGTTGCAACTAGGGGTGATTACCGAGTGTAGTTCGAGCCTGTACAGTGTAATTCGAGTCTGTAAGTAACAAAATTTGAAGTTCTATAACTCGAATTCAACTAGGCTAGATAGTATATAATTTAAGTTTAAATTAACAGTTTTGCTCATTATGCTATAATATAAGTTTGTTAGGCTTGATAAAGCTTAAATTGTGTCTAAAAATTTTCTTATTTTTATATTTTTTTAAATTTAATAATTTAATCGAGGAGTTTTAATCGAGTATCAAGTTAAGTTTTCCACACCCCTAGTTGCAACAAAGATTTTAGCTAACTATGAATATCAGGTGTAGGTGAAATTAAATAATTTAAATCCAAACGTCCACTTAGTTTCTATATCTTCACAGCTGTGCATCAAATACTTAATTAAGCTTTAGGTAAACTAACGCTTCTTAAAATAATTTATTACGGAGGTAATAACTAAAATAGGCCACCAGAAGGAGTCATTTTCACTTTTGGGCCATGATATTTTGATTTATGAAAATAGGCAATTAGAAGGATTTCGGGCCTGAATTTAGCCCATTGGGCTGGAATTCGGGCTGCGATGGCCTAAAAGTGGAAATGATTACTTCTGGTGGCCTATTTTAGTTTTTTCAATTATTATTTTATTTTATTAATTAAAATAAATAATACTCATTATGTATCATTATTTATGCCATACTTTTTTTTTCCTTTTCCAATATTGTTATTTCATTTTCATTTTAAAAAATAATTAAATATTAATCGTCAAACTTACCCATCACCTCACATTAATAAATAAATATATTAAACTTTCAAATTACTCACTACCATTAATAATTCCAGTCCACCCTACAGACACATATGAGTAAATAACAAATAAATAAATAAATTAAAATTGTGGGGTTGGGGACTTACTCCAGTGGTAAGTCGCCCAACTCCCAACCTATAGGTTAGAGGTTCGAATGCCCACCCGGCCATCTATCCCTCCCCTTTGTTCTCTTTGTAATTGTGTGGCTTGAGCTCCCACCACCCGTTCAAGGCCTCCAATGGCTCATAAAAAAAAAATTGTACCTATTACAATCACCTTATATAAATTTTTAAGTTACCTTTTTTGACACTATTAATAGAACGGAGGGAGTAATATAAGAAATAAATAAATATTAATTCAAATATATTATAAAATAAGTAAAATAAATACATATTCAAATAAATTATAAAGTAAAAATAATTCAGAAAAATTAAAATAAGCCACCAGAATGAGTCATTTCCACTTTTAGGCCATCGCGGCCCGAATTACAGCCCAATGGCCTAAATTCAGGCCCAAAATCCTTCTAATGGCCTAATTCCTTAAATCAAAATATAGTGGCTTAAAAGTGGAAATGACTCATTCTGGTGGCCTATTTTAGTTATTACCACGTGACTGTTTTGTACTCTTCAGAGATTGAATTTGTTGCCAGATTCACCAACAGTTAACAAAAAATTCAACCAATCCATATCACTATGAGGTGCAAGTGCAACATACGACATGAACAACCGCTTATGCATACACAGAACAGTAGAATGCACATAGAGAGCGATCAATTTAGAGCCAAGAATTCACATCCCCGATGCTTGCGATGCCAACAAAAAAAACCCTGAAAATGGAAGCAACGGAGTTAAATTAGACGAAATATAATTAACATCGATTTAGAAGAGAATGCCACACATGCTAGAAAACTGCATAACTATCATATCAACCTCCAGTTGTTTGCGCAAACTCCTAAAATTGAAATCAATGTTGCTCCAAAACAATCATAAAACCTCTGAAGCGTTAATCGAAACATAATTCGTTATTCACGTATATCCTTGAATCTATTGCTTCCCACCAGCTCCACATCGTCGCATCACAGAAATTAGATCTACGATTCAGTCACTTCGAAAACAGATCATATCAGAATTCTCCACTCTACAAAGTTTTAATCCAAACTGAGAGTAGAAAAAATGGCTAAAAATCCGCAATATGAACAAGTCGTCGTAACAATTTTTGCGAGGAAAAATGAAATTAGTACTGTAATGCGAGGTTTTGAGCGACACCACACCTTTTTCGAGATTTTTCTGTTTGCCTCTCATCGAATTAAAGTGCTTCTGCAACGCGGTTCCCGCCACCCAGACTCGAGTTCTGAAAGGCGGTTTAAGAGCCGCGTCAAATCGTAGTCCACCAGACCACCACTATTGTCTGTTGTGTATGTATATGAGTATGAGTATTGACACTACACTGTGAAGTAGGGTTGTAATCGAACCGAATCGAATCGAATACTATAATATTCGCTTTGATTTGATAAGCTTTTTCAATATTATCGAATTGAATCGAATCATTCTATAAGATAATTAAATATTAAATAAAATTAATTTTAATTATTGAACTTAAATATTTAGTTCGATTTATGGCTCAAATTTAATATTTTAATATCATAAATAAATACTTCCTCTGTTTTTTTTGTTTGCTACGGACACACCAAGCACGCAGTCCAATGCACATTTTAAATCATTAATAACTCCAGTTCGGTACAAGTAAAAATTCTAAAAGTTCGGTATTTAAAAACTACAAGACGAGACGAATCTAACAAAATCTCAGTTGACTATAATTTAACTTGTATAACTATTATAAAACTTCAAGTCAAAGTGACTGTGTGAATAGTATCAAATTCACTAACGTAGCTATCATTTAAAAACGGAGAAAGTATATTTGTATTAATTAGTAAATATAGTCATTAAAATTGAAATTTAAATTATTTAGCAAAATTAATATATGTATTTATATATAATTTAATATAAAATCGAATATCGAATCGAATCAAATACTATTAATAAAATATCAAAATTTCGAATAATTTCAAATTGAATTACGAATCGAACCAAAATTATTTGATTTATTATTCCATTTGATTTGGAGTATGAAATTTATTGGGCTATTAACTGGCCTGGGCTTTAAACGAACTTTTTATTTAGAATCCATATTGGGCCCCAGGGCTAATATTGGGCTGCTGCCCAATTAGCCTTTGTATAATATTGGGCACAGCAATTATTTGGATATTCAAAAAGGATTTTTTTTTTTTTTTTGATAAGCCAATGGCCGGATTAAAAAAAAGGATTCTTTTAGTACTACCTATAATTAATTTGTAAGTAAAAAAGATTTATATTTTCACACACACTGATAATTACTCCCTCTGTCCCAACTAATATGTTCTGTTTGACTTCTGCACACAATCCAATGCACTTTTTTAATCGTTAATAACTCAAAATATATACAAGTAAAGATTATGTAAAATGTATATTCTAAAACTATACGATTAGACGAATCTAACAAAATCGAACTCGACTATTTTCTTCAAATATATACTTACAATAATATTGAGTCAATGTTGAACGATGAACAGTGTCAAAAAGTCAAATAAGACATCTTACATGGGACGGGGAGTATTTGTTACTTAAATTCTCCTAATCCACTCAATCTCTTATCCCAATAATTATTGAATCCGAATGCAAATTGCAAAATGTCTGAATCGAAACCCAACTTTTTAACACTTCAAATTTATAGCTTATAGTTAAACACTTAGGACCCGTTTGGATTGACTTTTAAAAAAAGCAGAAGCCAAAAGTAGAAGCAGAAGCAGAAGTCAAAAGCAAAAGCACGTAACTTTTGTGTTTGGATGGAATATTTGAAAAACGTCTTTTTCTAAAAAATATGTTTGGATGAATAAAAATGAAAAGTGCTTTTAGAGTGTGGTAATTACCAAAAAGGACATACTACTTAATATGATAATAAGATATATTTATAATGTAATTATATTAAGTAGTGGGGTTACTTAAGTCCTTGCATATTTTACGAGGTGCTTTTGGCTTCTGCAGGGGTGCTTCTCCCAGAAGCATTTTTTTCGCTTTTCGATGTGCTTTTTCTTAAAAGCCAAAACAAACACCTAATTTCTACTAGAAATGCTTTTGGCATAAGCAAAAGCCAAAAGCACCTCCTTAGAAGCCAATCCAAACGGGCTCCTACACTGATATACACGACTGACGAAATAAGCGATAAGATTTGAAGCACATTTTTCAGTTGTTTGTACATATACTTTATAGTGTGAAGTTTGTGGCAAGGTATAGTCGCTCTCTGTAGCCACTGACAAGTAGTAGTAGACAATGACTTTCTAATGTGAAACAACTGTGTCAGTGGATGTATCCGTATTTTATTTATGTATTTTCTTTTCTTTTTATTTTTTTTTAAAAAAAAATAATACTAGTAAGTAGCTATCAAGATTTGAGCATTATACCCTCTTCCCTCTTGTGGACGAAAAAGACACATAAAATTCTTTATCCTTGGCATTTTCACACACAGAGGATTGGATTTGCTTCCGTTTTTAAGTGTATGTTCTGCACGTAGAACTGTAGCTGCGAGCTGGAGCTGTAGGGAGCTATGGGAGCTGTAGCTGTCAATTTTATTTAAGTGCTCTGTACAACTAGCTGTAGCTGTAAAAAAATATATGAAATTGACATAAAAGGACAAACATTTATGTAGACTATTGGGTAGTGAGTTGGTTATTGAGTTAAAATTATAATTGTTCAACAATAAGCTACGAGCTTATTTTTTAAAGCTACCTAGGAATCAATTACCAGGTCTTTCTTCTTTACCATGGTAGTGCATGGGTATATATTTCGTATAAGGCTGGACTATTCCCCAATGACATAAAAGGACAAACATTTATGTAGACTATTGGGTAGTGAGTTGGTTATTGAGTTAAAATTGTAATTGTTCAACAATAAGCTACGAGCTTATTTTTTAAAGCTACTATAGGTAGCTTCTAAAAAGAAACTTCCAGAAGCTCTCATAAGCTCTCAAAAGCTAATGTGCAGAACGAGACTTTTGTTTTAAAATAAAATTTAAAGCTATCAAAAGTTCCCAAAAATTGCGTGCAGAACAAACCCTAGGAAACGAATATAATAGTAAACTGCTGCTTTGAAGCTTTTCAAAATTTTGATGATTAATTTATGAAGTGTTAATAAGTACTTCACTTGATAATATTTGTGGGTAGTGGAGAATTGAGATGTACTACTCTAGTAGAGTATTATTACTTATAAGATTTTGAAAGTTGGTTTGTTAAGTTTAATAACTATGTTTATGTTGTTTGGCTCATTTAATAAGTGAAGTATGTTTAAGTTTAATGAGCCAAATCGAGCCAACTTTACGAACAGCTCTATTTCGTTTAACAACTCTAATTATGAAAACTCAACTTGAGCTAATTTAATTATTTAGCTAGTAATAAACTTGAACTCGACTCGACTCTCGTTAAGAATTTGAATTGAATTTCAAGACTTAGAATTCAACTCAGACTAATTGATTGATTTAACAACCTTAGCTATCAACATTAAGACAACAACAAAGTGCAAAACAGAAAATCAGTTGTTCTTATATATACATTGAACATTGTGAATATGGTCTCGGTCATTATTGCAAAAGGCATACAATCACTGAGTGAAATAAGCATTTCGGAATTTTCTGGTTGTACGTAACTTTTGTGATCAGACACTTTTGAGTCCTAATGCATCCTATCTTGGCAAAAGAGAATATGTTCACTTCCTATTGATTTCTGTTTAATGTGATTTATTTATATTATATTATTATTAAGATATTATATTCATTATTAAAAAAAAAATGAGAGGAGCTGGATACCGGATCATGCAAAAAGTGGATTTGGGCATATTATTGCCAGAGCTTACTCACATTTTAAATTAATATATACACATTGCTTTGGTTTGGTTTTTTTCACTTTTCTTTGTTGTTCTGATTTAATTATTATGAATTTACCCGCACTACATTTTGTAATTAATTCAAACCAACATACTGTATAACCTTTTGGAAATAAATAATACTTGGAATGTAGTGACAAAAAAATTCTACTACTATAATCTATAGAATATATATGGTCACAATAGGCGACTATAATAAATTTCATGGCCTTTAACGCTTTTGGCCTCGTACGACCCACGTTGCTGTCAATGATGATTTTTTTTTTTTTTTTTTGGTGTTACAGCCAATCAAGGCTAGGAAAGAAGATATAAAAACGAAAAAAAGAAACTGAAGCAGCTAGAGACGAGGGAACCAGGTTCCCACCGCATCGGCCGTCAAGAAGTCTTTCACCTGATCGGGGAAAAAACCCACGTCGTAAAGAACCGCTTGTCATTAGCACCCAATTTGTCCAGAGAGTCCGCTACTGTATTTCCTTCCCGCAGAATATGTCGAAAAGAACAAGAGTTGAAGCTCGGTCTCATCTCGTCAATACCCGCAAAAAATCCTACTAACAGGTGATGAGGATCACGACTGGACTGAATCAGGTGGAGGGCCGCTTGGGAATCACATACACAGCATATGTCCCGCACGCCCTTTGCCATAGCCAGCCTAAGGCCATGAAATACAGCTGCCACCTCCGCATGCAAGACTGAAGCATCTCCAAGAAACCCCGATACACCACCAAGCCAACCTCCATCATTCGACCTCAAAACCGCCCCAAAGCCGGCTCTGCTCGACTGTACCAGCCGAGACCCGTCCGTGTGCAAGAAGACTCCGGACCAGGACCCCGTATCCCAGCAGACCAACCGGCGGTCAGGGGACGCAACTGAGTATTGCGTGCGACACCGCACCAGAGTTTCAGCAAGGCGGAGAGCCTGGCGAACCACCTGATGATGCGATGCAGCCCGGCTCTTAAAAACTCTCGCACATCGTTCCTTCCAAACAACCCAAATCCCGGCGATGAAGATGGCACCATAATGATCAACCATACCCTTCAACCATATGTCAATGAGGAATATTGATAATGGATATGGTGAATTGGTGATAAATATACAGGCTAGGAAATGAGTGGTGATAGCACATGCCACATAAATTACAAATAGACAAATATGAGAAATAGAGGTCCGGGTGGAGAATTCAGGTTGGAAGTTAAAGGACCTGACCATTTTGCCAAGTCCTATCCCCGGTTCAATTATAATTTTAGTCTAACCTTAATTAATTTATTTAATTATATCCACGGGCCAAATTTTAAATCTTTTAATTTTTTTATTTTTTTTTAGTTTTCGTTCAACACTTAATAAGTTTTTTTTTTCTAAAAAAAATTATATTCCACGTGTTCATTTTTCTATGGTATTGATTTGTGTTTTAAAAGGAGGGTGGTGGTATCAAGTCATAATTTTGGGCATTGTAAGCTTGCTTTGATTTTAAAGTAAGTGTCTGTGAACTGAATTGTATAACATTTATGTTCATATCAGATCAAAAGGTAATATTAATATTATACTGTTGAGATCCCTCCTAAAGCTTCTAGAATTATCTACAACATCCATGAACCATCTTGTATTATCTTATTAAATCCTTAGGCTTCTAGATTAGTCTAAAGCATTCCATATTCTTTAGGATTCTAGAACTTGTAATGTATAGTTCTAGAATGTTGTATAGGATAGTATAAATAGAGGTAGTGTGGTCATTTGCACAACCAACCACAACACAACACAAGAGCACAAGCACTACCACAATACTTCAAGAGTTGTAAGTGTTGAGTGATCAATAAAAGTTCTTTCTTCCTTTGAAGATCTATCTTCATCTTTGAGAGTTTTCCTCATCATTGAGAGTGAGTGCCACTATTATAGTGAGGATATCCAACACTTGCACACACATTTGGGAAAGAGTTCCGCTGCTAATACGTGTTCTTCCCAACAAAGTGGTATCAGAGCCAGGTTCGTTGAAGCCATCACCCTGCTAGATTGACGATGGAAGGTGTTGTGATGCACGATGGTGATATGTTCAAGCTCACAGCCGAAAACTACTCCTATTGGAAGCCGATGATGGAGGATCATTTATACTACAAGGATCTGTACGAGCCTATCAAGAATGAGAAGAAGCCGGAGGGCAAGAAAGATGCCGAATGGGATCTCTTAAATAGGAAAGCAGTCGCAATGATCTGTAAGTACATCGATCGAAGTTTGTTTGAGCATGTTTCCACCTACACTAATGCATATGAATTATGGACCAAACTAGAGTCCATGATTCAAAAGAAGACACCTCGGAACAAAGCTCACTTGGTTCGTCGGTTGGTGAAGTTGGAATACAAGGATGGCCAGAGCATGATTGAGCACTTGAATACCTTCAAAGGTCTTGTGAATCAACTCACAAAGATCGAGATGAAGGTTGATGATGAGCTGCAAGCTCTATTGCTACTAAGCTCCTTGCCGGAGAGTTGGGACACGCTTGTTGTTACTCTTAGCAACTCGTGTCCAGAAGGAAAGCTAACTATGGATATAGTTGCTGATAGCCTGCTCAATGAAGAATCCCGGATGAAGGAGCGAGGAGACTCTGCACACTACGAGGCCAATGTTGTGGAGAACCGATGAAGAAATGAGATCCGTGGAAGAAGCATCAATCGAAGCCGCGAAAAATCCCGAGGGCATTCCAAGTCACGCACGAGAGTCACTTGCTACTATTGTGGTAAGGTCGGGCATAAGAAATCAGAATGCCGGAATCTCAAACGAGACCAGAGGAACGGGGTTGTCAAGCAGGACTTGATAGAGCCAAAGAAACATAAAGAGAAGAGTACGACGGCGATAGCCATGGAGAATAAAGAAGACATCTTCCTCATTAGAGAAGAAAACTACTTGACATTGCCTGTGACGACAGTACGTGGATAATCGACTCAGGTGCGTCATGCCACGTAACCCCACATAGAGAGTTCTTCTCAACATATAAAAGTGGTAATTTTGGCACTGTGAAAAGGGGGAATCATGTGTCAAGCAAAATCGTGGGGATAGGAAACATCACTTTGCTAACTAACACTGGATGGGAGCTGGTGTTAAAGGATGTCAGGCATGTTCCAGATATGCGACTCAACCTCATCTCAGCCGGTAAACTCGATGATGTTGGATACATAAATCAACTTGGAGCCGGAAGATGGAAGCTTTCGAGGAACAACATCATCGTTGCCAAAGGAATAAAAGATGGGACGTTATACATCACCCAGGCCAAGCTATGCATGGGAGAAACCAATGTCGCTCAAGATAGGCCGTGTCTGGAGCTGTGGCACAAGAGACTTGGGCATATGAGCGAGAAAGGGCTGCAAATCCTTGCCCGAAAGGAGCATCTTGCCGTCATGAAAGGTAAAACACTAAACCCCTGCACTCACTGTTTGGTTGGCAAGCAACATCGAGTCACGTTTTCAAGAAGTAATCAGCCTCATAAGAGAAAGCATATTCTTGACTTGGTGCACACCGATGTTTGCTCGATGACGGAGAAATCCATGGGTGGTGCATTGTACTTTGTTACCTTCATCGATGACCACTCTCGGAAGGTTTTTGCATATCTATTGAAGACAAAGGATCAAGTCATAGACGTCTTCAAGGAGTTTCATGCAAGGGTAGAGCGAGAGACAGGGTTGAAGCTGAAGTGTGTCCGAGCTGATAATGGCGGTGAATATCGTGGCCCGTTCGATGCATATTGCAGGTCACATGGAATCAAGCTCGAGAAGACTCCACCGAAGACACCCTTACTAAACGGTGTTGCTGAAAGAATGAATCGCACCATCACAGAAAGAGTTCGGTGCATGCTTTCTCACGCTAAGCTCCCTAAGTCCTTCTGGGGAGAAGCAGTGGCAACTGCTGTCAGCATCATCAACCACTCCCCATCAGTACCTTTGGATAGAGATATCCCAGAAGAATTCTGGACGGGAAAAAGAGTCTCATATGACCGTTTCAAGGTGTTCGGTTGCCGAGCGTTCGTTCATGTTCCCAAAGATGAACGTGCTAAGCTTGACTCAAAGACAAAGGAGTGCATCTATCTCGGTACACCACATGATGAGTTTGGTTACCGGCTTTGGGATCCAACAGCCAAGAGGATCGTCAGGAGTAGAGATGTCATATTCTTCGAAGATCAGACTATCAAAGATTTTCGTAATGAGAAGAAGTTGATGGTTCGATGTCGTGCCTCTCATGATACACCAACAGTGGAGCATAATGACCAAGGTGAACAAGCAGCCGAGGATGCTGATGCCGAAATACCTACCTCGAATGACATAAGTAACGAAGATGTTTCTTCTGAGTCAGGCGACACAGAATCATCACAAGAAGAAGGTGAGACTCTACAACCTCAATTACGTAGATCCACTCGTGAGAGAAAACACTCCACTAGATACCCACCAGATGAGTATGTGATATTCACGAGTGAGGGGGAGCCACAAAACTATAACGAGGCTATGGAAGATCAACACAAGGAAGAATGGTTGAAGGCCATGCATGAAGAAATGCAATCATTGCATGAGAACCACACCTATGACTTAGTGGAGTTACCAAAAGGGAGACGAGCATTGAAAAATAAATGGGTATACAAATTGAAGACCGAAGAAGGAGGCGCAAGACCAAGATACAAAGCCAGAATCGTCGTCAAAGGATGTGGCCAGAAGAAAGGGATAGATTGTGAAGAAATCTTCTCTCCCGTGGTAAAGATGCAATCTATCCGGGTAGTTCTTGGGCTTGCCGCATGCCTAGACCTAGAGATTGAGCAGCTAGATGTCAAGACGGCATTCTTGCATGGAGATTTAGAAGAAGAGATATATATGGAGCAACCCGAAGGATTCATGGAGCCGGGGAAAGAACACTTAGTATGTCGTCTCAAGAAGAGCCTCTATGGTCTAAAGCAAGCTCCGAGACAATTGTATAAGAAATTCGACTCCTTCATGGTCCAACATCAATTCCAGAAGACTCGCTCGGATCACTGCGTCTTCATTAAAAGATATCCTAATGGAGAATTTATCATCCTCTTACTCTATGTGGATGATATGTTAATTGTTGGTCGTGACAAGAAAAAGATCGAGGCACTGAAGAAGGCTTTGAGCAGATCATTCTCCATGAAAGACTTGGGACCTGCGAAACAAATCCTTGGGATGAATATCACTCGAGATCGTTCCAAGGGACTACTATGGCTATCTCAAGAAAGATATATTGAGAAAGTTCTTGAAAGATTCAATATGGATAAAGCCAAGCCGGTGGGCGTTCCACTTGGAGGACACTTCAAGCTAACTAAGAAACAATGTCCAACAAGTGAGAAAGAAAAAGAAGAAATGGAGAAGATCCCATATTCATCGGCGGTCGGAAGCCTCATGTACGCCATGGTCTGCACTAGACCTGATATCGCCTTCGCTGTTGGCATGGTAAGTCGATTCTTATCCAATCCCGGGAAAGAACACTGGGCAGCTGTAAAATGGATATTTAGATATCTCCGGGGAACGACCAAAAGATCTATATGCTTTGGCAAAGGAAAACCAGTGTTAGAAGGGTATACAGATGCAGACATGGCAGGAGACGTTGATTCAAGAAAATCAACATCAGGATATCTAATTACCTTTGCAGGGGGAGCTATATATTGGCAATCCAGATTGCAAAAATGTGTGGTGCTATCAACAACAGAAGCTGAGTACATAGCAACTACAGAAGCAGGCAAGGAGATGGTATGGATAAAGGGCTTACTCACTGAGCTATGTCAGAGTCAAGCAAGCCCGATGCTTCTCCGTGACAACCAAAGTGCGATATACTTGGCAAAGAATCCAACCTACCACTCCCGATCAAAACACATTGATGTTCGATATCATTGGATACGAGATGCTTTGGAAGAAAAGCGACTTCAACTCGACAAAGTGCATACGGATGACAACTTGTTAGATATGATGACCAAAGTAATACCTATGAAGAAATTCGAAGATTGTTGTGGAGGCGCTGGAGTTGCAGATCTTCCACACTAGTCGGGAAGGGGGAGATTGTTGAGATCCCTCCTAAAGCTTCTAGAATTATCTACAACATCCATGAACCATCTTGTATTATCTTCCTAAATCCTTACGCTTCTAGATTAGTCTAAAGCATTCCATATTCTTTAGGATTCTAGAACTTGTAATGTATAGTTCTAGAATGTTGTATAGGATAGTATAAATAGAGGTGGTGTGGTCATTTGCACAACCAACCACAACACAACACAAGAGCACAAGCACTACCACAATACTTCAAGAGTTGTAAGTGTTGAGTGATCAATAAAAGTTCTTTCTTCCTTTGAAGATCTATCTTCATCTTTGAGAGTTTTCCTCATCCTTGAGAGTGAGTGCCACTATTATAGTGAGGATATCCAACACTTGCACACACACTTGGGAAAGAGTTCCGCTGCTAATACGTGTTCTTCCCAACATATACTTATGTATTCAATGAATCGAGGACGAGTTCTAAAAAGTATTGTTGAATTTCTGTGTAACTGTTGTTCATTGTGCCAATAACGCTATTGTTAACGAGTCTTTAGCACAAAAGTTCTTTTTTGCTACTTATAGTATTTCTTTCTTGCTAGACATCCTATAAGAACTTCAAAGTTCAGTTGTCTAAGTGAGTGCGCTGGAAAGTGATTATGATTTGTAGAATCAGCCTTCACAATCGAATCGAGGGGTAGCACCCTTTTTTTATATGTTGTGCCGAAAATAATTCAAGCGTCGCTGATTTCATAGCTAGGATTTGAGGATTCAACTATAAAACTATTTATGGTGTAGAAAAAAGTAAAAGACATGCATTATTTGAATGAATTTGGTGTAATATTTCATTTAGATTCAGAAAGTTTGCATCCAAATTAAAGGCGAACGAACATGACTTTGAATTCACAGTTAATTATCTAATAAATAAAAAATGAATACCTCAAATTAATCATATTATCCACGTAAGTATCCCTATCACGATTATTGTATATGTATAGTACTTTATAGAAGTAATAAGCTAAACTTGAACCACGTAACCCAATTTCTATTAGCTCTCTAATTTTGGGGCTAACGTAATTATTGAAAGCATACTTAACAGACATTGCAACCTTACAAACAAAAAATAGTTTATTCTTCATATGGATGGAAGTGTTTGTTTGGATATACTCCCTCCGTTTTCAAAAAATTGAAACGGATCCACAGTGCACGCAGTCCAATGCACATTTTAAATCATTAATAACTCAAGTTCGGTACAAGTAAAAATTCTAAACGTTCCATATTTAAAAACTACTCGACGAGACGAATCTAGCAAGATCCCACTCGACTATATTTTAACTTGTATAACTATGATAAAACTTTAAGTCAAAGTGCGTGTGTCAACAGTACCCAATTTTCAAACGTTACAGATTTTTTAAAGACTGAGTTAGTAGAATAAAAGATAAAATTAAATAAAAGATAAGCACATCACTGCATGCCTATAATTAAAGAAAGTGATTGACTGAGGAGATATAAAATTGGTGCAATGAACGAACAAACATGATGCAGTGCTGTGCACTGTTTCTCAGTCCACAGTAGATATTGCATCACCACTTTGGGAGAAAAAAAAAATGACTAAACTATACTACAACTAGGACAATTATTTAACTTTTTAAATTCCAAACTTTTACTATGTGAATTGAAGCAATCATTATATTCCCTTCCAAATTTTAAAAAAATAAACCCCCAAGAACTGGTCGAGAAACTAGAAACTACTTAATGGGAGTAAGAGTTCGTTTGGAATGGCTTCAAGGAGGTATTTTTGGCTTTTCACTACAAGAAAAAAGGCGTTTACCGACCCCAAATTGGGGTCGGTAACAGGCGGAGACGGGTCGCCCAGCCGTTTACCGACCCCATTACCGACCCCAAAGTGGGGTCGGTAATTTCTTGGTAGGTGATCCAAGACCGACCAAATTTTCTTCGGGTCGTTAGCGTACCGACCCATTTACCGACCAACTTTTGGTCGGTAAATTTACCGACCCCACGAGGGTCGGTAGAGGGTCGGTATTTTGGGATCTGGGACCTCTTGGTCCAGGGATTACCGACCCCAATTGGGGTCGGTAATGGAGTTGGTAGGCTTATCGACCACCATGTGGTCGGTAATGGGGTCGGTACCCAACTGAATTTGTGACCAGAAATGGCTGTTTTCACAACCATCCCTGCTGCCACAAATCAATCAATACCAACAAAACAATGAGACATCCAATACCACATCCACTACATTACAAATCTTCAAACAACTACAACTTATATACTCTTCAACTCTTCCATTCTTACACAAATATATCAAATACTATTAACCAAATCCTCATTTCAAACATCCAACATTGAATATAACAAAACAAGTATTATCAAGTTCTCCAACAAAGTCCAAATGCAAGTCTAGCAAAATCCATTCATCCCAACATCAATAAACACAAGTCCAAATGGTCTATCCACATCTAACATTTGTAATATAGACAAAAGCATCGTACTAACCATACAAAAAAATGTCATCAGTGAACACCTAGGCCACCTCCACCCAAGCCATCATCTCCATCTCCGTCGTCTGGGGAACGAGGCCTCCGCACTCCAAGTACCCGCTCCAGCTGCTCGGCCAGGCTCATATGCTCCTGTGACAGCCGCTCAATCCTCTCAAGTGCAGCATCGAACTGCTCCTGTGTGACATACCCAGATGGGGGAGGAGGTGTGGAATCAACAGTGCTTGGCCGCCTAATCGCTCTAGCCATCGAGCCTATGCCATAAATGTTCCCCCGTCTGTCGGGGCCACCCGCAACATCGACGAACACGTCGTTCGGGTCGAAGTTAGACCCAATGGCTGGATTCTGTGACAACTGTGTAGAGACAGCATTGAATTGTTCCTGCAATACAAGTGGAAGAAGATAAGGTGCAATTTAGTGTCAACGTGTTGAATTGAGACTATATTTTAATTGATCATTAGTAGATATACATGAAGTCGCTCTGAAGTCGGCGTGACCCAATTATCCTTTTCGTGTCCCCTCGTATGTGTGTGCTCATGAAGCTCGTGAAGATGGATAGGCCTGCTACGATCAGCAGACTACACAAAATTTGCACAATATAAGTCTTCATTTTGTACAAATATGTGAAGAATGTTAAAGAGAAACATACCAGCTTATCGGCAGTGGCCAGATGAGACTTCGTGCCCGCTGTATGTGTGGGGAGGGCCGGTGCATCCTCCTGTCCCCGGCGGCGGTTCAACTTTCCCTGTTTTGACTTCTCCTTAAAGGCCGCCGAATCCCAGAAGCGTCTCCAGTTCTCTGCAACCAACTCATCCGCCGGGTACGCCTTCTTCTTCTTTCGTATGTCTAGTGTGTAATCCTTATACCTAGCAATATTCAAACGGTGCAGTGAAATTATGTTCTCCGTTGAACAGAAATGTAAATTCAACGCTAGAAAGTACCGGGCAATATTCTTCTTCTCCCACTCCTTCCTCACAGCCAGAGCGTGCTGAGGGGCCCACCGTGCCACTTTCTGCATTTTAATTTGGATCAAGATGCATACAACAATGACGGAACAGATATGAATCTTAATTAATGTAGTCGGTACTTGAAACTCGCCCCAGTAGAAGTCTTTGGTCTCCCGAGAGACCTTTCCCCAACTAATCCCATTCATGTCAGCACGCATGGGATAAATATCAGTGATCTTCCGGACCAGTGCGTTACTGAACTCCAATCTATATGACAACATTGTTATGTCACACGTTGATCAAAGTAAACATGTAACCCAAAACATTTAAAACGTAAATCACTTACACCCCATCCGATCTGGGCTCAACTAAGATCCTATCTCCTCCAACCTGGGCAGCGGGAGGTGGCTGCTGTGAACCAGAAGCTGCCCCAGATGCAGATCCCACAGAACCTGTTAAATATTATCACATTAATAAAGTCTATAGAATATAACGAATTTCTCAACGGGAAACGTAGTACCTGGAGTACGAGGCAATGGAGTCTCTGGGACGGGAGAAGATGTCTCCGGTATGTCGCCGGGCTGCTCCTGTGAGCCAGCCTCTACAACTGTGTTCCAATAGATAAAATTTGAGTAGTGAAGGCTAATATATGGAGTTAACATCGAAAAAATAATTTAGACCATGTCATGAATTGTTTAAAATTATATCACAAATACCTGCGTTCGAAAGCTGATAGTCCTCCATTGCCGCTCGGATAGCTGCCTGCAGCTGAGGCCCTGTGACCCTGTGCGGAGTCCCCGAACCACCGGATCTGGATCCCGATCCTGACCCACTAGGCGTCCTAGAAGACGCCCCACGTCCTCGTCCTGACATCTGCAAAATTTATTTATCATTAGTTGTTACATTTACAATTAAGTTCAATTAAGATATACATTTTGAATCTTAATAAGATTAGCAATTAGGTAGATCACATTTTCAAACTTGAAAATCCTCATCCGAAGTCTCCTGTGATGGATCATCCGGATCAGAATCATTTGAGTTGGAATCAGTGCTTATCGATGATTCTGAATCACTACTCTCATCCTGCTGAAGTTCAACATATTGAACGTCGTCGTCTGTTAGGCGCTGTCGCGAGGCAGTAATGGTTGTGATCTCGAGACCAAGTTGTTCTGGGGCATCGACTTGGAACGCATCCACTTCTACTGATGGCCTAACTGTTATTACACCTCTCGGTTTGACTTTACACACCGCTAACCACTGATTCCGGCTGGCAACTGGTCTGGTGTTTGGGAACGGTACGTAACACACCTGTTCTGCTTGATTAGCAAAGATGAAAGGTTCGTATACGTTCAAAGATCTAGAATGATCTATTTCCACAAGTTTGTACTTGGGGTGAGTGCGTGTCCCAATTCCTTCACGTGGGTCAAACCATCTACATTTGAAGAAGGTTGTTTGCTTAATAGGCAGTGCAGGGTACTCTATGACTATAATCTCCTCGATTATACCATAGTAGTCTCCCTGGTTCTCCGACTTGATACATACACCACTGTTGTAGGTCGCTCTGTGCCCACCGTGGGATTCTGTGTGAAATTTCATCCCATTAATAAAGTACATAGGATACGATGTAGCAACGGGAAGTGGGCCTTGTGCAACGTGCGCTATGCATGGATTGTCGGGGGGATTTGCAGTCACATATTCCTCAAACCATTTTGGAAACTCCGCAGATTGTGCTAACCAAAGCTCCGGACCACCTATCCCAGGGCGCTCCTTCAGCAATTCATCCGTGAATTCGCTAAAATACATATGAATTTAGGTTAAGTGTCATATATTCCAACACGTGCAGTTATTACATATTGAATACAATTTAATATTGTTGAATGAACTTACTCGATATATGGTTGCATCTCGATGCAGTTCAAGATTAGATAAATATGGATGGCTTTCAATTCTTGTTCCGTCAAACGCCTCTTCTTCGACTTTCCCTGGGGACGTCCCGCGTGTTTGAATACACTAGGCAGGCGTGCATCAAAATTTTGTAAGCCACCATCATCATTCCTTGGCACATTCCTACCTCGGGTGAACACATGCTTCTCAAAGTAATGAGAGCAAAAAATTGAGGCCTCTCGCACCATATATGCGTTGCAAATACTACCTTCAACATGTGCTTTGTTGCGCACGGTTCTTTTCAACCGATTCAAATACCTAAGAAAAACAAGAATTATATTCAAGTATGACGAAACATATATTAAGTACGAAGTGTTAAAATTCCAAAAATACATTGTTTCATTTACCTCTCATAAGGATACATCCATCTGAACTGAACGGGACCGGCAATCCTTGCTTCGTAAGGTAGGTGGATGGGAAGATGTTCCATACAGTCGAAGAATGCAGGGGGGAATATCGTTTCTAACTTACATAGAACCACTGGAATATCGGTCTCCAATTTCTGCAAGTCTTCTATTGTAAGTGTTTTCGCAGTCAGGGTACGGAAAAAATTGCTTAGTTCTGTGATCGGTTCCCAAACACTCTTGGGAAGCAAATCCCGCCATCCTATCGGTAGTAGACGCTGTAAGAAGATATGGCAATCATGACTTTTCATTCCAAACATTCGATGTTTATTCATGTCTATGCATCTGCCCAAGTTCGATACGCATCCATCGGGAAACCTTAACCCTGCAACCCACCTCAAGAATACATCACGCCTCTCCTTATCCATTGTATAAACGGCTTTAGGATATCGGCCGGAACGACTGTCCCTATGCAGTTCAGGCCGATTACACAGCCCCACGAGGTCCTCACGTGCCTTCGCATTATCCTTTGTCTTCCCCTGAACATCCATGACCGTGTTGAAAACATTTTCAAACACATTCTTCTCAATGTGCATTACATCAAGATTGTGACGAACCAAATTTGTTTTCCAATAAGGTAGATCCCAGAATATACTCCGCTTTTTCCAGCCACAAGTCTTACTGATTACTGCATTCTCCTCAGCTCCTCTTAATTCAGTTACTCGACGTAGACCATGCAATTCTATGTCTTCCAACACTTCGTCGCCGCTCTTGTACCTTGGTGCCAATCTGTGTTCCTCCCGACCCTTCGTAAATTTGGACTTATCAATCCTAAAAGGATGATCTGAGGGCAGGAACTTCCTGTGAGCATCAAACCACGACTGTTTGCCACCCTCTCTAAGGCGTATCGATTCTGTTTCCTCCATACAAACTGGGCAGGCATATTTCCCATACGTGCTCCAACCAGACATCATAGAATAAGTCGGGAAGTCTCCAATTGTCCACATCAATGCTGCCTTCATCTGAAAGTTTTGTTTTGTATTTCGGTCGTATGTTGTGATCCCAACATCCCACAACTCCAAAAGCTCGGCTATTAAGGGTTGTAAAAAGACATCGATCCCCTGTTTTGGGCTTGATTTCCCAGGAATAATGCACGTGAGAAACATGTATTCATCTTTCATGCACATGTGGGGAGGGAGGTTATATGGGGTTAAAATTACTGGCCAACATGAGTATTGCGATCCCGACTGTCCAAAAGGTTGGAAACCGTCCATACAAAGTCCCAAGCGGACATTTCGCCCCTCCGACCCAAATTCTGGATGAATTGTATCAAAGTCTTTCCATGCCTTCGAGTCACAAGGATGACACATCTCTCCTACCGAATCATGATGGTGTCCGACGTGCCACGTCATATGTTCCGCTGTCGCCTCCGATGAATACAACCTTTTTTAATCGGTTTCTAAGTGGGAAGTAGAACATGTATTTTCGTGCGATCCGTGAATTGGAATTCGTTTCCCGATAACGAGGTTTGTCACAGAACTTGCAATTCTCTAATGTAGCATCTTCACGCCAAAACAACATACACCTATTCTCACAACAATCTATCTTCTCAACAGGTAGGCCCAATCCCTCAAGTAGTTTCTTTGCCTCGTAGAAGTTCTTAACCATAGCATTATCCTCGGGAAGCAAATCAATGATTAGTTGGCACAACGTATCAAAGCACCGCTCCGATAAGTTGTGTTCGGCCTTAATGTTTAATAACCTTGCTATTGTAGATAGCAAAGTCATTTTCTTGCACCCAGGCCACAAATCTTTGTCTGCCGCCTCCAACATACGGTAAAACAGTCTCTCTTCTGGATTTGGTTCCTCTGGTGGCCTCGGTTCACCGTCTTCATCATGTGCTGTAGTGTCGGGCATACCAAATCCCATTCCCTCGTAAACCATTTGTAAGTAAGTATCTTCAGGTGCATCTACTGATGGGGCTCCCGCACCAACATCGTCGTATCGTTCAAATTGGTGCACTTCACCATGACACGTCCACCTTTCATAGTTAGGGACAAACCCATATTTTTGTAGATGGTACTTGATGTCATCATCAGGTAGATAGCACTTGTTCCTACACTTACCACATGGACACCTTAATTTTCCCTGGACCCTATCGACATCTGGGTTTCCATGAGACATACGTAAAAATAATTCTACTCCATTAGTAAATTCGGATGTCACTACTCCAATTTCACGACGGGAGCGGTACATCCAACTCCGATCCATCACCTACGAATATGGCAATACGACATAGAATGAAACTAATTAAAATCAATAATGTTAGGTTGTTCGTTAACTTTGAGATATTTTATTTCTTCAACTAAACAATTATGTATGACTCATTGTATATATTCATTATTACATTATTATTAAATGAAATTAGAATTCTATCATTGAAATTATATTACTAATTATATTTTGTTGGAATTTAGATACGGAATTTTGATTCATTGTCGCTTTGCACACACCTAATTCAAATAATACGAATATTGAGTAGATTCTCAATGTGTCTTCAGAATAATATTTTTTTTATAATTGATTCAAGGAATCAAATGCTCCTCTAATCCAAAAATTCATTCTACTACACCTCCAACATTCTACTTCAACGCCAACACTCAAGAACGAAATCCCATTCCACATCATAGAGTCCAATTATACCAACACATGCACTTGCCACTCCAATAACATCTACTTCAATACGACAACAGAAAAACAACATCAAAAATTCAAAAAACGAATGATATACCAAGTTCTAAATTAATACCAAGTTCAAAAAACACATGCACTTTAGAATCATACAACTTTCTCAAGACATATAACTGTGCAGGCATGTACACCGTACCAATTTCAACTTCAACAAGACATAATGCACTTTAGAATCATATAACTTTCTCATACGAACTCCAATTTGAGCATATCATATATCAAAATTCATCTACTCGACGAGAACTTTCTAACTATGTGCCTATAATTTTGAAATTCCAAAAAAAGAGTGCGAAAAGGCCCGAAACAGCCGCTGCTCTATACATTACAACCCGAAAATTATTTTTTTTGCTAATTTGGATAAGCAATCGCACAAATATGACATTATAGATTACGAAAATACAAGTATACCAATCTCAAGTTAAACAACATATGAGAATTATATAGAATGAAATACCAAGAGGACAAAATCAAATCACATCTTCAAACATCCAAAAATAACAACAAACGAATGGATTAAAAGTGAAGAAATAGCCAATCGAGTACCTTCGATTACTACACGAATGGAATGGAGAGGATTTTTCGGGTGCAAGAGGACTTTGAACTGCAAGCCTCGAGTCCCCTCGGTGGTTGCTCTTTCCGGCGGAGATACTGTGGGGGCGGGGTGGCGACGGCGGGGCGGTGTTCGGGGACCGGCGACGAAGGGCGGCGGCACGCTGGCGGTGGTCGGCGGTGGTCGCGTGTGGCGTTGGGGCCGGAGTCGAGTGGAGGGAGGAGGAGAGGGGCTGTTTTCGACTGATTCTGGTCTGCCCGATTGGGGATTTTAATCCCTAGATTACCGACCCCAAATGGGGTCGGTAATGGGGTCGGTATCACCGACCACAACAACTGTGGTCGGTGATTTGGTTGCCACTGCAGGGGGACCCCATAACGGTCATAAATATTACCGACCCTAGCTGGGGTCGGTGCTGGGGTCGGTAAATCCGACCCGCACTTTGTGGGTCGGTAGTTGGGGTCGGTAATCGCCTTTTTTCTTGTAGTGTTTGTTTCTGTCATAAGTACTTATAGTAGAAATTAGGTGTTTGTTTTGGCTTTTAAAATAGCAAAAGCACATCGAAAAGCCAAAAAAGTGCTTCTGGGAGAAGCACCTCAGGGGTGTTTCTCCCAAAAGTAGAAGTCAAAAGCACCTCGTAAAATGTGCAAAAACTTAAATACCCTACTACTTAATATAAATTACACTATAAATATATCTTATTATCATATTAAGTAGCACGTCATTTTTGGTAATTAATACATTCCAGAAGCACTTTTCATTTTTATTTATCCAAACACAAAATGGGTCCTAACTAATTTTTAGTTACATACTTTTACTTTTGACTTCTGCTTCTACTTCTACTTTTTTCAAAAGTCAATCTAAATGGGTCCTAACTAATTATGAGTTACAATTTTTGCAATAAAATAATTAAATGATACTCCATAAACCATACACACACCACCATATATATATATATATATATATATATATTATAATATAATATAATATTAGAAGCATTAGAATAAAAATAAAATGCAGAAGAAGATGGATACATATGTACATGTACATGGTGTGTATTGTATGTAGAGTGGTGGCAGGCAGGTTTCACTATCAATTTAATCAAGCGTGCTCAACCCCCATAATAATTATTAACATCCATATTCTAGGACTTATATAATACTCCATCCGTCCCATTAGTAACGTCATGTTACTGTTGGGCACGAGAATTAAGGCACGATTAATTTATAAATATACAATGGAGTCCACATAGTTGTTAGAGGGGAAATTTATTTCTATTTATACAAAGAATACATTTGTGATGAGACATCAAAAAATAATAAGTAAGACATTTCATTGAAACAGAGAGAGTACTTTATTTGAGGAACTTGTCTAACCACTTTTTACTTTTTAATGGACTTCCCATGCATCATACATGGTGTTTTAATTTATTTACTTATTTTTCCAATTTTTTTTTTTTTTTTATATGGGATGCAACACAATGTTGTGCAAGTCCCATGACTTCCTTTGCTGATAGATAGGGGTCAATGTTTAAAAAACAAAAAAAATCTCCATGGGTTCGATTTTTCACTCCCCTATCTTTTCTCTTGTTTCTTTATAATTTCTGTGAAATAAACTCCACTATTATTTTTTTTCCAACACTCGCGTATCATTTTTAAAACTAAAAAAAATAGAAAAGAAAAAGAGAAAAACTTTAACGACTGAGGGGATTGGAACATAGAATCCATTATTAAGCAATAACATTTTTTTATAATAAATAATAGAGTATGTATTTTTTTATTAATAAAATTACCGGATTTTTATTTCTTTCTTTTGAAAGTAGGAATCCAATTCCTGAGCGTGAACTTTTAAAAAAATATGGAGAAAATATATTGGGTTGCATTAATTGGGATATTCATAATTAGGAGACGTTCATATCAGGATCATCACTCTAGTCACATCCCAAACAGATATCCCAATATGTAACATAATCATTTGCATTACAATCATCCTTTCTTTATTATTATTATTATTATTTTAGTGGATAAAAATGAGAAACAAAGATCAATGGGGTAGGGAAATTGCTAGTATTTTATTGCACAGTAGTATTATATTCGTTGAGCTGAAAGAAATTATTATTAATTGATTTATCATATCATAAAGAATGTGTGGAGCACCTAGGCTCTCTCGTGCCTTTCATTGCCTCTCACGACCTGGACCTTAGAATCAGAGATGTCATCCGTGATGATGAGTGGAGATGGGGGGAAGTGTACTCTGCGATACCTACCGACCTGCTTCGTGAACTCTGCTCAGAACCTCCCCCTCACTTGACTGAGACTGCCCCTGATATGTGGATTTGGGAGGCTTCCCATACTGGCTGTTACTCGGTGGCGTCGGCATATTCTCTTCTGTCTGTTGGCACTAAACATTTCATGCATGATCATAGTTGTGTCAATGCAACTCACAAACAACAGGGAGGTTATGTCTTTGATGATCAAGTCTCACCAGCACCATGGACTTAAAGACCAAGGCGGACTTCAGTCTATATATATACTTCTTATGCTTGTGTCTTTGAGTCAGACTTTGTACTTACTTTCATTCTTCTATACATTCTACCGAGAGCTTCTTAGATTCGATTAGAAGATATAGTTAAGTCAAGATCGTGTTCTTCATGTTAGATGATTGAGTGTTTTTGATCTTGAGTGAATTGTGCTGTAAATTCATGTATATATCATTTAGATCGAGTTGTAATCCAAGATGGGAATACTTCTCGGAATAGTTTAGGATTTTAGTTCAGGGCTGTCAACTAGTTGTAGGAGCAACAAGATTGTTACTGAAATTCTGATCAGGGAGATTAGAGGTTGAGGGGGAGTCGTCAGCTTCTAGATCGAGTTGATAGAATTTGTTTCGAGTCTTGCGATTGTTCTTGATCTTTGTTGAGTGAATTTAGCCTGGATTGGAATCCCCCGGATGTAGGACAGGAGGTCCGAACCGGGTCAACAAACGATTGCCTTTTTTACATTTTCTGCAATTGTGCGTGATCATAACAATCTATTAACAATCTACTCGTCGTAGGGACTGTCACTGTCGAATAGCCAGGATATGGTCCCCAACTGGAGGTGGATGTGGAAAGCAGTTATTCCGGAAAAAATTGGGCTGTTGATTTGGTTAATCTCCCAGGCGTCCCTCCCAGTTAACTCTCTTCGGTTCTATAGAAACATGGCTCCCTCCCCACTTTGTGTTCTTTGTGGCTGCCATGAGGAAACGTAGTATCATTGTCTTTTTTATTGTGACTGGGTGAGACTGGTGTAACATCCCAAATTTTTATTATACTCTACCCACAATTAGTATTATTATTTTTATGGGATTATATTCTCATTATTAATTTTGAGGAATTATTTTATTTATTTTTTTGAAGTTTTAAAATTTTACTAAAGAGTATTGTTGCATTTTATATTATTTATTTTAGGGAAGTTTATTTTGTTGATTAAAAATAATGATGACTAGTTATGTATATATTTAAAGTTATTACGTTTATATAAAAAAAAATTAAAAAAAAAATAAAAAAATAGAGGATCAACGTGTTTAAGTCATATATATCCATTTGAATATATATAATATTATATTACGTATATTATATTATAGAGTAGTGTAGTAGTGTATATTTTTCTTTTTTCTTTTTTCTCCTCCCACATCGAATAAGTAGTACACTTGGGTTATGTCCTATGCCTATATATACATAGCCAAGGTAAGAAGTCTTTTACCCATCCAAATTCTGATCAAAAATTACCGAAGGTGAGCTTCTTTAGTTAAAATTTTTATATTATTATTATTATTATTATTATTATTATTATTATTATTATTATTATTATAAATAATGGGGTGATGCTTTTGCGTCGCCCCGGCCTAGTGGGGTGATGCCTTCGCGTTGCCCCGGTCTTTCTTTTAAAAGAGGGACTTTAATAATTTTGTTTTTGTAGCAGAATAGTAGCCGATGAGGCACTAAGGACCTGCTAGGTGTCGGTCTTAGTATAAATTTTGCAGTACAGTAAGTTTCCTATGCTTTCGTCTTTATTATTTTTATTCGCTTTCTTTATCCGCTTTCCCTATTTATTTAGTTGTCTTTGTTTGGCTTTCCTTTAGTCGCTTTCCCTAATTATTTAGTGTTTCTTTGCCTTAGTAGTAGGCCTTTATTTTTATTCATGCTTTAGTAGTTGGCATTATGTTTCGTTCTTGCCCTACTAGTAGTAGGCTTTTATTGTTTCTTATTGGCCTACAATGTCCGCTATCGCTTGTTCGCTCATTGACATTATTTTATTTGCTAGCCTTGTTATTCTTGTTGCACTTGCTTCCGTCATATAATTCCTTTTGATTTCGTTCCGATTGCCTTTGATATACGTAGACACTCGCTGTATAATTAATCCTTTGATTATATGCCCTAAGTACGGCAACATAGGTTATAGCCATCCCGCCGAGGGGTTCAATGGCATATTATGAGTGAGACCAATTTATTGTTAATCTTTGTTGAACCTGGTGAGGTAATCCATCTTGTTGTTGACTCTTTGGCCTGCGGGCGCCCTTATAAGGGTAATTATCTATTGATTAATAGATAACAAGCATGATTTGAGGTTGACTGCCGTGTGACGGCCCGTGTTCAGTAGGCGCTGGAAAATGCCATATAGAGTGACCCCTGATCTAAATGAGATCGGGTGAGACCCGAGATTTAGTCAGGATACCGGTATTGTGAGGTTCATTCTGAATCCCTCTAACATGCATGCAACCATTGAGGTGGTTATTCATATTTTGGCAATTGCCTTGTTGAGTATTTCGGGCTGCTTCCGAAATTAATATTGATATTATTGACTTACTGTTGCTGAATTGAGAGTACCATTATTGTGTTGCCCTATTGTTGAGCTCCGGTTTATTGATCTGAAAGCAGCCTTGTTCTGTCAATAATTGTTCGACTGTTCGTTGGTTCCGAGCATAGGGAACTTACCAGCGAACCCGTCGCTGATAATCTTTCTTCTTATTCCTTTTTCCTTCCAGAGTAAGACTAAAGACGGACAAGGAAAGGGAGCACTACACCTACATGTTTTCTGCATAAAGCACTTTTATTAGTTTTTAAGATGTTAGACTTTTGTTTACTGTTGTATTATGATTTTGCTATCACATGTATAATATTAAAGTTAGTTGTTGTTCCTCTTTGTAAGTTGTTTTTGAGAAACGATCTTCGGTTATATGAAATATTGTATCTTTTCTGTTTAAGCATGGTTGTTTGAAATGGATATTTGGTATACTCATTTTAGCCTTAGCATCTCCTAAATAAGCCGATGTGTCAGATCGAGCCTTATCTAGGAGGTGTGGCGGTAACACCCGCGATTCGGAAAAATCGGGGTGTTACAGAGTGGTAACAGAGCTTCCAATTACTTTCAGAATATTTTCTATAAAAATATATTTAACTTACGACATCTTCTTAGGGATTTTATCCTTTCAAATTTGGCATTACATTGCAATGCATGACACTGGGGTCATTTGGGACACATAAGTATTTCTATCTAGGCAAGTAGCTCTATACTCAGTATTTAACTATTGTAGAAATGACTTCTCCAAACGATCCGCACCGGACGGTCGCTGCACTGATTACACTGATATCTGAGAACGCGGACTTAAGGTATGAAATTCGAGAGTTGAGGGACAGACTGCGTAGGGCTGAAGAAGAAGCGCGACGGGAGAGGTTCCGACGGGTTGATGCCGAGCATCAACTTTATACTGCGTTACATGGCCAGCTACCCTACGATAGGCATATGGCAGGACCCAGTACACCGGCGAGACCCGTTGCTCCAGCTATACCGCCCCCACCTGTGATTGCAGCCCCGTTGGCAGTCGTCCGACCTTCAGCGCGACGAGACTGGCCCTCTCATTGCGGCCCTCAGCCCCAGCCAGAGCGACATCACAGTGGGAGCCCCACTCATCACGAGGAGGACCCTGAGGATCCAGGAGAGGAGGACCCGAATGAGAGTGTTGGTTCAACGCGCACACCCACGCCCCCAGTCTCTCCGATCTGCGTCCTGGTTGGCCCTACTCCGCACAGTGTTTAGCTCGACTACTAGATGTTTTGACACTCCTGTATAGTTTTTCCATAGGCCATATTTTGCTTGTATCTGGCCACTATTTTGCTAAACTTATATAGATCTAGGTGACTTTTGTATATAAATCAGAACTACGTTAGTCCTTGATCCCCCTAAAAAGGGTACGTAGGCAGCCTTCGGGCCCAGGACTTTGTTCTTATATCTTTTTGCCTTTAACTCACCTAAGAAGTTAGTACTAATCGTTATTCTCCGCAGAATGGTACGCGGTGATAGGATTAACCCCGTCCCCGATGACTCAATATCTAGAAACACCAGAAATCACAGACAGAGGCGACCAGTGGTCCCAACTGAAGAAAATAGAAGGAACCACATAAACGATCAACCACCTCTGCCTCCAGCTGAGCTTCCGATGGATGCCCAACCTCTTGAGAATCCAAATGGACTTAACGAAAACGTCAATCAGGCCCAAGGACAGCCTGACCAAGTCCCACCAGCAGGAGACAATGTGGCACCCCCTCCACAGGCAGACCCCATGGCAATGATGCAACAACTGTTGGCTACTTTGGGAGCTGCCGTCCAGAATCAGGCCACTCCTCAACCCACCCAACCTACTAATTACTTGAGCTTAGTAGCACATTACAATCCACCTATATATGAGGGACAGGAGGATCCAGCGCGACTAGAGGACTGGGTTAGGACCTTCGAGAAACTTTTGAATGCTACGCAATGTCCTGAGGAACAAGATGTCCATATTGCCTCATACTATCTGAGAGGTGAAGCTGATGCATGGTGGCGGACCCATAAGGGATTAATAGACAATGAGAGAGATACTTACTATTGAGAACAGTTCGTGGCCGACTTAAGGAATCGGTTCTATCCTTCAAGTGTGAAGCAAGCCAAATATGAAGAATTCATGACTTTGCGATAAGGGAACTTGAGCGTGCAAGAGTATCACGCAAAATTCTTAGAACTGTTGAGGTTTGCACCTGACTTGGGTTCCACTGACGAAGCGAGAGCTCAGAGGTTTGAGCTAGGATTGAATTTTTCAATCCGTGAAGCATTTGGAGGGAAACAGTTTACAAGCCTTCAAAAGGTCTATGATCGAGCAGTCACTATGTCTCGAATTCTGCAGCAAAAGAGAAAGTTTAGTGGAGCAGAAGCCAGCAACAAGTTCCCGCAGCAAGAGTCTAACCAGAATAAACGAGGATATTTTGGTCGGAGGGACGACAACAGAAACCGAGGAAGAGATCGAGATGGTAGGAGAAATGATCGTGGCATCGACACTCGTCCACCTGTTAGCAGGAATGAGCCACTTCCTCCTCCATGCCCTAAATGCCAGAGACGCCATCTATGCCAAGCATGCCCTGGAAGAAATTCCTGCTATAGATGTGGTCGGGAAGGTCATCAACGAGTCACTTGCTTTACTCGTCTTGACAGGATTACAAAAAGGGATGATCTGGAAGGTAATCAAGGCAATAACAGGGGAGATCGCCCCAGGAATGATCGTGGAAATGGAATCCAGAGGCAGAATATACGAGATACAGGAGTTGGACGTAATGGGAACCGTAACAACCCTACACAGCCGCAACAACAGCCAGTGGGACGACTTAATGTGCTAAACCAAGCCGATGTGCTTGAGCATGGAAACGTGATTACTGGTACGCTTACAATTTCCAGCACTCCTATTAAGGCATTATTTGATTCAGGAGCTAGTTGTTCTTTTATATCCTCGAACATAGTATCCCAACTAGGACTCTCTGAACCTAGTACAATTTCGTTTGGAATCTCTCTACCATCTGGGGGAATAGTCCCTTGCTCTAAACAGTACTCTCAGGTCCCTTTGTTGATTAATAACATTGAGTTCCTATCTAACTTAACTGAATTCCCTTTATCGGATTTCGATGTAATTCTGGGAATGAATTGTTGGCACTATATAAAGCGAAAATTGAGTGCCAGAAACAGAAAGTCACACTCTAGAGTCCAAAAGGCGATAAGGTATTCTATTATGCACAACCAACGAAGCCGTGCATAAAAATAGTATCATCTCTACAATTAAGGACTCTATTGAAGAAAGGTTACCCACTGTATGCATGTTATATACATAACATGCAAGTGGAAGAAAAAGAGATTGATGCAATACCGATAGTAAGGGAATATCCAGATGTTTTTCCAGATGAGATTCCTGGCTTACCCCCAGCTCGGGAAGTAGAATTTACCATTGATTTAGTGCCTGGAACAGAGCCCATTTCTAAAGTTCCTTATCGTATGGCCCCAGCTGAGATGAAAGAGCTAAAGGAGCAGTTAGAAGACATGCTTAAGAAGGGCTACATCCGCCCCAGTACATCTCCGTGGGGTGCACCAGTTCTCTTCGTCAAGAAGAAAGATGGCGGATTGAGGTTATGTATCGATTATAGAGGCCTAAATCAAGTGACTATCAAGAACAAATATCCTTTGCCAAGGATAGAAGATTTGTTTGATCAACTTCGAGGCGCAAAAGTGTTTTCAAAAATAGATCTTCGATCTGGATATCACCAGTTAAGGGTTGCTGAGAAGGATATACCGAAGACCGCATTTCGAACCCGTTATGGACATTATGAGTTCACAGTGATGTCTTTCGGGTTGACAAACGCACCTGCAGTGTTTATGGGCCTCATGAATAATGTTTTTAGGAAACTATTGGATACGTGTGTCGTTGTGTTTATAGACGACGTACTAGTCTACTCAAAGGACGAAGATGAACATGCACGACACCTACGAGAAGTCTTGCAAATATTAAGAGGGCACCAACTCTATGCCAAACTCTCTAAATGCGAGTTTTGGCTAGATAAAGTAGCCTTTTTAGGGCATGTGGTGTCAGCTGAAGGAGTAGCGGTAGATCCTTTAAAGATTTCTGCAGTATCTGAATGGCCAAGGCCAACTAATCAAATGGAGATACGAAGCTTTCTTGGCCTAGCTGGCTATTACAGACGTTTCGTTAAGGATTTCTCGAAGATTGCGAGGCCATTAACACAGATGTTGAAGAAGGGATTGAAATATGATTGGACTCCCGAATGCGAGACTGCATTTCATGAGCTGAAACGAAGATTGACAACTGCACCGGTTTTGACCTTACCTACGGAAGGAGATAACTTCGAGATATATACTGATGCCTCGAAGAGTGGCTTAGGTTGCATTTTAATGAGGAAAATTACCCAACGCATGACCTCGAGTTAGCTGCGGTCGTTTTTGCATTGAAGATTTGGCGCCATTACTTATATGGACGAACTTGCAAGATCTTCACGGATCATAAAAGTTTAAAATATATATTCACTCAGAAAGAGTTGAATATGCGCCAAAGAAGATGGCTCGAATTGATTAAAGATTATGACCTCGACATCGCCTATCATGAAGGGAAGGCGAATGTAGTTGCAGATGCTTTAAGTCGAAAGTCGACGCACCTAATGAATACAAGGATTGTGCCACCAGAGCTTTACATGGACTTGATGCGTTTAGACATCGAACTTGTCCACCAGGGTACTGTCCATACTATACTGAATGCTATGACAATCCAGCCTAATTGGTTCGATGAAATACGTGAAAACCAACCAGGAGACGTCAAGCTGGACCGTATCAAGCAGAAGATAAATGAAGGAAAAGCCATTGAATTTAAGGTCCATGACGATGGAAGTATTAGATATAAAGGAAGATGGTGTGTCCCGCAGAAGTGTGGGGATTTGAAGAAGAGGATAATGAAAGAAGGACATGATACACCTTATTCAGTGCATCCTGGAGGACATAAGTTATACAAGGATTTGAAGAAGACATTTTGGTGGCCGAGGATGAAGCGCGAAGTAGCTGAATTTGTGGCAAGGTGCTTGACTTGCCAGAAGGTCAAAGCAGAAAGAAAGAAACCACTCGGATTGGTACAACCCCTAGAGATACCCACATGGAAGTGGGATAGTATATCTATGGATTTCGTCTCTGGGTTACCCACGACCCCACGGGGTATGAACAAAATATGGGTGATAGTCGACCGTTTGACTAAAACTGCTATCTTTATTCCCATGAAGAACACATGGTCAATGGATCAGATGGCTAGAGCCTACATTGACAATGTTGTTCGAAGACATGGAATTCCACACGACATAGTGTCGGATTGCGATAGTCGATTCATCTCCAACTTTTGGCAGAAACTACAAACAGCATTGGGTTCAAAGATCAAGATGAGTACTGCCTTCCACCCAATGACAGATGGTCAAACAGAGAGAACTATCCAAACTTTGGAAGATATGCTCAGGGCCTGCATATTGGAGTTCAAAGGTAGTGATGCACCCTGTGAAACCACACTTATACAAGCTTGAATTGTACCACAATATGTCCAAAATGAGTGCATTTTACCTTAATTCATTGCACTTTTAGGTGTATTTCATGTGTTTTTATTTTTCAAGTGATCATGGTTAGATTTGGCTTATTTAGGTTAAATTTACCTTGTTTTATACTTTTTAATAAGACTTTGGCAAACCTAATACATTGCAATGATGTTTCAGGCATTAAAATGAAGAAAGAAGATGTTCGGAGGTCAAAGGATGCAAAATTCGGAATTTTCAACACTGGAAGGCTCCAGAATGCGCCACATAGGCATGGCGGCGCATAAAAATGCTCTCCAGCGCCACTTTATGTGCCACATCAACACTTGGGAAAATTTCGGATGAAAAAAGCTTCAGGATGCGCCACAATAGCTTGGTGGCGCCTAAAACTGCTCCGGAGCGCCACAAAATGCGCCGCAGGGTAAAATTTGGGAAATTGTCAGAATGCACCGCACCTTCTTGGCGGCGCATAAAAGTGCCTTTATGCGCCACTTTTTGCGCCAATTTCAGAAATTCGGAAAATCTTCGTATGCGCCAGCTCTCCTTGGTGGCGCCGAAAACCTCTTCCAAGCGCCACTTTTTGCGCCACAGTGGCGGTTGGGCAGTTTTCTAACCTCCCGAACTCGGTTTTAAACGCGTTTTTTCGCCATTCTTTTCATGAGAGACTCATTCCAGACTCATATTTTCGATAGAAGGGCTCTGCAACATTGGAGAAGAAGCCGAATAACACCGAACCATGCCGGAGGAAGTGATCAGAGCGTCTTCTCTGACTGTGTTCTTCGCATTCTAGGTGTTGTTTTCCTTTTTCTTGCTTTGTAATGTTTAGGATTTGCTTTTAAACATAATTTCCTACTGTTTTCATGTTTGTAAATGGATTTCTATGTTCTTCGTGTTAGAAGTGTTCTAGAACGGGAGTTCAGAATTACTTTGAAGTACGAATCTATGTTTTTATGGAAGCAATAATAATGATCGATGTTTATATGTTAAATCTGGATAAATCTGTAATGATGTTAGAATTTGAATTAGGATTGTTGTTTTACTGCATAAAATGAATCGATGATTCTGTATTCTCTTTAATCTGATGTCTATGTCATTAATCTGCAATTCAGAATTGATCGATCTTTTTTATTATTCCATTTATAGTAATCTGGCAATATCCTAATCTGTTCACATTCTAAATTTAGTATTAAATTCCATTTTACCATGTTTTATCAATATTTTACCATAATTATTAGATTATTTACACTATTCTGCATATTTAAATGTTAGAATCTAATCTGTATGATTTCTACTTTGCTAAATCGGGAGATAAAAAGTAGAAATTAGATTTTAGTACCGGTCTTGGGAATAAATCACATTAAAATAGATTCTGGCATGTACACGCTGATTTGGGAAATGAAATGTGTCGTATGATCACAATAGGAAAATTTGTATGCTTGGGAAAGACTCAAATTTATGCCTAGACTGATGATTGCAGAATGTTAGATAATTTAATTTGCTTCCATGAAGTCTGTTTTTACAAATTATGAAAATTAGGAAATTGGCATATATTTAATCTTTATAAAATAATTAAATCTGCTGAAATTGATCTTTTTAGACATTGGGAAATGCTAAATCATTATGCAATTTCACTTTTATATAAAGATAACATGTCCTAAATCATTACAAGCATATATCTTATTTTTATTTTATTATTTTATTTTTAAGTTGCTTTATTTTTAATTTTAATGCTATCATTTTAATTTAATCACCATTAGAATTAAACAAACTCTTTTCAAAATATAATATATATTATTAATGAACTTAAAATGACTAAGTTTTCTCCAGAATGAATTAATATTCTGAATTCCCTTGGGTTCGACCCGGTATTCACCGGTTTTTATTACTTGATGACAACCATCCGCTTGTGGTAAAATATGAGTGGTGAAAATCACCCATCAAGTTTTTGGCGCCGTTGCCGGGGAATTGTTGTGAAAATTATGTTGTTTTGAGTTCATTTAAATATATTTATATTGTTTCTATTTTTTAAATATTGTTATAACTTTTTGCTATTCTATGTCGTGCAAAGGCATCGAGCTAAAGCAGTGTGTGATCCTGAAATTTGAAAGGATATTGGGTTTCTCATCTAAAAAAGAGGAAGATTTGCAAGAGAACAAGTGTGAGGATGGCGGCGAGGTGCATGCAGCATATATAATTGAGGATTTCAAATGGATAGCCTCGATTGAAAAGCCACCTACACTTCATTTAAAGGTACTAGCACCACACTTGAGGTACGTATTTCTTAATAAATTAGATTGCTTTTAATTTATTGCGTTACATCAAGTGTTGAGAACGGATGCTAGAGCTAAAGTTTGAGATTAAATTTCACTTCTTGACAACATTACAACTTTAATGAGTTTTTTTTGAGGGAATGCTGATATATTAGAATGTTAATCAATAATTTTCTTATGATTGCATTACCTTTATTTAAATTGTTGTATAAAGATGTGCAATTTGACCTTATAACTCATGAATGACAGGATCATGGAAGTGTACCCACCATTTAGACCTTTAATTTAGAAAATGATGCATTTGTCTTTGAATGCTAATTAGGAAAGGGAATTCGCATACTGCCTTTGCATGCTTAGCAATAGTTATTTATGTCTTTTGCTTAATATGTTTGATTTTCTTTTATTTTAGTTTATATGTTTTACTTACAACTAAAAGTAAAAAAATATATATATATATATATATATATAAAAATGGTTCTTGCATGATTTTCATTATATGTAATTTGAAATGATTCTTATGCAATTGAACTGAGACGAAATAAGAATTGGAGTGATCAATAATTGAAAGAATTTTGTGGTGATTTAAATAAAATAGGAGAAAAGGCTGAAATAAATTGATAGAGTGGTTGATGAAATGAACATAATTTCATAAATATTTATTGGAGATGATTAGAACTAGTTAGGATAATTTTTCGTAAGATGAATAGGAAAATGGGTAGAATATTATGTTTGGATTAAGTAAATCACACCCAATTTTTTGCTACAAAGTCTGTACAAATACTGAATTTAGATGCCAGTCTTCGTAAATGGTTTTCGAAAACTCAGTTAAGCGCCAAAAGTAACACAAGCAAGGCATTTTGGGCATCATTTTCACCAATGACGGGTAAACACTTGTTTGATTACCATATGTAGCATAAAATGGGAACCACTGGGTTTTTGCCAAACTCGGATTTTCACAAACTTTTATGCTTCAAATCCATTCCAATTCATCTCCAATTAGCTCAAATTTAATCATAGATCTTCTAATTGGGCTTAAAAACCTACCCATTTAATTTAAACCTTATAATAATAATAATAATAATAATAATAATAATAATAATAATAATAATAATAATAATAATAATAATAATAATAATAAAATAGTCATCTCCTTCCTGTTCTCTCTTTCACATTCCTCTCTTTATTGAATCTCACAACACCAGTCATCATCCTCAATTTCCCTTCCACCACAGTTTCTTTAAAATATATATATATATATAAATAAATAAATAAATACTAATAATAATAAAAATAAAAATTATAATAATCTGTTTTTTGTTTGTCTTTATGATCATATTTATGGTATATGCATGTTTTATTTTCATTTTATGTCACGTTATGCTTATTTGTTTAGGTTTTTAATTTTGTTAATCACCATATATCTAATTTAATAATTAAGTAGTGCATGTTATGTGGTGAAAGTAGAAGCTGAAATTGAGGCTCAAGAACCATAGCTTCTCAAATTTGGGGATTTCTTGTTAAAGTGCTTCAAAGCTTCAATTTGGGGTAAGAATAGCTATCCTAGTTCAATAGTTCGTCCAATTTTGTGATTTGGTATGTGTTATTGTTAGTATTTGTGTTGTTAATTAAATTTTGGGTTATATAGAATGTGGGATAAAAATTGGTTTAAGTGTATAAATCCTTGTTTAAAATGCACAATATGAGTGTTAGAACATATTTTCAAGCCCTATGCTAAAATTTATAGAGTGTTTGTAAAATTTCAGATTACAGCTCTTTGGAAAATGGTATTACAGTATCTAAAATCTGAAATTTTCTTATAAAAATGGGTTAAAATAACATGTTTAATCTTTTAAGTTGATCTATAAATATTGTTAACCATGTTGTTTTAATCTACATTAATAACTTTTGGTAACATTAAAGCTTGAAACCTCATGTTTTTCTAATTTATGAAAAAGAAACATTTTTATTATAAAAACTCATCCTATCAATTTTTAACTAAAAAGGCAAACTTATGATATTTAAAACAATAAACTAAAAGTTCTTGATCATTAATTCGAATCATTAATAAGAAATAGTTTGCTAATTTGGTGAACTTTAAGCATTAAATCTGAAATTTCGAACAAAAAGGAAGTTTTTTATAACTTAAAAATGTGTTCTTTTTAATAATAAGTTTTAAGTTCTAAACAGTGATTTTCTTAAATTTGTAAGAGACGTAGAACTTATAGCTTGTAAAATAAAATATATTGGTGTTGTTTAGATCCCACATTCTAGGTTGATATATGTTTGCTTTATACAATGCACTTAAGTTAAACTTTTGGTTTAAACTTAAGTGTGAGGATGGGGAGGAATGCATATATTTATCACTAACCCAAAGTTGTTGTGTAACCAGGTTCCACAAATAATGTATAAGAAATACCTTGCTACTTGGTTGGATGTTTTTTATATGAATATTGGTTTGCTCTGCTATGCACTACTTAGGTGGTTTATTGTATTTAATATGGTGAGTATGTGGTTAAGTTTATATTTATGTTTAAGTTATGTTTATGCATGTTTTTTAATTCTAATAAAATAGCTCTTACTTGAATCATGTTAAACTGGAATGTTGTGAGCTGTTGATTTGATAATAGGAAAGCAAATAACCATGATAATTGATGAAAGAAGCGGGATTAATATTGTTGAAGTATCTAATCTTTATTATTTTACACAATGCAGGCATTAAAATCAATAAATGATGATGTATAGATCATATTAAAAAAAAAAAGCTGAAAATTTTGTCTATTTAAAAAGTATGATCTAATTCAGTCTAACTTTTTAAATGCATGCTATATTCTTATTTTTGAAATTAAAAAGTTTTAATCCCACATTTTAAATCTTTCATTATGCACTTAAACTAAACTGGTAGTTCAGTTTAAGTGTGATGATGGAGGAGTTTCTATTATGATCACATTCCCGAAATTCTTCATCAACAGGTCCATTTAGTTATTCAATGTATAAACCATCTATTTAACACCATACTCAGGGTTGGGTCATCATGAAAAATCAAGGAATTATTTATTATAGTGGTTGGCACTTTACTGTAAATTCCGTTTTGGAACGTATGTTGTTTTTGCTTTTGGTGAAATTATGGAATTATCATTAATAAATCTGTCCATACTTATTAAAGTTGCTGGAAATTGCTGTTAAATTTTATAATTTGAATTATGGATGGTGTTTTATGATTCTGATTACTTAGGAATTCCCATATGCACTAACAATCATATTTGTTTGAGTAAATTGCTACATATAAATATTAGAAGCAGGATATGCCAACAAAGGAGCAAGATGACAGCCGTGATGATGAAGTGAAAATCAAAGCCCTAAACATTCCAGGTGTGATTTTTTCATGTTTTATGTTTACTAATTTGCATGAGAATAAATTGGTAAGAGCTTAGTTATGTTTTTAATATTTTCTTATGCTTTAGAATAAATATGGTAAATGCTTTAGGTTGGATATGTTGAATATTTTAGATTAAATTGTGTTTTCACAGTGTGCTATTATTTGAATTACCACATCATAGCCAATCTTAAGAAAATTCGAATATGAGTCTACTGTTCTGCTTAGATCCGATTTTACAACTTAATGAGCATCATGATTCTTAGTTTAAAGTCCTAGACTTTGTTAAATTGTCATGCTAGTTGTTCAAACTTTGGTGACAATTCTATTTACTTTGCAGAAAGTTTTTTGATTAATTAGACTGGTTTATTTGTTATATGGAGAGTTATCATTATTTTTATATGAATATGCTCGTTCCATGTCTCCTTAAATGCTTAATTACAATAAAATCAGAGTAAAACCCCTATTTAAAAAAAAAACAAACAAACAAAATGAAATGAATAAAAACAGTAATTATATCTTGCAAAAAGAAAAGAAAAGGAAAAATTAGAAAATGCAAGATTAAAAAAAATCCGAATAAAGGGGTATTAAACAGAATATTTATAAACTCTTGGCTATATGACTGGCACGTATTCTTAGACATGAGTAGCTTTTGGAATTCAACCGTCTACAACTCATCCAAAGTGTCTAGAATAATTGTGAAACCGAGTCATTAATTGAGCATATTTGAAGACGGGAATAGAAAAGCATATTTACATTATTCACTCTCCCATTTTGAGTTGCTATGTGTGATTAATCTGCTTTTTGTACTGTAAGTGCTTTGGATATCCGGTTTTGACAGCTGATGCATGACAATTTACCTTATTCTAGCACATTAAACTTTTGAATCTTTTTAGCTCATTGCGTTGTTGAAATCTATGATTTGGCAGAACTATACTGACTTCATCCTTATTATCTTGATTGGCATGTTGATGTGTTAATTAATTTCATTGCTCAAGGGACGAGCAATATTTAAGTGTGAGGATGTTGATGCACCCTGTGAAACCACACTTATACAAGCTTGAATTGTACCACAATATGTCCAAAATGAGTGCATTTTACCTTAATTCATTGCACTTTTAGGTGTATTTCATGTGTTTTTATTTTTCAAGTGATCATGGTTAGATTTGGCTTATTTAGGTTAAATTTACCTTGTTTTATACTTTTTAATAAGACTTTGGCAAACCTAATACATTGCAATGATGTTTCAGGCATTAAAATGAATAAAGAAGATGTTCGGAGGTCAAAGGATGCAAAATTCGGAATTTTCAACACTGGAAGGCTCCAGAATGCGCCACATAGGCATGGCGGCGCATAAAAATGCTCTCCAGCGCCACTTTATGCGCCACCTCAACACTTGGGAAAATTTCGGATGAAAAAAGCTTCAGGATGCGCCACAATAGCTTGGTGGCGCCTAAAACTGCTCCGGAGCGCCACAAAATGCGCCGCAGGGTAAAATTTGGGAAATTGTCAGAATGCACCGCACCTTCTTGGCGGCGCATAAAAGTGCCTTTATGCGCCACTTTTTGCGCCAATTTCAGAAATTCGGAAAATCTTCGTATGCGCCAGCTCTCCTTGGTGGCGCCGAAAACCTCTTCCAAGCGCCACTTTTTGCGCCACAGTGGCGGTTGGGCAGTTTTCTAACCTCCCGAACTCGGTTTTAAACGCGTTTTTTCGCCATTCTTTTCATGAGAGACTCATTCCAGACTCATATTTTCGATAGAAGGGCTCTGCAACATTGGAGAAGAAGCCGAATAACACCGAACCATGCCGGAGGAAGTGATCAGAGCGTCTTCTCTGACTGTGTTCTTCGCATTCTAGGTGTTGTTTTCCTTTTTCTTGCTTTGTAATGTTTAGGATTTGCTTTTAAACATAATTTCCTACTGTTTTCATGTTTGTAAATGGATTTCTATGTTCTTCGTGTTAGAAGTGTTCTAGAACGGGAGTTCAGAATTACTTTGAAGTACGAATCTATGTTTTTATGGAAGCAATAATAATGATCGATGTTTATATGTTAAATCTGGATAAATCTGTAATGATGTTAGAATTTGAATTAGGATTGTTGTTTTACTGCATAAAATGAATCGATGATTCTGTATTCTCTTTAATCTGATGTCTATGTCATTAATCTGCAATTCAGAATTGATCGATCTTTTTTATTATTCCATTTATAGTAATCTGGCAATATCCTAATCTGTTCACATTCTAAATTTAGTATTAAATTCCATTTTACCATGTTTTATCAATATTTTACCATAATTATTAGATTATTTACACTATTCTGCATATTTAAATGTTAGAATCTAATCTGTATGATTTCTACTTTGCTAAATCGGGAGATAAAAAGTAGAAATTAGATTTTAGTACCGGTCTTGGGAATAAATCACATTAAAATAGATTCTGGCATGTACACGCTGATTTGGGAAATGAAATGTGTCGTATGATCACAATAGGAAAATTTGTATGCTTGGGAAAGACTCAAATTTATGCCTAGACTGATGATTGCAGAATGTTAGATAATTTAATTTGCTTCCATGAAGTCTGTTTTTACAAATTATGAAAATTAGGAAATTGGCATATATTTAATCTTTATAAAATAATTAAATCTGCTGAAATTGATCTTTTTAGACATTGGGAAATGCTAAATCATTATGCAATTTCACTTTTATATAAAGATAACATGTCCTAAATCATTACAAGCATATATCTTATTTTTATTTTATTATTTTATTTTTAAGTTGCTTTATTTTTAAATTTAATGCTATCATTTTAATTTAATCACCATTAGAATTAAACAAACTCTTTTCAAAATATAATATATATTATTAATGAACTTAAAATGACTAAGTTTTCTCCAGAATGAATTAATATTCTGAATTCCCTTGGGTTCGACCCGGTATTCACCGGTTTTTATTACTTGATGACAACCATCCGCTTGTGGTAAAATATGAGTGGTGAAAATCACCCATCAGGTAGTTGGGAAACTCATTTACCTCTAATTGAATTCTCCTATAACAATAGTTATCATACCAGTATCGGTATGTCTCCATTTGAAGTTTGTATGGACGAAGCTGTCGAAGCCCACTATGTTGGAGCCAGGACGAAGATGGAGTAGTAGTAGGACCCGATATGTTGGAAGAAACAGTAAAGGCAATCGAACTCATCAGACAAAAGTTGAAAGCAGCTCAAGATCGCCAAAAACACTACGCGGACCCCAAACGACAAGATGCTGAATTTCAAGTTGGTGAAAAAGTGATGTTGAAAATTTCTCCCATGCGTGGCGTGATGCGTTTTGGGAAGAAGGGGAAATTAAGCCCTCGATTCATTGGGCCATATGAGATTTTGGAACATGTAGGTAGTCTCGCCTACAAACTTGCTCTACCACTAGCGTTGAGTGCGGTACATGATGTATTCCACATCTCACAACTGCGAAAGTACGTTCACGATCCCGCACATGTTCTCCAGCCGGAAACAATAAATTTGAATGAAGATCTTACTTATGAAGAGAAACCACTTCGGATCATCGACACAAAGGAACGAAAGACGAGAAATAGGACCATACGCCTAGTTAGAGTTATTTGGTCGAATAATGGCACTGAAGAGCAAACATGGGAAACAGAAGTTGAGATGCGGCAAAAGTATCCGGAACTTTTTGCCGAAAACAACATAGTTATGAGAGCATAACTAGAAACTTAAGTGGGGGAGGATGTGATACCCCATTCCAAGTTATCACATTACTCTCAATATGGTATGATTTTGGTATATTTTATTTTTGGCATTGTTGGTTATTACTTACCTCATTTTTTTTTAAGAAACGAAATATTGACTTCGGGGACGAAGTCATTTCTTAAGGGGGTAGATTGTAACATCCCAAATTTTTATTATACTCTACCCACAATTAGTATTATTATTTTTATGGGATTATATTCTCATTATTAATTTTGAGGAATTATTTTATTTATTTTTTTGAAGTTGTTAAAATTTTACTAAAGAGTATTGTTGCATTTTATATTATTTATTTTAGGGAAGTTTATTTTGTTGATTAAAAATAATGATGACTAGTTATGTATATATTTAAAGTTATTACGTTTATATAAAAAAAAATAATAAAAATAAAAAAATAGAGGATCAACGTGTTTAAGTCATATATATCCATTTGAATATATATAATATTATATTACGTATATTATATTATAGA